>CM072824.1:41711966-42061798 GCA_036937905.1 Salvia rosmarinus | reverse complement strand
TCCACCGTTGCCATTGTGCACGAACTAAACCTCGTGTGTGGGAGGGTTGTTCGTCGACCCGAGCGATTTATTCGTGGGTGAATCTTGGATTTAGATGAGCAGACATGCAATAATCGACCCGTGGACATCTGAGGAAGCGATCTGAGATATTGATGCAATCATGGCACGCGCTATGGACTTAGAAATGGAGTCCATGGCTATGGATGTATGAAAGACACCTCTACCGGATGGCGAGGAAGCCGTAGGTGGTAAGTGGATATCTGAGGAAGAGATTAGATGGAGGTTTCGACTTTTAAAGCGGGGCTTGTGGCGAAAGGGTACACTAGTTGAGGGCATCGATTTCGATGAGACGCTTTTCGCACGTGAAATCTTCAGTCATGAATTCTTCTAGCCATAGCGACCACTTGAACTGGAGGTTTGCGAATGGATGTTAAAACCGCTTTTCTAAGCGGTTACCTTGAGGAAGGTAGAGACATCTATGTCACGACAGACTGAAGGTTATGTGGTAAAGGGTGAAGAGCATCTAGTATGGAGCTTAAAGTCCATTATGGACTTAGCGAACTCGATCATGGAACTTCGCTTTGGCGGTGGTAAAATCCATGGATTTACCAGGTTACTAGCGAGTTGTGTGTATCGGTTAGATGTCGGCGGTGATGTGTATTCTTGCACTTTATGATGACATCTTCTAGTTGGCAACAACGTGGGCATTGATCAGGGCGTAAAGAGTTGGCTATCCGATCGGGTTTCAAATGAAGACTTGGGAGATCGTGACGTTCTTGGGATCGAGGTTCTGAGATCGCGAAGAAAATATTGAGCTTATCTCGGGCGTTACATTGATCATATTACTCGTTTAGTGTCTGGAACCCGAAGAAAGATTGCTACCTTTTCGGACATGGCGTTCTTTATCTAAGACACGATCCTTTATATAAAGGATAGAGGAAATGGGACAAGTTCCTTCTGACTTGTGTAGGAAGTCTCGTATGCTGCAATCTCTGTGAGACCCGATATACGCTTCACGGTGGGCATAGTAGCTAGATGTCGATCTAACCACGGACAAGCTCATTGAATTGCGATCAAGCATATACTCAGTACCGAAAGGACTCGAGATTATATTTGGTTACCGTCGAGGATAGTCTAATGCGCTTGGGTTATCTGACTCGGTTCAGTGCCGTGATGAGAAAATCGACCTCGGGCTTGTGTTTACCTTGGGAGGTGGGCCGTATCTGGCGGAGTGCAGCGGCGATCGCATTGCGGACTCTACCATGGAAGCCGAATATGTAGCAGCCGGAGGCTTCAGGAGGCTGTATGGTTCGAGAACTACCTCGTGGATCTAGATGTGGTACTGGTTTTGCCCAGAGTATCATAGTTTCTTGTGATAACTTTCGGTGCGATGTGAAGCTTCGAAGGAACCATGGACCCACAAGCGACCAAACACATAGAGAAAGTACCATGTCATACGAAATCGTTGAGCGGTGACGTCTTGATTGAAAAAGATTGATCTGACGGAAAATCTAGCGGATCCATTCACGAAGAGCACTGCCTTAAAAAGTCTACGATGGTCGCGTTAGAGGACTTGGTTAAACTTGATGGCACACTTAGAAAGAAACTTTTGTATAAGTGGGAGAAGCAAAGTGATGGTTGTTTGTAATAGCTAGTAGAAAGACACATTGTATACTAAAAGTTTGCTTTAGTATAAGTGGGAGATTGTTGGATTTGTATCTTGGCTTGAGTTTGGTTGAGCTTGTATCTGATGTTTCACATTACCTTATTACAATCTCTGTCTGTTTTGAATACTTGATTGCATATATGTGTCCCTTATCTCATATATAAGTTAGATCATACGATTGTGTAGAAGATCACGAAGTCGTATGATTGGTCGAAGCTTAATGAGATATAAAAGTTTCCACGGTGAGGCGACTTAAGGGCCGAGTTGTCGGTTTGAGGGCTGCAGTATAGATAAGAAGTGACTTGACTTAGTTGCTTGTCTATCTTTGATGCGTCTCGGCGTATTGAAGGATCACGGTGAGATGTGTTCTTCTTTCGACCGTCGTGAAGAACCAAGATCTCGGTGACTTCGATGATCTAAACCTCGATAAGGTATTAGGTGAGTATGAGTTCTTGACCATCACTTTGACTTGTTATGAGTGAGGTTATATGTTCTAACCAGATTCTCGCATCTTGGGTGATGGCGATCTTGTATGTCACGCTAGTTATACGTGTCAGTCGCGTATCCGTTAAGGATGATGGCGATCCTTAAGGAGCTCAAAAGGTTTATTGTACTAAACCTGCGAGGTTGAGTTAGCTCAGAGTACAATAATAAGGTTGAGTGGTACTACTTAAGGAAATGAAGTTATTAATCGTTTTAGCGATTGATTGCTATAAATGATTAATGGACGTTCGATATCTTAAATCTGAGGATTCGTAATGTCTAAGTGCAAGCTCAACTTGTAATAAAGGGTAAGTCGACATTCTTTCTACAGTGGCGTGATCGAATGTTTATAAATTAATTTATGTTAAATTTGAACATAAGATAATTAATTATTTGAGGCCCATCTTTATTCCTTGCATTTGATCCACAATTTGGCCCGTCCGAACTTGTATTGTATGAAAATCGGTAGCCACGTGTCCTCTCAAAGGAAAGATTTTATTCTCTTTATCAGCATGGATATAATTATATTTATGGTATATGCATAGATCCTTTCCATATAAGATTATGGTAATAATCTTGAGGTATGGAAATAATCTAAGTATGGAAATAATCCTAAGATTATGGTAATATTCCGTATAGGATTATGGTAATATTCCATATAGGATTAAGGTAGTGCATTATAAATATAAGGTATGAGATAAAGTCTGGGTTAATCTAACATATTAACAACCAATTTTAATTATTCATCATATTTGAGAGAGAAATTTCGTGAGTTTGAGAGGTCATTGGGTGATTTTCGAAGCATTCTCCATAGATCGTCCTCACTCGGCGTTGGAGATTGGGCATCAGGATCTGATCGAGAAGGTCGGCCACGAGTCTCGACCGTTCGATCCGTTCATCCGTTCGAACCACCTCGGCGGATCGAAGGTAAACACGTGTAAACCCCGCGTGTTGCGATTTAATTATATAGGCGCGTACTGGGTTTATAATCGATGTATGGTGAATTAAACACCCGAGATGGATCGCCGGGCGAGGTTAACATTCGTTTTCCCTACGGTATGTCTACGGCGTATTGAAGGATCACGGTGAGATGAGTTCTTCTATCGGCAGTAAGTGAAGAACCTGAATCTCGGTGACTTACGATGATCTAAACCTCGATAAGGTATTAGGTGAGTATGAGTTCTTGACCATCACTTTGACTTGTTATGGGTGAGGGTTATATGTTCTAACTTGATATTCTCGCATCTTGGGTGGTGGCGGTCTTGTATGTCGTACTAGTTATACTGTGTCAGTCAAGTATCCGTTTAGGATGATGGCGTCCCTTAAGGAGCTCAAAGGTTTATTGTACTAAACCACTGCGGGTTGAGTTAGCTCGAGTACAATAATAAGGTTGAGTGGTACTACTAAGGAATTAAAGATATTAATTATTTTAAGCGATTCGAATGCTATAAATAATTAATGGACGTCTTGATATCTTAAATCTGGGGATTCGTAATGTCTAAGTGCAAGCCGACTACGCCGGTAATAAAGGGTAAGTCGTTTATTCTCTAGTGGCATGAATAAATGTTTATAAATTAATTATATTACAGGTGAACATAAGATAATTAATTTATTTGAGGCCCATCTTTATTCCTTGCATTTGATCCACAGGTGGCCCGTCGAGGCCCGTATCCACATGGAAATCGGCCCTGTCCTCTAAAAGGCAAGGATTTGATCTTACTTTATCCATAAGGATATTATTATATTTATGGGATATGCATGGATCCTTTCTAATGGGATTATGGTAATGCGTTATAAATATAAGGTAAGAGATAAGATCAAGGCTAATCCTCATCTATCTATAGCATTATTTTCGAGAATTTCCAAGAGAGTTTGGGAGAGAATTTTGAAAATTCATGAGAGGATGAGGGTGATTTCACTGTAGCATTCTCCATAGATCGTCCTCACTCGGCGTTGGAGATTGGGCAGACAGGGATCGATCGGAGGAAGATCAAAGCACGAGTCTCGATCCGTTCGTCCGTTCATCCCAAGCTGATTGAGGTAAACACGAGAAAACCCTACGTGTTGCAATTAATTATATAGGCGCATGCTAGGAATATAATCGATGTATGGTGAATTAAACATCAAGATAGATCATCGGGAGAGGGTCAAATCGGTTTTCCACAATTGGTATCGAGCACGGGATCGATATCTTGGCTCTGTTGGATTAATTCACGTTTGATTATTACGTGCGCAATTAATTAATTGTTGAATCTGTCGTTCATCGTGGCTCGGTTTTATTTTTTGCCGGATTTTGTTTTCACCATGAGAAAATCCGTGGTTAGATTAGATTTTCACTGTAAATCTTATACGTAAAGAAAAGCGAAGATGAAATACGAAGAGCGAGGCAGCGAAGAAGTCGGGGAGAAGCAACGCAGCCTGCAACCTGGCTTTCGGCGCCATCGCGCGTTTCTCGGCGCATCGGCGAACAAAGGCGGGCGCGGGTTGCAACCCCGCGGCGGGCCAGGCGGCGGCCTTGCCCGCGCCGGGCACGTCTCGGTAGTTGCACGCGGCGTCGGCGACCGCAGGCGTCACGAGGGTCCGAGGCTCGGCGGCGGGCGTGCGGGCGCGCGAACGCGCGAGGCAGCGCACGCCTCGGCGCTAAGTCTTGAGGAAACCTCGAGCGGCGGCTTCGCGCGGCCATGACCCGGTAGCGTGAAATCGGCCAGAGGCGGCGGCGTGCGCATCGTGCGTGCGGGTTGCGCTCGGCAGTTCTCGGCGGTCGCGCGGGAAACCTCAGCGAGGTTTCGGCGGTTTCTGACGGCGCGTAGCGCAATTGTGAGGAGATCTCGGCGGCGCTCGGCGGCCTCGGCGAGATCGCACGGGAAACCTCAAGGTCGTGGATTTCTCGGCGCCTCGGGTGCGTCTCTCGGCGGAAAGCGGCGGTGGGCGGCGGCGGTCTTTGGTAGCGCATGGGCTGTGCCTGGCCCTGCAGCCCGGCCCTCATCGACTGGCCCGTATGTTGCAGGTCGACCCGACCGGATTCGGCCTTGACCGTTTTCGGCCGGATCCGATTTTTGACCCGATTCGGTTTTTCGACCCGTCGGCCCGTTCCATTGTTAAGGCCCAAATCCGGTTTGGCGAGATCCGGTCCGTGCCCGTGCGCGTGAGGCCGTTTTTGAAGTTAATGAAGATCTGTACTGCATTTCTATGTAATAGATTAGGCGAGGGAAAGTGCGAGTTCCACAGTGAGCCACGATGAACATTTTATTTTATTTTAATCGTTCATTGCATATTGGATGTTTAAATTATGCGAGAAGCATGTTATGTATGTTTAAATTAAATGAACAAACATATTATATGTTTCGTGATTGGATCGCATAGTAAGCATACTAGGTTTATCGCGTTTTCAAGCATATTTTAGAATTGCTGAGCATGTTTTACATGTTGAGTTCTATGAAAAACATGCTAGGATTACGTGATGCTGCATGGACAAACCTTTTGAAACAAAAGATTAAGCAAGTAAACCCGACATATTAATTTTCAAATTAAAATGTCGAGACCTTCTTTTGATCTCTAAACAAAGTGAGGCATGCTTTGTGAGTGGCGATCCACAGCGTGGCTTGCTTGCTTTGTTTATCATAAGTTTGTTAGATGAGATTTCTAAATAAAACCTTTTAAATCTATTGAGAAGTGGGAGTTTCATGTATAGCGTCCAGCGTGGCTTGCGTATGCGATTTTCATAAGTTCTCTAGAGATGGATTTAAAGGAGATAACAAAAGATTTTGAATTGGGCGGTATGGTCAAGTGGTATGCCAATTCTAAGAATTCATTTCTAACATTAAAATTGTGGTCATTGCTAGACATCGCCTCGAGTACAACTTACATGAAGTCCTTCTTGCGATAGTGATGTGGTCTAGTAAGGTCGATCATTAATTTCATTTGTCATAAGGATAAGTTAACATGGATTGAAATTAAGCAGCGAAAGGTATATTTTGAGTGCAGTGGGGGTTCGTGTAGCGTCCATACGCGTGGCTTGCATGTGGGATTCCTTGGGCGATGGAGGTTTCAATCAATATTGTTTTATCAAAGGTTACAATATTGTTATTACAATTATGTGCGATCGTATGTATGTGTTTACATTATCTTTTCGGATATATCTCTTGCCAGATTATCAATATGCTACAAAATCCATTATCAGGTCCGAATTTTATCGGTGGAAGCGAAACATTGAGAATGTTCTTCTGCGGAAGAAAATCTGTTTGTACTCACTACACCCGTCTGAGCCTCTAGGCGATTCATCTGCGATGAGGAGGCGAGAACACGAGAAATGGGACAAATCAAATAGAATGGCAAAGTGCCTTCTTTTGGTCACCATGTGCAGTCCTTGCAACTCCGACATCGAGAGATGGAAGATGCGACCATGATATGGCTAAGTCTTATGAAATCGTATGAGGAGTCGAGGCAGATAAACATGTAATTTGACAAAATCAATAATGTCGAGTTCGATGAAGGAAAGCGATTCGGTGCATGACCATGTAAACCGAATGATCAATCTCTTGGAGGCTCGAGTTGGTTGGAGGATATATTGATGGCGTGGTCGAGAATCGATATGATCCTCAACACTTTGCCCAAGTCTTTGATGACTTCCGTTATAAAGCGGTCCTTTATGATAAAGTTATACTCTAGATTCATTGCGAGAGGATCTAATAGCGGAAGAGCATAAAATGGGCAAGGTGCCTGCGATCTTTAATCGCACCTCAAGAAAACCAACGCTTTATCGAAGATGAAAAGGAAAAGTGGAATTGAGAGATCTTTAAGGCTAAAGAAAAGAGTGGGAGTGTCTGAGGGCTCTACCAGCGGTTTGAAAAAGCGAAGGAAAAGGCAAGTACTTCAGTGCGGTGAGGCGGGCATTGGAGGCTAAGTGCCCCAAGCTCAAGGCTCAGTGCGCATTTTCTTTAATGTGAAACATGTTTAGCGATTTATTCTACTCATTCATGGGTAGTAGATCTGGTGCTGTTGATCATGTTTGTTACACGCTTGCGAGGTTCACTGCGGACAAGGGGCTGCATGATGGTGAGATAACGATCTCCATGGGCAGCGGTGAAGGTCGAGGCCGTTGCGGTCGGAGATGTTTCTTTATGTTTTGATAGAACAATTTTAGTTTTAAGGGCGTTTTATATGTGCGGAGTTTGGTGAAACCTTGTTTGATTTGAAACTATTTATTCATGGATATTACATTATTTTTGATAGTGGTGTTTCTATCATAAGAAATGGCGAAGTTATACGTGTTGGCACATTATATAATTAGCTTTATACTATTTACGCTAAACATAATACCTATAACTATGTTGCATCTACATCAAACCTTAAAAAGAAAGTTTTCTTAGCGAAGATGACACCACTTTTCTCGGCGTCTTAGATTAGGTCACATCAATCTAAATAGGATCCAAAGGCGGCTAAGAATGAAGAGTTGGGTAATCTCAAAGTTACTCCGTTCGATCTGCGAATCTGTATAGAAGGAAAGATGTCGACCCGGACCTTGAGCGAAGGGTTGTAGAGCGAAAAAGTGTTGGAGCTAGTCCATTCGGCACTGTGTGGACCGATGTCACACAAGCTGAGTGGAGAGTGCAGTATTTGTCACTTTCATTGGCGATTACTCGAGGTGCGGATCGTATACCGCTTCAGCAAGTCGAATGCTTTGAAATTCAAATGATTTAAAGGCGGAAGTGGAGCGAAGCTTGGTAAAGTATCAATCGGCTTGGCGATTACGATCGCGGTGGCGAATACCTCGATAACGAGTTTATGGACTATTTGGTGCGGTGTGGGATTACCTCCCACTCACTACAGCACACACAACAAAATGCTGCTGGGGTGATTTCTGTAGCATTCTCCATAGATCGTCCTCACTCGGCGTTGGAGATTGGGCAGCGGGATCGATCCGGAAGATCAAAGCCACGAGTCTCGATCCATTCATCCGTTCATCCTCGACAGATTGAAAGGTAAACGAGAAAACCCTACGTGTTGCGATTAATTATGTAAGCGCATGCTAGGAATATAATCAATGTATGGTGAATTAAACATGCGAGATAGATCATCGGAGAGGGTGAAATCAGTTTTCCCTACAATTGGTATCGAGCACGGGATCGATATCTTGGGTGCATTGGATTAATTCACGTTTGATTATTACGTGCAATTAATTAATTGTTGAATACATGGTTCATCGTGGCTCGGTTTTATTTTTGTGGATTTTGTTTTCACCACGAGAAAATCCGTGGTTAGATTAGATTTTTTCTGTAAATCTTATACGTAAAAAGAAACGAAAATGCGAATACGAGGCAGCGAACACTCGCCGGGAGAAATCGGACGCCGCAAAGAAACCTGGCCTTCCGGTGCCATCGCGCATTCTCGGCGGCATCGCGAACACAGGCGGGCGCGGGTTGCAACCCGGCGGGCCAGGCAGCGGCGACGCCGGCGGCGCGAAGCACGTCTCGGCGGTTAGCGCGCGGCGTCGGGCGACACAGGCGCCACGGGGTTCTGAGCTCGGCGGCCCGGCGTGCGGGCGCGTGAACCTGCAAGGCGCGCGCGCCTCGGCGAGTGCGGAAACCTCGGAAGCGGCGCTTCGCGGCGCTCACGCGACCATGAGCCCGGTAATGGCGGGCGGCGTCTTGCGCATCGTGCGTCTTGAGTTGCGCTTCGGCGGTTCTCGGCGAATCGCGCGGGAAACCTCAGCGAGTTTGCGGCGGTTTCTGGCGGCGGTAGCGCAAATTTCTGAGGAGATCTCGGCGGTGCTCGGCGGCCTCGGTAGCGAGATTCGCGGCGAAACCTCAAGGTCGCGGTTTCTCGGCGCCTCGGGTGCCGTCTCCGGCAGGTAGGCGGTGGGAGGCGGCGGTCTTTGGCGCGCGCATGGGGCTGTGCCCTAGCGGCCCGACCATTCAATCGACCGGCCCGTATGTTGCGGGTCGGCCCGACCGGATTCGGCCTTGATCCGTTTTCGACCCGGATCGATTTTTGACCGGTTCGGTTTTCGACCGATCCAGGCCCGTTCCAATTGTTAAGGCCCAAATCCGGTTTGTGAATCCGGTCGTGCCCGTGTGCGCGAGACCCGTTTTTGAAGTTAATGAAGATCATGCTTTGCATTTCTATGTAATAGATTAGGCGGGAAAGTGCGGGGTTCCACAGTGGGCCACGATGAGCGTTTTATTTTATTTTTAATCGTTCATTGCATGTCGTTGATGTTTAAATTATGAAGAAGCATGCTATGTATGTTTAAATTACGTAGACAAACATATTATATGTTTTCGTGATTGGATGCGCATATTAAGCATGCTAGGTTTATCGCGTTTTCAAGCATATTTTAGAATTCTACGAGCATGTTTTACATGTTGAGTTCTATAGAAAAACATGCTAGGATTACGTGATCTGCATGGACAAACCTTTTGAAACAAAAGACTAAGCAAGTAAACCCGACATATTAATTTTCAAATTAAAATGTCAAGACCTTCACTTTTGATCTCTAAACAAAGTGAGGCCACGGTGAGTGGCGTCCACACAGCGTGGCTTGCATGCCTTGTTTATCATAAGTTTGTTAGATGAGATTTCTAAATAAAACCTTTTAAATCTATTGAGAAGTGGGAGTTTCATGTGTAAACGCCCACACGCGTGGCTTGCATGTGCGATTTTTATAAGTTCTCTAGAGATGGATTTAAAGGAGATAACAAAAGATTTTGAATTGGGCGGTATGGTCCAGGTGAGTATGCCGATTCTAAGAATTCATTTCTCATTGTTAAAATTGTGGTCATTGCTTAGACATCACCTCAGTACAACTTCCCATGAAGTCCCTTCTTGCGATAGTGATGTGGTCTAGTAAGGTCAATCATTAATTTCATTTGTCATAAGGATAAGTTGACATGGATTGAAATTAAGCGACTAAAGGTATATTTTAGTGCAGTCGGGGGTTCATGTAAACGCGTCCATACGCTGCGTGGCTTGCATGTGGGATTCCTTGGGCGATTGGAGGTTTCAATCAATATTGTTTTATCAAGGTTACAATATTGTTGTTACGAATTATGATCGTATGCTTATGTGTTTACATTATCTTTTCGAGATATGTCTCTTTACAGATTATCAATATGCTGCACAAAATCCCTTATCCGGTCGAATTTTATCGAGTGGAAGCGAAACATTGAGAATGTTCTTCTTTGCGGAAGAAAATCTATTTGTACTTACTACACCCCGTCCCAAGCCTCTAGACGATTCATCTATGATGAGGAGGCGCAGGAGTACGAGAAATGGGACAAATCAAATAGAATGGCAAAGTGCCTTCTTTTGGTCACCATGTGCGAGTCCTTGCAACTCCAAAGATCAAGAGATGGAAGATGCGACCATGATATGGCTAAGTCTTATGAAATCGTATGAGTCGGACAGAATCGCTTGTCATAATTTGACAAAATCAATAATGTCAAGTTCAATGAAGGAAGCGATTGGTGCATGACCATGTGAAGCGAATGATCAATCTCTTTGGAGGCTCGAGGTTGGTTGGAGGATATATTGATGGCGAGTCGAGAATCGATATGATCCTCAACACTTTGCCCAAGTCTTTTGATGACTTCCGTTATAAAGCAATCCTTTATGATAAGAGTTATACTCTAGATTCATTGCAAGAGGATCTAGTAACGGAAGAGCATAAAATGGGCAAGGTGCACCGATCTTTAATACGCACCTCGAAAACCAACGCTTTATCGAAGATGAAAAGGAAAAGTGGAATTCAAGATGCTAAGGCTAAAGAAAGAGTGGGAGTAATACAAAGGGCTCTACCGTGGTTTGAAAAAGCCAAAGGAGAGGGCAAGTACTTCAAGCGCGGTGAGGCGGGCGTTGGAAGGCTAAGTGCCCCAAGCTCGAGGCTCAGTGCGCCGTTTTCTTTAATGAAACATGTTTAGCGACTTGTTCTACTCATTCATGGGTAGTAGATACGAGATGCGATCGATCATGTTTGTTACACCTGCGGGGGTTCTGCGGACAAGGGCTGCATGATGGTGAGATAACGATCTCCATGGGCAACGCGCGAAAGTCGAGGCCGTTGCGGTCGGAGATGTTTCTTTATGTTTTGATAGAACAGCTTTTAGTTTTAAGGGCGTTTTATATGTGCGGAGTTTCGTGAAACCTTGTTTCAGTTTGAAACTATTTATTCATGGATATTCATTATTTTTGATAGTGGTGTTTCTATCATAAGAAATGACGAAGTTTTATACTATTTCACGCTAAACATAATACCTATAACTATGTTGATCTACATCAAACCTTAAAGAGAAAGTTTTCTTAAGATGACACCACTTTTCTCTGGCATCTTAGATTAGGTCACATCAATCTAAATAGGATCAAAGGCGGCTAAGAATGAAGAGTTGGGTAATCTCAAAGTTACTCGTTCCGATCGCGAATCTCGTATAGAAGGAAAGATGTCGACCCGGACCCTTCAAAGCGAAGGTTGTAGAGCCAAAGAAGTGTTGGAGCTAGTCCGTTCGACCTGTGTGGACGATGTCCACACAAGCTCATGGAGAATGCAGTATTTTGTCACTTTCATTGGCGATTACTCGAGGTACGGATACGTATACCGCTTCACCGCAAGTCCGAATGCTTTGAGAAATTCAAATAATTTAAGGCGAAGTGGAGCGAAGCTTAGTAAAAGTATCAAGTCATCATGGGTCCGATCGCGGTGGCGAATACCTCGATAACGAGTTTATGGACTATTTGGTGCGGTGTGGGATTACCTCCCACTCACTACAGACACACCACAACAAATGGTGTGTCGGGCGAAGAAATATGACTCTTTGGAAATGGTTAGATCAATGATGAGTTATGCGGCATCGCTTTATTTTGATTACGGGATATGCCTTAGAAAGCAGTGACATACTTGCTAAATCTAGTACCGTCAAGTCGATCGAAAAGACCCCTTCGAGTTGTGGTTTGGCGCAAGCCTGGTTTAAACCACATAAGGATATGGGGTAGTCCGACATGTCTTTGAACAAGAAGGTCGACAAGTTGGAGGCTAGTTAGAGACGCAAGGCATTTATTGGCTATCTAGAGGGACGAAGGTGGTTTGTTCTATAGTCCTAGGATCGTAAGGTCATTATTAGCACTAATGCCCGATTCTTAGAAGAGGATTATATGAAAATCATAAATCAAAGTTGAAATCATTCTTCGTGAATTAGAAGATGATCGTATTCCACCACCGATTAGGCCAAAGGTGCGAGATGTCGAGTCTAGTGGGAGGATCGACACCGATACTTCAAGAAATTGAAGTGGGTCGAGTTCCTTTGGAGATACCGACCGTCATAAGTGGTTCTACCAAACAAGTTGTGCAAGATAGAGAATCACAAGTTCTGCACCCACCGTTGCCATTGTGCGATGGCGCCTCGTCGTAGTGGGAGGGTTGTTCATCAACCCGGCGATTTATGTTAGTGGGTGAATCTTGGATTTAGTCGAAGCGGCGAAAGGCAATAATCGACCCATGGACATACAATGAGGCGATCTGACATTGATGCAAGATCATGGCACACCGCTATGGATTTAGAAATTGAGTCCATAATGACTATGGATGTATACGAAAAGACACCTCTACCGGATGGCGAGGAAGCCATAGGTAGTAAGTGGGTATACAAGAGCAAGAGAGATTCAGATGGAGAGGTTTCGCTTTTAAAGCCGTGCTTGTGGCGAGTGGTACACTCATATTGAGGCATCGATTTCGTTGAGACCTTTTCGCTGTAGCAATGCTCAAGTCCATCGTAATTCTTACGCCATAGACCACCTGAACCTTGAGGTTTGGCAAATGGATGTGAAAACCGCTTTTCTAAGCGGTTACCTTGAGGAAGGTAGAGACATCTATATGCAAGAACGAAGGTTATGTGGTGAAGGTGAAGAGCATCTAGTATGGAAGCTTAAGAAGTCCATTTATGGGCTTAAGCAAGCCTCACGATCACGGAACTTACGCTTTGACGAGGTGGTAAAGTCCTATGGATTTACCCGGATGCTAGCGAAGTTGTGTGTATCGTTTAAATGTCAACAGTGATGTGGTATTTCTTGCACTTTATGTAGATGACATTCTTCTAGTTGGCAACAATGTGAAGTTGTTATCGGGCGTAAAGAGTTGGTTATCCGATCGGTTTCAAATGAAAGACTTAGGAGATGCAGTACATTCTTGGGATCAAGGTTTACCGAGATCGCAAGAGAAAATATTGAGCTTATCTCGGGCGTCTTACATTGATCTTGTGATTACTCGCTTTAGTATGCAGACCACCAAGAAATGATTGCTACCTTTGGACATGGCGTTCCTTTATCTAAGGCGATCACCTATGAATGCAAGGAGATAGAGGAAATGAGACAAGTTCCTTCACGCTTGGCCGTAGGAAGTCTCATGTACGCAATGCTATGTACGATGCCCGATATACGCTATGCGGTAGGCATAGTAGCTAGATATCGATCTAACCTGGACAAGCTCATTGGGTGCATGAAAGCATATACCAAGCACGAAAAGGACTCGAGATTATAGTTTGGTTTACCATGCGAGATAGTCTAATGCCTTTGGGTTATCTGACTCGGTTCAAGTGACCGAGATGAGAAAAAGTCTACCTCGGGCTATGTGTTTACCTTGGGAGGTGGAGCCGTATCTGGCGGAGCAAAGCGGCGATGCATTGCGGACTACCATGGAAGCCGAATATGTAGCCGCCGGAGGTCGCTAAGGAGGCTGTATGGTTCAAGAACTACCTCATGGATCTAGGTGTGGTACTGGTTTGCCCAAGAGTATCATAGTTTCTTGTGATAACTCAAAAAGTGCGATGGCAAACTCGAAGGAACCACGGACCCACAAGGCGACCAAACACATAGAGAGAAAGTACCATGTCATACGAAATCGTGAGACGAGGGACGTCTTGATTGAAAAAGATTGATCTGACGGATAACCTAGCAGATCCATTCACAAAGAGCTCTGCGCAAAAAGTCTCTGAAGTGCACGTTCGAGGACTTGGATTGCGCTGATGCACCCACTTAGAAAGGAAACTTTTGTATAAGTGGGAGAAGCAAAGTGATGGTTTTGTTTGTAATAGCTAGTAGAGACACATTGTATACTAAAATTTTGCTTTAGTATAAGTGGGAGATTGTTGGATTTGTATCTTGAAAGCGGTTTTGGTTGAGCTTGTATACAATGTTTCTGATACCACTATTACAATCTCTATCTGAATTGATTACTTGATTGCATATATCGTGTCCCCTTATCTCGTATATAAGTTAGATCATACGGTGTGTAGAAGATCACGAAGTGCATATAATTGGTCAAGCTTAATGAGATATAAAAGTTTCCTGGTGAGACAACTTGAGGGCGAGTTGTCGGTATAGTCTGCGGTATAGATAAGAAGTGACTTGACTTGGTTGTTTGTCTATGTTGATGCGTCTCGACGTATTGAAGGATCACGGTGAGATGAGTTCTTCTATCGACCGTCGTGAAGAACCTAGATCTCGGTGACTTACGATGATCTAAACCTCGATAAGGTATTAGGTGAGTATGAGTTCTTGACCATCACTTTGACTTGTTATGGGTGAGGTTATATGTTCTAACCCAATATTCTCCGCGTCTTGGGTGGTGGCGGTGCTTGTATATCATGCTAGTTATCGTATCAGTCACCGTATCCGTTTAGGATGATGGCGTCCCTTAAGGAGCTCAAAGGTTTATTGTACTAAACCCTGCGAGGTTGAGTTAGCTCAAGTACAATAATAAGGTTGAGTGGTACTACTTAAGGAATTAAAGATATTAATTATTTTAGCGATCGAGAATGCTATAAATAATTAATGGACGTCGCGATATCTTAAATCGGGATTCGTAATGTCTAAGTGCAAGCCCGACTCACCTTTGGTAATAAAGGGTAAGTCGGCATTTATTCTCTAGTGGCGTGAATAAATGTTTATAAATTAATTTATGTTAAATTTGAACATAAGATAATTAATTTATTGGAGGCCCGTCTTTATTCCTCGCATTTGATCCCGGCTGGCCCATCAGGGCCGTATCCACATGGAAATCGTGCTCCCTATCCTCTAAGGCAAGGATTTGATCTTCTTTATCCATAAGGATATTATTATATTTATGGGATATCATGGATCCTTTCACTAATGGGATTATGGTAATGCATTATAAATATAAGGTAAGAGATAAGATCAAGGCTAATCACATCTATCCTATAGCATTATTTTCGAGAATTTCCAAGAGAGTTTGGGAGAGAATTTTGAAAATTCATAGAGGATAGGGTGATTTCTGTAGCATTCTCCATAGATCGTCCTCACTCGGCGTTGGAGATTGGGCAACCAGGGATACGATCCAGAAGATCAAAGCACGAGTCTCGATCCGTTCATCCGTTCATCCCGGCAGTTCAAAGGTAAACAGAAAACCCCTACGTGTTGCAATTAATTATATAGGCGCATGCTAGGAATATAATCAATGTATGGTGAATTAAACATCAAGATAGATCACGGAGAGGGTGAAATCGAGTTTTCCTACAATTCTCGGTCATAGTAAGCCACATGTTGGGAAAGTACAAGGCAAAAAGCGATAGGATGAAGAAATACCTTGAAAAAGCCAAAAGCCTACAACGGTCTTTCTCATACTTCCGGTTGGTTCGTATCTAAGGGAGTAGAATAGCGGTGACACCTTAAGCAAGCGGCTTCATCGTCAACGAGCCGCCAAGATGGAAGTCAAAAGCGAAGCATAGGCGATGCGAGGTCGAAGTCGACATAGTCTCTGACGAGGAACCTAATTGGATGACTCTCATTCATGCATATTTGGAGAAAGGCGAACTACCTCATGGCGGGGCTCGAGGCTAGGAAAATCTTGAGCAAATCTTTGCGATCGTGCTTGAGCTAGGAATTCTCTGAGAAAGTCGTATCTCCACCTCTCCTAAGGTGTTTGGGTCGAACCGAGCTTAGTGCGTACTACGAGAAGTACACCGGGGATCATGTGGAAGCCACATTGGACCCGTCGTTATCAAAGAAAGTCATGCGATGGGGATACTATTGTGACAATGTTCGAGAATCAATCGACCTCGTAAAGAAGTGTCAGAAGTGTCAAATTCATGGAAATATGCGAGGCTACCTCAAACCGACCTCGTCAAGATACAAAGCCCTTCGCCATTCATGCAATGGGGATCGATATCGTGGGCCCCTTCGCAAAGCTCGAGGCGGTTCGGTTCACGATTGTCGCTATCGACTACTTCACAAAGTGGGTGGAAGCCGAACCCTTGGTGAAAATCACAAGCAAAAACGCTCTCAACTTTGTGTGAAAAATATTGTGTGTCGCTTCGGTATCCCTCATATCCTCGTTTCGGATAATGGGACGAATTTCACAGATAAGGTCTTCAAAGAGTGGTGTCAAGAGCTTCGGGTTCAACAAAATTCACCGTGGTGGCTCGTCCTCAAGCAAATGGTCAAACCAAGTCACCAACAGACAATTGTAAAGGGACTTAAAACTTCGCCTTGGACCGAGTGAATGGCAGTAGGTGGAAAATTTTCCACAAGTCTTATGATCATATCGTACAACACCTCGGATATCGAATGGAGAAACACCTACGGTTTGGTCTATGGAACCGAGGCGGTAATCCCGACGGAAATCGGCATGCCGAGCCCCGGACCATCCATTTCTCGATGAAGCAAGCGGAGATAATCCACTGAACCGACACGGATGCGCTAGAAGAAAAGAGACCTCGCCACATTAGAAGCTCGGTCTGACAACAAGTAGCTCGGTATTATAACCGGTGTCAAACCCGATAATTCAGTGGCGACCTCGTGCTTTGAAATAACGAAGTCGATAAAAGGCGTAAAACTCGGCAAGCTAGAAGCCGCATGGGAAGGGCCATACCGAGTTGAAGAAGTCGTCGGATAAGGGTCGTATAAGCTTGCCCACTTATCCGGTGAGCAAATACCTCATACATGGCACATCATTCATCTCGAGATATTTTGCATAAGTGTCAAATTGTTCATTTAGTCTTGTCGCGTCTTTAGGTCCTTTCTCTTTTGTAACATCGGTGTTCATTAATAAAATATTTTCTTTATTTACTTCGTATGCTTGCATAATTCATTTGTCACTTATGCATACTACCTCTACGATATCTGATACCTACAGGAGGATGAACAATACCCTTCAAGGAGGATGAATAATACCCTCTAAGGAGGACGACAAATACCCTCTAAGGAGGATGAACAATACCTCTAAGGAGGACGACAAATACCCTCTAAGGAGGATGATGAATACCCTACAGGAGGATGATATCTAAGCAGCGTAAGGGGACCACCCTATCGACACTTCTAGAAATAAAGAACTTATACCTTCGTTTATTTCGAGGATGAATACCTTCGTTTATCTGAGGACGAACTATCTTTATTTATTTCGAGGATAAATTACCGTCGTTTGATACGAGGATGACCTACCTTCGTTCGATTACGAGGACGAAGTGTGTACAAAGTTTGATAAAACGGAAAAATCAACACAAGGTAAAGAAAAAGTTGTTCTTATTTCCAAAATATACAACGCATACACGACATCACGAGGACGATGAAGGACGGGAGGCGGGAAAGTGTCGCGACCCGACTAATTAATTATGAGATTAACTAACTAATCGGGCCGTATTGGTTAAGACATTAAAAGTTTTGGACAATTAGCAGTTTAAGTGAAATAAATCTTGACAAGCGGGCGACATATCCTCTAGAATATGGATAAGCCAACTGCACGTGACAAATAACCAACAACAAGTAATAACAAAAGTGAGGTCTGACCTCAACAATATGTATATAAAGGTTCCAA
Organism: Salvia rosmarinus; assembly: GCA_036937905.1. NCBI lineage: Eukaryota > Viridiplantae > Streptophyta > Magnoliopsida > Lamiales > Lamiaceae > Salvia > Salvia rosmarinus. The sequence goes on along the minus strand of CM072824.1, from coordinate 42,043,835 downwards.
ACATTTACAGGATTTTCAAAAGTATTGTTTCAAGTTTTCAAGTTAACGGTGGAAGAAGCGTTGAATGTCATGTATGAAGACACGATATTCGGGCACAACTATTTACAACAAAGGGATCAACTAAGCTGGGTCCCAAGCCCACATCTCTTCCACGCTCAACTGCACCAAATAAAATATTTTTGGTATGAGTACCAAAGAGTGCTGTGATGGGTAATTATCAATAAAGTTTTCGAACTTATAAATTCAATTTAAGTAAACATTGAATAAACAACTTGAATAATTGTTTCATAAGAAACTTTGAATATCATATCACCACAATTTCATTTTGAACATCTTGACATCACATACCGAGTTGGTCCCGAAGGATCTCAACTACGGTCATACCTATCTCGTCGTTCGGTGGTGGGAAGTAGGCCTCGCCACAATACCATGACCGCCTACATTACAAGCTCACGACCGTAAACCTATGCACAAGATGCATAATATTTTCCTACCGTAGATGGGTAAATCGCGTCATACCACAAAGTGGTAAAACATTCATTTTCAACATATCATAATGTGGTGATTGAAATTTCTTTCATGATATCAAAAATTTCAAAGTATATCATTAACTTTACTCAAAATAATTTGCAAAGTATTACCCACACGATGGCGTTTAGTCTAAAAGGTTCGTTCCTAATCCTTTACTTCCGATTTCTTTTGCTTGATCCTTGTAACATAAGATTATTATTGAATTTAGTAACCTTTCTTATTCATTTAACTATTTATCAATAGTTACCGATTAAAATTTCAAATGTCTTACTAATATCAAATTCTACGAAATTTCGTGATAACGCTTGTAATAGGAATAGCCCAATTAAATCAAACTCATCCAATTTCATCCCAAACTCCCAATATCATCAACATATACTTAAATATACATATAAGGACTTAAAACAAGTTTAAACTCATGCATTTACAACAATCGCCTAATGCTCTTCAACTACATATATAGAAAATTTCAAGAATTTTACCATCTACATTCCATTTGATATCAATTATCCTATAAATATACTCATATAGCATCAATGATCATCAATCGAGTTCACTTCATTCTTAACTCAAATTCAACACATAAAATAATAACTTTGCTAAACTTTAATTTTTCAACTTTTATATTTTATGTTCATAAATTCCTATAAATTCAACTTAAGCATTATTTTTATCATAGATCTCAAATATCATATCAAATGTATCAAATAAAATCAAGAAATCATAGTTAATGGCATGCCCTTCGTTTTAAAAATTTGTACATTTGCATATGTATGTATTAAATTCCACAAATTCATTTCATGCATTATTTATATCCCTAAGCATGAATATCATGTCAAATTAATCAAATAAAATCAAAATCCTCAAGTTCCTATCACACCATGTTTTGAAAATTTGGAGAATTTAATAAGTATGGTTTAACTTTTAATTTCTTTGATCATATGATGTTTATATTCATTCCTAAACATATATTTAAACTCAATTCAACCAAATCATATCATATCATTCATATACAAAATTAGGGTTTATACATGATTCTTTAATTTTTCAATTTCATGAATTTAAAAATTTAAAACCATAGCATATGTTAATTTAGTTCCATAAACATAATTAATTGATAAACATAACAAAAATTAAACAAATCAACCCTATTCAACACCTCATAATTTTCGAAAACCCTAGCATAATAAAGATCATATATATCAATTTAATTCATAAAATTTAGGTTAAATCAAGTAATTACCTTGCTTGGGTGAAATACCACCGATTTCCCACTTAAATATGGATTAAACTTGAAAATAAAATTTTGTGTGTGTGTGGTGTGTGAGTGCGAAATTGAGGGAGTTTTGGAGGTTGGAGATGATATATTCTATGTATTATAATTCAAGAAGCTTAATTTTAATTTAATGTACATTAAATCTAATTTCATTTACATTAAACACAAATTTCAATAAATTTATAATTACACCTCTAAATTTACTAAGGTTATACCTTAGTATATTTTAATTACTATAACTATATTCCTAGTAATTAATGAAACCTAATACAATTTATATCCATAATTGAAATTAAATTCATATAGCACAATTTAAATTCTTTCATTTGAAAAAATTGACTAATTATTTTAATGTTTCTTAATTTTTGAAAATTGCACCAAATAATTCTTTTATCACTAAATATTAATAAAATAAATTTATTCAAACAAATTAATAGCTTAAACAATAATTCATTTCATTTTATAAGAGAAATTCCACATAAAAATAATTAATGTATTCTATAGTAAAATTCCATTTAATAGCATTTTCATGCAAACACAGATTAATAATCACATAATTCACATTTTATCAAAATAAAATCATTTCTAATTATTCTCTAAGTTTTCAAATCTCATATTCTTCAATTAAGAAATAATCAATTTCTATCGACTAATAATTCATCATATGCCTCTTTATAAATTCTTATGAATTAAATAGCTTCTAAGCCCTTATTATACTTAATTAGGCTCAACTTAATACTATAAGATTTTCGGGTTAAGCGATCCCTAGCAAAGTCGGGGTTGATGGTTAAATCTATGCTAATCCTACCCTCTACTCTACTTCGTCCGATCGATCGACGAAGGAGCTCGGCCACTCGACCTCCACGCCCGCTATTCGGCCATCGCTCGATGGCGGCGTCTCTTGCATATAGAACTCCGAGAATGTCTATCGACAAAGCACCGTCGGAGAAGAAGAAGCCTCGGCAAGAGGAGGCTTCGGCGAAGAAGAAGCTCGGTGGTCGGCGAAGCACCTTCTCGAGTTGTGGTCGATGAGCTACAACGGTCTTGTCTGGACCTCTATTTTTTCGGTCGACAAGCTGCTCACGAAATTGCCCGAGTCCCGACCCGTACTCGTATGCGTAGCTCGAACAGCGGGCTGCGATCTCTAATACTGGCTTCGGCCTCGGAGATAGTCAATCCACCACCTCGATGAATAACAGCCTCGTATTCGGCGTGCTCCTCGGCGACCGACTTGGCATCCTCCTTCGAGATCTCCAGCTTCTCCTCCAGTTCCAAAAACCGATCTTGAAGCTCGTCAAACTTCTCTTGAGAAGCCTTGAGCTTGACATTGGCCTCCTCCTGCACATGGCCAAGTTTGCCCCCCAAGTGAAGGACCTCGACCTCTTTAGCTTCGAGAGCTCGAGTTAAAATTTTGATTTGGTCCACTAGAGGAGACACATCAACAAATCCAGGAACAAACTGAAGACATAAACAAAGACAAGCATTCTTCCATAAAATTGGAGAATTTTATTAAAGCCTTTAAGGCAGGAGATTGAAATGAGTACATATACATTTAAAAAAAAAATGCAAAGGGGATCAACTAACCCCTCCAACAACTTCTCCCTCGGGCTCAGTAAGCTCGGCCTCCTCCCGAGCTCCAGCATTGCGACCTCGGCCTCCTTCAGAGCTCCGGCAGACCTCGGCCTCCTTCGAGCTCCGGCACCGGCGAGACGCCTCCACTCCGGCGATGATAGCCTCGGGTGGACATCCCGGTCCACCGGCGGTAGCGGGCCCGACTCGGCAATCGGCAAAGTCGAAGAGGAGGCCAGGCTCTCCACAACGGGCAAGCTCTTCAAGCCGCGAGCAAGGACCTCGACATACGATCGCAGCAGGGCCTCATCCTCCATCACCTCGTACCCGTACTTGGACTTATCCAAATTCGGGTGATTCTCGGCGACTTCATCGAGAGCATCCGCTACCACCCTCTTATTAGGTACCTCGGCCGCTTGCCGGCGGTCGAAGAACCTCCTAGATAAAAATAGCCTCCGAAGGCACGAATGAGCTCTCCTGCGAGGCCGCCACCTCGGCCTCCCACACACGCCGCCGCCTCGGCCTTCAGCGAGCGACGTCGGTGCTGCCGCCGCCCGCCGTCTCGTGTCGCCCAAGCCGCAGCTTCCCTCTTGGCCGCATCCCGAGTCTTCGCCTCGAACTCGGCCACCTCGTGAACAAGGAGGGTCTTCTCGTTCTCCAAATCCCTGGTGAAGCGAGCCACCTGCTCGAATTGGGCGACGACGTCATTCAGATAGTCCACCACTAAAGTGGACGTCGCCTTCAGCTGGGCCGTTAGCTGGGAAGACACCCTGCCAAGCTCGGCCTTCAAGTCCGCGGTCCCCTATACAGAGGTCAACAACATCAAACAAATACATCAATACATAACTTGTGACATACAGTACAATTACATTACCTCAGGGAAAGGTCTACGTGCGACCTGGGTGCCGACGATCTCACAGTAATCATCGTCGATGGGAGCGGAAAAACACTTCTCCTTGTCAAGGCGGGAGATGCTCAAGGGCGAAGGCGACCTCACTCTGGCCTCGGCCCTCTCAGAAGAGGCCTCGGCCACATCCTTCAGTGCCAAGCTGGGGGGCTCGGGATCAGACCTCGATCTCTTCCTCTTCCTCGAAGGAATGAAGTCCACTGTGGAGTTGAAATAAATGCAGAGTTAGCACATAAACCAAAAAATCAATCAAGAGATAAAGTAAAGTAAAGGGGCCTCACCCTTAACCGGCTCCACCGCGGTAGAAGGATCATAAGGGCTTAGCCCCGCAGCAGCGAGCTCGGCCTCTGAAAAATCTTCATCGACTTGGCCAGCCCTTTGCAAAAACTCCTCGATGCCACCGAAGTTCTCATCGGTGGAACATCGTGACTTCCCGTGTTCCGTATTGGAGGATTCTTGAACCGACAAAAGAAGAACTTCGCGGTTGAAATCTTTGACTTCGTCTTTATTTTAAAAGCGGCGGTGATAAATAATACCACCCACGCTAGATTTAATTTGGAAGAACCTAAGGACAAGCCCTAAGGTGAAAGAAAAATTGTGGCGATAGCAAACACACCAGGCCGTCAGCCGCCAAAAAGAATTTGGCGTTAGTTGAGCGAGGTATGCGAACATTTGTTGAAGTTCGACATATACGGAAGGAAAGGAAGGCGAAGACCGCGCTAAGGCGGTCCTCGTGCGGTGACAAACCCCTGGGGGGTGCTGGCCCTATCCTCCGGTCGGGGCGACCAACCCAATAGATTTGAATAAAAATCTAGAGGCAAGTTCTTTTATTGCAGGGGCTTCTAGAAAATAAGGAAAGAAGAAACCTACCAAAATCCCTCAAGGAGGAAACCTACTCTACACACAAAGGAAGGGGAATCAAGAGTGAAAACTTCTAAAACCGGCGCGAGTCGTGGCGACAACGACACGAGGCGACCTTCATGGCGTGAGAATCCTCGAGAGGAAGAAGAAGAAAAGCCATCAAGAACTTACTTGTTTTATGTGGAATCTCGAAGAAGATGGCGATGCTCGCAGACGACAATTGGGGAAATTCCTTAAAATCAGTGTTTTCAGGAGACAAAGAACTTTTTTTCAGTTTGAAAATTAGAGGCGGATAAAGTGAAATGGGAAAAGGCGTATTGTGGAAGTTATTCCCCCCCAACGTGCACTTTATCGGGACTCCAACCGCCGTACGCATTAAATGAATGTGACGTGTTCCGTATTCGACATCGGCATCACATCCCGTGTTCGACCTCGGAACGACGTTACAGATTCAACCCCGCCATGGCGTTACATATCCGACCTCGGCAAGACGACGCGTATCTGACCTCGGTAAGGCGACAAGTATTCGACCTCGGCAGGGCGACGATAATTCAACCTCGGCAGGACGACGAGTATTCGACTTCGACCAATTTACGGACGGCGAAATACAACCGGCGAATGCGAGCTCGACTTCACGGACTACAATTTCAGCGAGGCGATGTCGAATCACTCTCCCGTTCCATCATGACCTCACTTCTACGTCTTTTGGGGGATGTGATAGGATCTGCCCAACTACTAGGCCCAAGCATCGGGCCCAATATAAATGGGCGGACATTAAGCTCGGCCCACGCGAGTTCGCCCAAGAAGACTCCTAAACCGACTACAATTGAATCACAGTGGAGCGGAAGATTCGGATGCATATCTAAAAGAATCCTTATGAGAGAAGACTTCAGTACAGAGTCGAACTCATCATGAATATGTATAAATAGAAGCTAGATTAGGCGAAGGAAGATCATATACACTCTTTGTAATCGCTTCACACACTCAAATACACATATACTCTTCGCTCAGTGGACGTAGATCTATTTTAAAGATCGAACCACGTTAACTCCTCGTGTTCTTTATTGTATTTATTATCTTACGAAAACCAAATTGATCAGTATATTATTAACTTAATTAGTGGTGTTTCATGGATGATAAAATGCATAAATTATTAATGTTGTTAAATGTAAGAAGTAGGGATAATGATGGACCATGAAATAATAAAAGGTGCAAATAAAATATGTTGTTCAGGGTAATAATAAGGAGTACTTTGTGGGGTAGTTCTATAAATGGAAAGAGAACAAATTTAGATGACATACTAAAAAGAAAAATCAAGAACAAATTTTGGTGCCATAAGAAATATTAAAAAGTTATGATTATAGTATAATAAATCTTAATTAACATACATCATTGAAAATTGTAGCTTGTTACAAATATATACCTTATTTATGGAATAATGTGTCTGAATAACCATTACTAACAAAAAAAACACAAATTAAAGGTTAAAGATATTTAGAAACTAAATAATGTTTGTATAATTAAATCAAAACAGAAGAACTTGAAATCGAATTTAAAAATATGAAATAGTGGGAACCAAAAGGTGAGATAAAGGATTTTAAGTGGACTATCCTAATCTCATAATCGGATTTCATATTATATTTAGTATTTGTATTTTGTCAAACTTGATTCTCGTGAGGTATAATCATAAATTAGAAATTTCTTTCATAAAACAATTAATATACCTCGAATTACCGTGCATAATGCTTTCTCCAAAGATTTCAATTTAATTCACACTTTATAGATTCTATTATTATTATTATTATTATTATTATTATTATTATTATTATTATTATTATTATTATTATTATTATTATTATTATTATTATTATTATTATAAAAACTACATGAGTTTAGATCTTCAATTAGTTTGGTACTTTACCTAAAACTAGGGATGGTCTCACAATGTGGCAGCGCAAGACGGTGAGACCACCCTATAATTAATTAACTTTAATTAATTAATTAACTAATTCTTAATCCTAATTAATTAATTCTAATTAATTAATTAATTAATTCTAATTAATTAATTCTAATTTAACTAGTTCAATAAAATTTAATTGTAAATAAATAAATAATAATTTTGAATTAATATATCTTAATTTTGAATTAGTAAACTCTAATTGTGAAATAATAAATCATAATCATGAATTAATAAATCCTAATTTTGAATTAATAAACCTATTTGGAATTAATAAACCCTAATTTTGAATTAATAAATCCTAATTGAAAATAATAAACCCTAACTTTGAATTAATAAACCCTAATTGAAAATAATAAACCCTAATTTTGAATAATAAACCCTAATTATGAATTAATAAACCCTAACTTTGAATTAATAAACCCTACTTGTGAATTAAAAAACATTAATTATGAATTAATAAATTCTAAATTTGAATTAAAATTATAATTAAAAATTAATAAATTTAATTATACATTAACAAAATCTAATTATCCTTACTCACCATAATTAATATATAATTATTTTAACAAAAACAAGGTGAGCTCACGGTGAGGCGGAGCTCACCCTGTTTTTTAATCTAAAATGTCTGATAGACAATGACGGCCAAAATTGGTCGTGATTCTGCGACGGATTCGTGACGGAATACAAACGAATTTAAATTTTTTTTATTAGCGACGGCGTGCGGCGGGAATATCTCGCGCGAACTTTTAACGACGTATTAACCGTCGCTGGTCCGTCGTTAAATTAACGTTTTTTTACTTTTTTATTGTACACTTAATTTAACGACGGATTATATCCGTCGTTAAGTCATAACCGTCGCTGATCCGTCGTTAAATTAACGAAATTTTTATTTTTATTTTTTACTTAATTTAACTACGGATTATTTTCGTCGTTAATATTATTTTTAAATTGATTTATTCGAAATAATTATAACGATGGAATATATTCCATCGTTAATATTAGTTTTTTTTATTTTTTTTCCCGCTAAGAATTTTAACGACCGAAGAATACGTCGTTAGTCTGTCATTAAAGATTAATGACGAACCTCATCCGTCGTTAAATTAACGGATTTTTTACTTTTTTTATTTTGCACGTACTTTAACGACGGAGTTTGTCCGTCGTTAATATTAGTCCATCGTTAGTGACCTGTTTCCGTCGTTAGTCCGTAGCTACATGTTTTTAAATATAACGACGGATATTTCGGTCGCTAATCCACCGTTAAAAAGAAATATAACAGACAGGTTTCTTCCTCAAATTCATAACTCTGCGCCAACCCAGACCCATGCCACTGTCGCCTCGCCTCCGCCTCCCGACGTGCCCCGCCCCCACCGCCACTGCCGCCCGCATCCCCAACCCCGCCCGGCCCACTTGTGCCACCGTCGTCGTCCCCGCCACCGTCTGTGTTATTTTGTTGATTTATATTTCAAATTTATATTTATATTTGTTGATTTTGTTTATTTTTGTGAAATATTGTTGTGATTGTTGTGATGTATTGTTATGATTGTTGTGATGTTATGATATATTCTTATGATTATTGTGATATGTTATCATAATATAGTGATATGTTATTGTGATATATTGTTAATAATTTATCTTAAAAATATAATGATATGTTGTTGGTTGATCGCTCACTTTTCTAACACGAAAAACGCGCAAGTATAAGGTAAGCAAAGTATCGTATCCACATGGATTGTAACACGAAAACACAAAAGCTAACTCAACAATAATTCATCATTATCCAAGCACAGATTTGGTTTTAAAGGTTTTAAGGCTTCGGATATTAAATCCAAAGCAAATGTGACAACTTGAAAATAAACTAAAGCAATAAAAACTCAAAGAGATAATAAGAGAGAAAGACTAACCCTAGGGATGCATTAATCCTACCCACAACGTATATTTATCCTGGTTATTATTAACCAATTTTTAATCCAGACAAGATGGAAGATCACATATGTAACCAACAACTTGATTCGACAATTGTGGCGATTGATTACTAATTTTCCTATTATCATACGTCTAGAGGAAAATAAGCAACTCCAAAATGATCACAAAGAATATGCTTCCTAGAATGTTCCTATCTCAGCTACGACTCATGGCTTATCCGTATCATGCATTCAAGATCGATTGACAATTAAAACTGTTAAGAAATTAAGTGGCAACTAGATATGCATCAAGATTGATCAGAAATCAACACATATAAATAAGCACCAAGAATCATGAATCAATGCCAAGAAGGTAAATAACGATAGCAAGAACCACAACATTTAGGACAGAATCATGCAAACCCTAGGATTAGAACGAAAATTTAGCTAGACATAATTAACGGAATAAAATACGAATTAACCATAAAAACAGAAATTAAATTGATAAAACCCGTAGGGAAGCGTCTGAAGAACAATCGTTGGGTTCAAATCCCAACCTCAGTGGAAAACGGGAAAAAGATGCAATTCGTTCGGAGGAAAACGTTCCAAATCGATAACAAACCGTAGAACTAATGTAGAATGATGGAAAACTAAAGCTAGAATCAATCTAAATCAAAACTAGAGTGCAAAGTATGAAAAATAATGAAAAATTGAGAAAGCGTCAATTTGAGGTGCGGAGCGGCTTGAGGCGCGCGGGCGATGCCCTGTTATAGCAAAGCCGAAACCCTAATTTTGGGCCTTCTGCGTGCTTGGCGGCGAGCTCATGGTCATGAGCTCGGTCGCTAGGTGAACTTGCGTGCTTGCGTCTTGCCGCTGCGACTAGACTTGCGGCCGCTAGGTAAGCTTGCGACACGGCTCATGATCGCTAGCCATGGTCGCGAAATCGGGCGACTTTTCTTTACGTTGAGTAGCTCGCGGCACGTCTCATGGTCATTGGGAGTGGCGCGTCTTGTGGATTTCCTGCGGCGGACTAGCGGTCGCTAGGCGGTCGAGCTTGATTTCGCGCATATATTGTGCTCGCTCGGGCTAGCGGACGCGAGGCGGTCGCTAAACCACATTTTCAGCCTTCTTTGCTCGTGCTTCGTTCCATGCTTGGTTTTCAACTTATAAGCCTACAAAACACCAAAAAGGAACCCAAGAGCAGTATCTTCCAAAAATATGTAAAAGCATTGAGATCCAAGACATAAACGCACTTTATTGATCTAAAATCATCTTTAAAAACCAACAATAAACGTGTAAAATGCGCGTTTATCATTGGTCGATTGGGATTAGATGATTGAAAATAGGTGTAGATTATTGTTGGATGTTTGAGATTATTAACTATATACTCATGTTAGATGCTTGAGACTAACTAGATTGTTGTTGGATTGAAAATAGGTGTAGATTATTGTTGGATAGTTAGGATTATTAATTATATACTTATGTTGAACTTTGTCGTTTAATGATCGATAACAAAGTAATTGAGTGGGAAACCCAAAGCATGAACTTCAAAAAGCCTTGGACACGAGTTTTAATGAAAATTGTACTTAAGAAATTTTAATTGAAAATTTGATTAAATGTTGATTGAAGATTAATAAGTTTTACTTGAAGATTATTAAATTCAATTAAATCTTAGTTAATTCCTAATTAATAAATACGACTTTCATCCCCAAATTTCTTTCTAGAAATCTTGGACACGAGTTTTAATGAAAATTATTGAATGTATTATGAGTGGAATAATATTGTACAACTTATGTTGAATATGTTTAATTAATTATTTATAATTAGGAGCTTGAAGAATGAATGACAATCATAAGTAGATGTATAAGAGGTTTAGTTCGGTTGGTGGATTAAATATTGAATTTCGAGATGGACTTGAAAGTTTTATTGAATTCGCTAGTGCTCAGTTTTTATTCGATGGAGATAAAATCAAGTGTCCGTGTAAGGCTGTAAGAATATACCTTATCAGAAGCAAGATACTGTGCGATATCACTTATCAAAATTTGGATTTGTTCCAAATTATCACGCATGAATATTTCAAGGAGAGACAACCACAAGTAGGGACAATGTTGTGGATTCAGATGTTAGCCGTCAACTAAATACGTATCATACGATGGTAGTGGATGCTGCTGGTCCACAGTTCAACTTTGACGAGATAGAAGAGGAGCCAAATTCTGATGCATAAAAATTTTACGACATGTTGAATGCTACCGATAAACCTCTGTGGTCGGGTTGCTCGAATCACACACAGCTGTCATTTGTGGCTCGACTTCTGAGTTGGAAAGCAGAGAACAACATTACTGAGAAGAGTTTTAATCAAATATCAGAACTGATGAAAGAGTCACATCAAGATGGAAATTACGTGTCTGATGACTTCTACAGCACGAAGAGATTGTTGCGTGGCATAGGGTTGCCCGTACACAAAATTGATTGTTGTCCATTTAATTGCATGATTTATTGGCGCGAAGATTCTGAATTGACGAGCTGCAAATTCTGTAATCATCCTTGTTTCAAGAGCAATACTCGAGCTGGTGGAAGTCGACGGAAAGCACAAGTAGCATATAAAAAGATATTATTTTCCTCTAACTCTTCGACTACAGAGATTATATGCATCCAATGCTACAGCGAAAAATATGCATTGACATGCATCGTCGGTCGATGATGGGGTCATGCATCATCCGGTAGACTCAATTGCATGGAAACATTTGAACACGAAGTTTCCCTTATTTGCATCGTAAATTGTAGCGTGCGATTGAGACTCTCAAGCGGCGGTTTTCAGCCATTCGGTCAATCGGAAAGCAATATTCATCATGGCCCGTTATACTTACCCTTATAATCTTCCCACGTGGCGTGTATGAAGGAGCAATACATGTTTCTTACGATCTTAGTGCCCGGACCGCGTAATCCGAAGGAGAAGATTGATGTGTTCTTGCAACCATTGATAGCAGAGTTAATAGATTTGTAGGATGAATGTGTTCTTACTTATGACGTATCGTTGAGCGAAATTTTCAAATGCGCTGCATTACTTTGGACAATTAGTGACTTCTCGCATACTCTATGTTATCTAGATGGAGTGCAATTTGGAAGATTAGCTTGCCAAGCTTGCATGGAGCATACCGATGCTTTTACTTTAGCTAAAAGTGGTAGCGATCATGATTTGATAACCATCGTAAATTTCTAGCTCCTAATCACCAATTTCAAGTGATCAAGAGGTTTGAGAAAGAACACAATGATTACTAACGATCCACCGAAGCGATCGGAGATGAGTTTCATCACTAATTATGGGTATGGGACTAGTCTCCGTAATGTAGATTGTGATAATGAAATAAATAGTAGAATATCCAAGCAGTTTGGGCGGATGGAAGAAAGAAGTATTTTACGGGATCTACCTTCTTGGAGTTCTCTTTAATTAGGCATAATTTGGATATCATGCACATAGAGAAGAATGTGTTCGATAATGTCTTCAACAAAGTCATGAATGTCCAGGAAGACAAAAGATACGAGCAAATCTAGAGAAGAGCTTAATTTATACTGCTAGAGACCATAGTTGACGATGAATGAATCAATTGGAAAATATCCAAAGGCTTCTAATACACTTGACAATCGTGAGAAAAAAATCTTATGTGAGTGAGTAAGAGGTTTAAGATTTCCAGATGGGTATATTTCGAACATGGGTAGATGTGTAGACATGACAAAACTGAAGATGTTTGGGATGAAGAGTCATGGTGTCACATTTTCATGTAGTGAATTCTACCGATTGCATTTCGTGAACTTCTCCAACCCAATGTTTGGAAGGTGTATGTAATTATCTTTATTCTTCAAAGATTTAACTCGAAACATAGGGTTTGATGATGCATGCGAGACTCAAGAAAATATTTCGGTGATTTTATGCAAGCTTGGCGCATCTTTCCCTAGTTTCTTGACTCCATAGAACATCTACCGGTTCATCTAGCTGATGAAGTCCGTATTGCAGGTCCTGTTCAATACCGATGGATGTATCCATTTGAAAGGTACTGCTCGTACATTATCATATATACATATATATATATATATAAATTGAAGAATAACGTTCGAAATTTTGTAGATACTTACGTAAGTTGAAGAACAACGTACGAAATAAAGCCAGGGTTGAGGGTTCTATCTGCAATGCTTACTTAATAGAAGAAGCATCGACATTTTGCTCGTATTATTTCGATGATCACGTAAGAACGAAGTTGATTTTATCATGGTCAAGTGGAGATTGACACGAAGACTATCCGGATATCTTCAAATCTTCAAGCAAGATGGCGGACCTTTTGGAAATATGTCAACGAGATATTTGGATAGTAGAGAGTATGATGCTGCTCGTTTATACGTGTTGCTCAACTGTGTTGAAGTTGCAAACATTTACATGACGTAAATGTGGTGTTTTTCTCAAAAGTCATTGTTAATTATTATTATTATTATTATTATTATTATTAACTAGGATCGTAAATATATGTGAATGTAGTCTATTCATCGATGATGTGAAAAGATCAAATCCATTGATCTCTAGCTCTGACATTCAAAGGTCGATTGAAAGAGCCTTCCCACTTTGGTTTGAGGCATATGTGAGTGTTCTGATGATTATTAGTAGGAAATATTTAATATTTAATATGTACGTTTAGTCATTCTAATCGATTTTTTTATTAATAATAGGTCAAAGATCATACTAACAACATTGTGAATCCGTTCATATTATCTCTTGCCAAAGGACCTTCAACACTAATTAAGACGTAGCCATGGTATTATATAAATGAGTACAAATTTCATACATTAGAACATGGGTCACAAAGATCAACTATGAATAGTGGAGTGTGCATTAGAGGTGAAACTTATGATACCGACACTCAAGAACTCGATTTTTATGGGCGATTATTGGAGGTTTGTGAGTTGGAATATCCTGGGCTACCAACAAAGACCACAACATTGTTTAGATGCGAGTGGTTTGATCCTTCACGATTGAGGTTATCAATTCATTCCGAGTACAAGTTGGTTTCTGTAAATCATACGTGAAGATATAACAAGTTCGAACCGTTTATTCTCGCCAATCAAGCCATTCAAGTATACTATTTTGCATATCCAAGTTTAAAATAATCTATGAAAGAGTGATGGGAAGTATGCAAAATTAAAGCTCGATCTAATGTGGAAGTCTCAGATGAGAGTTCTGAATCGATAGTACCTCCCCCTTTTCAAGAGGATGCATTTGGTTCGATTACTAATGTCGTTGTGGATGATGACACGACATTAGTTCATCCTGACGGTACACTCATAGACATTGAAGAGACATCTGATGATACGGATGATGAAGTTGAATTGTTAGAGTCAGAAGACAATCATACATTGGATGATGATGATGATGATGACGACGATGAATAGGGTTTGTATTTATTATATGCAAGCTGAACAAGTTTTATTTTATAGTATGCACAAAAAACGTTATGATATATATTATTTGTGAAATTTAAATGCAACATTTTTTACCTTTGTTTGGAGATGTCTCAAGGTGGACGAGGTACCTCGTCATCAGGTCAGAGGCATCCAGGTTCATATACGCCGTCGCTATCACCTGCCGGGCTCGAAGAAGGCATGGAGACACTGTCTCACAACCCATGTAGCTCGAGCAGTAATGTAGTGCCGTCGAGGGAGGGGATGAAGAAGATAGCCATTGTGAATGTGTATGTTATCTATTATATGTCTCAGTTAAAATAAATCATAATATTCTGATGTCTTTATTTCTTGTAAATTGCAGCATTTTGTGTCCGAGCAATGATGTAGTGATAAACGCGCATTTTACACGTTTATAGTTGATATTTAAAGATGAGTTTAGGTCATTTAATGTGCGTTTACGTATCGATTCTTAATGTTTTATCTATTTCTAGAAGATACTGCTCTTGGGTGTTCTTTTGGTGTTGTGTAGGTTCATATGTTGAAAATCGAAGCAAGGAACGAAGCACGAGCCAAAATACTCAACTGACCTGTTTCTAGCGACCAGCCTAGCGGTCGCTAGGCTGGCCGCTAGGCAACCCGCGCGAGAACCAAGCGAGGCCGCGACCGCGACCTCGTGCACGCGAGCGAAGCCCAGCGCCGAGAAAGTTACTGTACGATTTCTCGCGACCATGGCTAGCGACCGCTAGCCAGGCCGCGAGGAAACCATGCGAGCGCAAGGAGGCGACCGCGAGCGAAGATTGCGCACGCGAGACATACCTAGCGATCGACCTAGCGATCGCGAGGCGTGGTCGCGAGACCGAGCGGCAGAAGGAGAAATTAGGGTTTGGGGTGTGCCTATATATATGGCAACACCCCGCGCCCAACCGCACACGTTCGAACCTCTTTTTATCAGTTTTTCATCAATTTTCATATTTTTAGCTCTAGTTTCCATCTATTTTCATTCTAGAGTTTAGTTGATCATTGTTCTTCATTAGTTTTACGTTTTGTCTATGATCCGGAACGTTTTCGCCCGGACAATCTTTGCAAATTCATTTTTTACCGAGGTTGGGATTGAGCCCAACGATTGTTCATCGACGCAACTTGTCACGGGTTCATATGTTGAAAATCGAAGCAAGGAAGCAAGCACGAGCCAAAATACTCAATCGACTGTTTTAGCGACCAGCCTAGCGGTCGCTAGGTGGCCGCTAAGCAACCCGTGCGAGAACAGCGAGGCGCGATCGCGACCTCGTGCCTGTGGCGCCCAGCGCCAGAAAGTTCTTGACGATTTCGCGACCATGGCTCGCGACCGCTAGCGAGCCGCGAGGAAACCATGCGGCGCAAGGAGGCGACGCGGCGAAGATTGCGCCGCGAGACATACCTAGCGATCGACCTAGCGATCGCGGCGTGGTCGTGAGCCGGCGGCGAAGGAGAAGTAGGTTTGGGGTGTGCCTATATTTATGGCAACACACCCGCGCCCAACCCACACACGTTCGAACCTCTTTTATCGAGTTTTCATCGAGTTTTCATATTTTTAGCTCTAGTTTCCATCTATTTTCATTCTAGAGTTTAGTTGATCATTGTTCTTCATTAGTTTTATGTTTTGTCTACGATTCGGAACGTTTTCGCCCGGACAATCTTTGCAAATTTCCGTTTTTACCGAGGTTGGGATTGAGCCCAACGATTGTTCATCGAGCGCTTCAATACGGGTTTCATTTATATAATTTCTATTTTATGGTTAAATCGTATTTTATTCCGTTTATTATGTCTGACTAGATTTTCGTTCTAATCCTAGGGTTTGCATGATCCGATCCTATATCTTGTGATTCCTGTTATCGCTATTTACCTTCCAGGCATTGATTCATGATTCTTGGTGCTTATTTATATGTGTTAATTTCTGATCAATCTTGATGCATATCTAGTTGTCGGTTAATTACGTAATTGTATTAATTGTCAATCAATCTCGAATGCATGATACGAATGAGCCTTGAGTCGTAGCTGAGATAGGATATTCGTAGGAAGTATATTCTTTGTGATCTGTTTGGAGTTGCTTGTTTTACCTAGAGGCGTATGATAATAGGAAAACTAGTAATCTCTGACCGCAATTGTCATAATGAAGTTATCGGTTATATATGTGATCTTCCATCTTATGCGGATTAAAATTGGTTAATAGGAGCAGGATAAACATCGTTGTGGATAGGATTAATGCATCCTAGGGTTAGTCGTCCTTATCTGCTTTTAACATCCGAGTGTTTATTGCTTTATTTTATTTTACGTTTTGTTACCTGCTTTGGATTGAATTCGAAGCCCTAAAATCTTACCAAACCATATATGTTGCTTGGATAATGATGAATCATTGTTGAGTTAGCCACGTGTTTCGCATTACAATCCACGTGGATACGATACTGCTTACCTTCTATATACACCTTTACGCGTGAAAAGGGAGCGATCATGTAGCACGCGTGATTACGGAGTCATTCCGTAAATTCATGAACCACAACGGCTTCAATTGGAAAATGGTGCCTCAAGAGTTCAAGCAGATTTATTTCGATGAATTCAAGGTTCGTGTTGTTTATAAGGAGACATTTATGTTTTTACCTTTGACACCAGTGATGTTGTAATCATATATTTTTTGCAGAAATTTTTTTATTGGGATGATACTCTGGACGAGGCCATGGTCTACACCTACTAGTGCGCAAAGGTCGTCAAACGCTATAAAGATCTTGTTCACAAGATCAAGCGGCTGAAGGACTCGCCCAACCCATCTCTATTTATCCCTGATCGAGATTGGGATAATTGGAAGGCATATTATGCTCGGACAGACGTCCAAGCGAAGGCGGCAAAGGCCCGTAGCAACATAATGTCTGAGCCAGATGGCGAGGGTACTGGGATAGTCAAGCATCGAGGTGGCTCACGCTGTACATTAGAGTATGCGAGAGATATTGTAAGTACTTTGAAGTTTTAGATATAGCAAATTGATTTAAGAATCGTGATACTTGTTAATTTTTTAATTTGTTTGACTTATTTATAGACAAAAGAGCGTGGAGTAGACATATCGGAGGTCGATGGGAAGTATTCCAAAAGTATCATGCCATAAACGACGGGAGCTATCTGACGAGGAAGGCTCGGAGTATCGCGGTAAGTATATTTGTTAAGCGCAACAACAAGCATTTAATTAAATAATAATTATGCGAAATTATATTACGAGGCAGATTGAGGAACATGTGACACAGTTGAGCCAATCTGGGGTAGTGATGAGCGATAGCGAAGTTGATAGGACTCAAATTCTAAAAATATCCTTGAGAGCTCCTCAAAGAAAAGAATAAGATGTTTGGGCTGGTTCTCTATCACGGACATACATGCAGAGCGAGCGTCGTCTCGCGAGAGAGTGCCCAACTGCTGATTCCATAGCTTATCATCAAAAGCTATAGGAGATGGAGGCGATTGCAAGTGGCGCGAGCAATCTGAGGCCGATTGCTAGTGACGGCAGCGGCAGTGAGGCATCTGAGGCTAGAATGCAAGTGAGCACGAGCAATCTGAGGCCGAATCTGGTGGTGAGGCGAGATGACGTTCAAGCATAGTTTCGAGGCTCGATTCTTGCTCTCGCAGGAGGCCTTGGAGTGCTTCATGGCCAGCTCCCGTTTCCCCCCAGCCTCGTGATATTTTGGGTTGTATTATGAAGAAACAAATACATTTTATTTGCAAAACTTATCGTATGATTTAGAATTGTTTTGTTTGTTTGATATTGTATATTTTGAAATTGTTTTGTTTGGATTGTGTTTATGATTTAGAATGATAATGTTTATCATTTGAAATTGGTTTATTTGTTTGATATTGTACTGTTTGGAATTGTTTTGTTTGGATTGTGTTTGTTTGTAATTGGTATGTTTGAAAACAGGTTTGTTGTTTGTTGTAAACGGCCGTCCAAAATACAAATATGAGCTGTCCAGTTTCTGCACATTTAGCGACGGAATTACGACGGATTGACGATGGCTTCGCGACGGATTGACGACGGATTGATGACGTGAAAGAACAGAACAAACAGAATATAACGACAGAAATAGTCCGTCGTTAACTAGCGACGAAAAAATCGATATATATCAGTATGTCAGTAAATATCGGTATATCGATACATACCTATACTACAGTATATTTGCGATATACCGGTAAGTTTGGGCCCTTAACAAATTGTTAACATGCCATATAATCGATAACCAATAATAATTAATAGCCCAAATAATAGTTAGTTTGGGCCCTTAGAATTAATAAGCAAAAATAGAAAATCAATAAAAGAAAAAAAAATAACACAAATAATAAAGAAAGAAAAATAGTGGAGCACTAATTTACTTCATTCTATCAGTGCCGCAGGTTCATTTGTTGCCGTATCTCCACCGCCAGCGTCTCTGTGCCCGTCGTGCTGCTCCAACGTGACGACGAAGCGAAACCTCTATCCCACAGCCAGCTCACGATCGTTTCGACCTCCGGTCTAAGGGTCCCACGCAGTTGGGACATCGAGGAGGTGCCACACCCCGACAGCTTCAGCTCTGATAAGGTCCATTATACTTACATGATCAGTTAATTCATTCTTTTTTCCTTCTCGCATTTGACGTTGGCTTTACTCAATTCTGCTTCAGCTGCTATAAGGTTCAATATATTTCAGTATATGAACTTCGCCAACAAGGTGATGTCATACTCATCACCAATAGCACTATTTCTTTTCATCTGTTTCCCACCTCATGTTCAAAATCCTATATCTAATAAATGATAATTTTATTTCATAAACATACATCGTTCTTAAGCCTTAGTTTCTTTTTGAGATAATTCATAGGCTATAGTTTACAGAGCTAATTTCAATAAAATTTTATTGGGTTTAGCCTAACCTTATTTGTGCATTTTTGTATCATTTTCTCGACTATTACCTTTTTCTCTCCTTGTCCTTTCATTTGTATTCCTAGTGAATTGTTAACTGAAAATTATATCAGTTGCACTTTATCAGACAGTAACAATATGAACCAGAGACTAAAGTGAAGTTTTGATCCCTGGTTGCCATTGAGAATCACTTGGCGAAGACGCCCCATTATTCAAGACTTTAGAAGATATATTGGAAAATAAACCCCTGCACAAGCTTACAAGGGATAACCTCAGTATGTTATTTTGAGATGATGGCTATATTTTTTGTAGTTTAACAAATCTAACTATTAATTGTATTGGCCTTCTTAGAGATCTACACGATGGAAGAAAGACGCTTCTCAAGAAAAATCACAAGCCTTAAAGCTGAGTCAGTTGAAAGGAGCTACATGCGGACGTATTTATAATAATTTTCAAATATTAGCTAGTCATTTTATAGAAATATATAACTGTTGATATTATAATAAAAAACTTATTTAAAATTAAAAACATATCCCAAACTAATGATAATTATAATAAAATACACATCTATTTGAAAACTAGCAAAAATACTAATTGTTCGGCTTCCGATGAGTTCTTTCGAATTTCCCAAAGACTCGACACTTCATGTATTTTGTAATAAAATTCTATATTAGAGGTCAATGGGACACGTCAAGTCCATTGTCAAAAAATAGCAATAATGTACTTTTGCTAGTTTTAGGATATAGAAGTAAGAATTAGTCTTAATTATTGATCTTCTCAATATCTACGATTCTACTGTAATACATAAAAAACATTATGTATTTCAATATTTTTATATAATAAAATAATGTTTCTTTTATAATATGCCGTTTTATTTTAGAATAATGTTTCTTTTCATGACAAAAATATACTATATAATAGTTCAGATTGGTTTCTAGTTCATAGGCAAGAATTTTTTAATATGTTCTACATATGGTGCATATCACTTACTAATTTCACTAGGGATATGTGACGACCTGAATTTTCAAAGAAATACGGATCATATGGATCGTCATCGATATGATAATGCAGCGGATATATACATAACCAATCAATACAATTAACCATTAAACTACTCATAAATGCATGGACTGAAAAGAATGAGTTGTTTCAATATGAACCCAAGTCACAGAATGATTTGTCAAAATGTTCAATATTCAAATATAACCTAATCAGGGTGCAATTCAGGGAATGAGGTACGACCTCTAGTTCAATACGATAATGAAAAACAGTTATAATCAAAGACACCAAAACAATATCAGAATATAGCAGCAATAAACGTGTGGACATGCATATGACGATACATGCCCAAGGTTCTAGAAATCTTTCTACTATAGCAACAAAACACCTGCCACTCTGCACCACCTCGCACTCATCGTCAATCCCTGCTCAACCTGCACATCAAAAACGAGATGCAGGGCTAAGTACAAAAGTACTCAGTGGACTCATTGCCGAAAATATTTTTTTTGTAAAGTCATTGAACTGCCCACAATAGCGCATGAGGATTTTAATTGAAAAGACTCATGTCTATCAAATATTCTATTATTTTCCTAAAAGTGTGTCCGGTCGGACTATTTCATCCACGTTGTTCCATATCTGATCATTCATGTCACAGCCCGGTTCGGCTTATCCTTGCCAGACCGTGACTCGGGTTCGGGTTAAGTGAATATGAAAAGAATAAGGTTTTCAACTTATTTCATCTACGAAGAAATATAGATGTTCCAAATGAAATGAGAATCATGATGGATCAAAGCGACTTATATATATATATATATATATATATATATATAAAGGTTTCACGGTTTCAACAAAGCATTAGCTTTCACAAAGCTTAACATAGTGACAAAATATATGAGTCTCAAGAGTTTGGCAGCGGAATAAACGTGTGAGACATGCATGTGAAGATGCATTCTCAAGGTGAACCAAAAATACTTCATGTTACTTGACAAAGATTCCGCTCAACTCCCGCTCTGTTCCATCACTTGCTCAACCTGCACATTTAAAACAAACATGCGGTCGAGTACAAAGTTGCACTCGGTGGACACATTGCGAAAATATTTTACTTTACGAAATATTGTATCGCTTCATCACGAGAAGACACTGAGGGTTTTATTTGAAAAAGCCTTGTGCTTACAAAATACATTTTCTCATTTCTCAAAATCATCGCTCGCCGAGCATTTTCACATCACAACCACAACATATATTCCAGTCGGCTATGGATAACGCGTCGGCAGTGGAGGCCTCCCACACCGGACGTAACTAACCGCCCAATGGTTCAGAGCATGACCGCCAATGTTTCGAGGCCCAACACGTGTACACAACCCTAGGCGGGAATTTCTACTTACACCTCCACCTCAGATCCGATTCGTAACTTCTGTTGCCCTGTGCAACCCGAATGGACATATACAAAGCTCAAAAACATTTTCGGCAGACAATATCGTATCTCAACATTTTCATAAGAAAGCAGTAAAGCAATAACAGTAAATACTTTCGAAAAAGCTTGTAAAAATCTTTTGAAAAGAGTGCCCACCTCGAGGACTTAAGGTTCTTAAGTCACTAGTTTCTATTCTCGGTTTCCGTTCTCCTTCGAGTCAGACCTTATCAACGTAAGAAACGAGTTTTTAGCATTTCATTATGCTTTACAAGAATCATCGATCCGAACCAACGATCGTACTAATATCAACTTTATCACTAACGTTATTACGAACTGTCGTATCAACATACTTCGTATTGTTATACTTTAAATCAACTTTCCTCAACGTCATTTCATGTATTCTTAAGTACAACTACTATTTTACACATGTATGCCATTTTTCTATCGATTCCCAATCATATCCTTGTTATTTTTGATCTTTCACATAAACAACTATACGTACTTAATATATTCACATATACGAACCAATTTCCATATATATTGCTTCGTCTTTCATAATCTTACGTCACATAGATCTCGTATTATTGGATTTCGTGCCCTTTGACCTTGGTCAATGTTTTTGGTCAACGATTTTGACTTGGTCAACCATTAGTCAACAATTTTGACTTTGGTCAACACAAAGTCAACATTTTGACTTTTTCAATTTCTTATGTAATTTTGATTTTGACGACAATTCTTGTTCAAAATTCTATAAAATCATAATATGTCTAAATCATTATTTTGGATCATATTATGAAATTATATCTTATAAAATAAATTTATAACATTAATGCACATAACTCATAGTTTTCAAAACCTTAATTAAACTAAGCAAACAATTTCCAAAATTTCAATAAAATCACATAACACATACTTATCTATAAGCATCCTTACTATAACATAATTTTTATTTATTGTGAACTATTCAATTTAATTTTTCTAAGTCACTTTTGAAAATTTGGACTTAGGTCCAATAAATTCTTAACAATCCCAATAAATTCATGCAACACTATTTTATGATTCTACACTTTCAATATGTTATGATAACACTCAAACATGGATTATATCTCAACATAATATCATGTTCTATAATTTTCGAAATTCATAGACTTAGGTACTAAAGTTTTCCAAAAATTCTACATAAATTTTATAAGTTTATTTAATACCCTAGATCATGATTTCATGCTCAAATTAACAATTAAAATCATACTCATCAACATATTACTCCCTTAAGTTTTCGGTCACTATATAAAATTTAATATCATGCTTGATTTTGTGATATAATTATACTACATGCTCAATAACATCATATAAATACAATTTCTAAACATATTGGCACAAGTTTCATATTTTTCGAAAATCACACATATAACTTAAGCTTATGACATAAATTCTAACGATATATCTGAAGCTTGTAAGATTTCTAACCTCTTGATCGAATTCGATCGGCGTCGTGACGTATTCCTTTCTATGATCGAAGAACACTCTCTTATTTTTTTCTCTACTTTCTCTCATATTTCTTCCCTATTTTCGGTTATGAGCTTATGGGAGGGTGATCTCTATTTATAGGATTTATGAGATGATCTTAATTTTACATTTTAAAATATCTAATGTACACTTGTACAAAATCTTATCTTTATCCTTATCAAATCTTATCTAAATCCTTATCATATCTTATCGTTTAATAGGTACATTGAATCATTTATACAACTTGCATCACACTTGTCCTAAAATAATTAAATTACAAATTTTATAATATATTTGTGGCAATTTTCGGCCATTAGGGAGACAACACAATAGGTTACTTGTTTTAATTGAATTCTAACTCTACTTTACACCTAAGAACATGATAAGATCACAATCTTATCCTTTCATTAATTATAGCATGATATTTATTAATTAAATCTTATAAAATCAAGCATATTTTCGCCACTTGCTATGCACTTGTCATCCAACTTGTGCAAGTTGATATAACACATTATCTTATCCTTAATAATATCATATTAATATAATATTTATGATACATCATCAATTTGGATAAGAATTAAATTAAATATCACACTTTGAAAACCCTAATTTTCGGTCACCTCATGTATTATATGCTAAATATTTTATTTTCTTCCAATTAATAGCTATGTGACATAATATTGATCTTAGATAATAATTTAGATCATAGGAAAATTAATTAAGATCAATTTCATATACTTTAGTAAAGTTATCGGCAAATAATCCAAATTAAGGATAAATTATCAAACTTTTATTCTTTTCATAACTAATATTATTTTCATGAAGAATCACATAAATATAATGATATTATATCATAAAATGAATTTTTGAAATTTTTCTAAGCATTTCCCAATTTTATTCGAAAACTAGGGTTTTCTAGGATTTAATTTTCATAAAATTCCATTCTTATCCTATTTTATTAATTTCGAAATTTTCATAATTTCTAGGAGATAAGATTGATCTAGAATCATGATATTTATCAATTATATAATTAAATAATTTATTTAATACAATTATTACATAATATTATGATTTTCGAGAATTACACATAAAATAATACATTAATTTCGAAAATTATGCACATAAATATCCAAAATATTATCTCCTATGATACTCTACACATTTCTAAGAGATAAACATTATCTTTTAATTAATCATGACCTTATCTTATCTTTTATGAAAATATCATAGCAAATCTTATCTTAAAAATGTCATTTTCCAACCTTATCACATCCACCTCATGCTTAGGTGTTCAAGATAATTATCTTATCATATACTATAAGATAAACATGACAACTCATCACATAAAATCAAGTGATCATATAATAATTCACAAATTAGTTATTCATTCTCATGATTTTCGAAAATAATCAAATAAATAAGGAAAAATATTTCTTTTTCTTCCTTAGTGTAAATAATTTCCTAAATATATTTAAAAACATATTTAAAAATTATTTTGTTCAAATTTTCAAGAGAAATTTCGATTTATTCAAAATCGACAATTACCGACGTTCACTTTCATACTCGTTTCTATCGTACTGTTCCTTCTTTATTTTCGAAATTTTTAAACCCAGAAATTTGGGGTATTACATTCTACCCCCCTTAAAGAAATTTCGTCCTCAAAATTTGCGTATCCTCATAACGTTCTCGATTCCTTCTTCATATCGAATTCTCAATTCCAACGTTGGTATCTCGTACCCATTTGATCATCGCATGACCTTAACTTTTATTTACATCGACTCATTTCTTAATCTCCAATCCATATATCTAATATCCTTATGTTTTCTAGTCGTATCTATTCAACTACCGATTCTTATAGACGGTGAATCCTATGTCCAAATCTAAGTTTAAGCGAACTTACGCTAACGTCGTACCTCCTGCCTTTGATGAAGAAGATTCGTATTCCTTCATCTCGTTTCGTGCTAAGTTCTAAAATACTTGCGTATAATCTCATAATATCGTAGTCTTGAAATCGCCTCGTGCTTATTTTATCTCACCGAGAACATTTCTTTATCATGACTTGCTGTATTTCTCTCTAATTGGATAAACATATCACTCTACTAATCTGAGAACTTAGGTGCCGAGATAAGTTAACCTATTTCATACTTCTTAGCTTCAAGGATTGGAGCAAACGTATCATGACAACTTATAAGTGGGTAAGGGTTCATATTTCAAGATGACAACTTTTTGAAATTTTGAATCAATATGTTCTTTGAAACGAATAATTGGGATATAGGGTCTGAAGACCAGAATGACGACCACTGAGATTTCTTTGGTCATATGGGCTGGCCAGACCCGTCACAAATACTTCTCAGTCACATGAAGGCTTGGTTTCAAAGGATATTTTATAAATTTTCGGTTGTAAACTTTTTGCAGAAAAAGTGAGAAATCAAGTGATATCTCAATGGAAACTAGGTCATAGAGTTAAACTCAATGACAGAACTTGGGTAATAAAATTCGAAACATCATATAACTTGTATTGGGTCTTCATAAATCGTAAGGTTTCTCTCAATATGATATATATCGAAACTTGAATCCACATTACCAACTACAGCTCTTAACATTTTCTCTTCTACTGTACCGGAATGCTTTTACTATGGATATTATTTTGCGAGAACCAACTAATAATTCGATCATATCTTTATTAAGTTCTAATAGTCAACTCAGAATTTTATTGCGTGTGAACATCTACAGGGAAAGATTATACTCATGTTACTATCGCATAATGACATTCATCATCTCAAAATCATCATTCCATTTCTACCCTTTTAGTATTTTCTACTTGTATTTATTCTTATTTCTATCCTTGCTTCTGTTATGATGGACTAAAATTCTCATAATTCATATTTCTATGTTCTTTCGCAAAAAAGGATCATACATCTTCTACGTTCGTTTTGGGATAACCTACTAACAACTTGTACTTCAAAAGTAATAACATAACTCGTTCATACCAATACATCTCATTGAATTCTATGAATTCAAATATTTCACTTTGACATATCATTGTCAACTCTTTCTCATATCCCTATCAACTTCTTTCTCATACCCCTTTCCTTTTCACAACAACCTTTCGCTACTTTCATCTTTAAACTTTTATTTCCGTACTTATCTTTTCAATCCGTCTCATTCTTATTTCTTAATAAGACAATTGCTACTTATAACATTCTCGAGTACATAAAACATCTCATAGACACTTATCTTATTCTTCCCTTAACATTCTATACCCCAATTCGTATATCGCTCTAGATTAATTCGTGTAAGCAATAGTCGATTCACAATTCTGTCGCGTAGAATTTCAAATGTAGATACTATGCCCATGTCACAAGTGATATTTGTTTATCAAAGCTTCCATTCCTCTACGTGGCGTTCCAATTCTCGTTTGTCAAAATCGAACTTAAAAGCATTCTAAGTTCTCAAGTTCTTATGGTTCATCAAGCACTATGTCATAGAAGGGAAATTCTTATGATTTCGTTCAATCTAAGTTCTTCATGAAACTTAGAGCTCATCTACGTTCTTTTG
Source organism: Salvia rosmarinus (assembly GCA_036937905.1). Taxonomy (NCBI): domain Eukaryota; kingdom Viridiplantae; phylum Streptophyta; class Magnoliopsida; order Lamiales; family Lamiaceae; genus Salvia; species Salvia rosmarinus. The sequence continues at coordinate 42,017,000 of CM072824.1, read as the reverse complement.
AAAATCCAAAACAATTTCACAATTCAACTTTGTTTCATAAACAAACTTTTCATTCAAACTCACTGACATATAACTCTATATATGTCCTTTCATCAATACTCATATACCCCCCGGGTATAAGCTTTAATCTCTTTCAAATTCATCATAACAGAACCACATACCAACCGGGTATGAACTCAAACTTCTTCAGACAAACCACTCATTTGTCTCATGAATTATCACAATTCAAACTTACTCATTTAACGGCATGTCCACTTTAAAAACATTTTTCATAAATACTTCCTCAAAACTGTAACATACTTTTCAAAAACTTTTAACACATACCTTTTTTTATATAAAAACTCATTTTTCCTTGCTGGTTGAGCGTGATGAACAGGAGCGTTGAGCGGTGATGACTTACTTCATAGAGAGTCTAGTGATTCAAGCCAGACTTTGGATAGAAGGAATATTTTTGGTTCAAAGCAAACGAATCGCCTCGATACCACTGTCACGACCGGTTCGGCTTATCCTTGCTGCATCGTGAATATATATATATATATATATATATATATATATATAAAGGTTTCACGGTTTAAACAAAACAGTAGCTTTCACAAAGCTTAACATAGTGACAAAATATAACAGAGTCTCAAGAGTTTGGCAGCGGAATAAACGTGTGAGACATGCATGTGAAGATGCATTCTCAAGGTGAACCAAAAATACTTCATGTTACTTGACAAAAGATTCCGCTCAACTCCCGCTCTGTTCCATCACTTGCTCAACCTGCACATTTAAAAACAAACATGCAGGGCTGAGTACAAAGTTGCACTCAGTGGACACATTGCCGAAAACATTTTACTTTACGAAATATTGTACTGCCCTCATCACAGTAAGACACAAGGGGTTTTATTTGAAAAAAGCCTTGTGCTTACAAAATACATTTTCTCATTTCTCAAAAATCATCGCTCGGCCGAGCATTTTCACATCACAACCACAACATATATTCCAAGTCGGCTATGGATAACGCGTCGGCAGGGAGGCCTCCCTACACCGGACGTAACTAACCGCCCAATGTTCGAGCATGACCGCCCAATGTTCAAAGGCCCAACACGTGTACACAACCCTAGCCGGAATTTCTACTTACACCTCCACCAGATCCGACCAGAACTTCCTGTTGCCCTGTGCAACCCGAATGGACATATACAAAGCTCAAAAACATTTTCGCGCATAATATCGTATCTCAACATTTTCATAAGAAAGCGAGAAAGCAATAACGAGAATACTTTCGAAAAAGCTTGTAAAATCTTTTGAAAAGAGTGCCCACCTCGAGGACTTAAGGTTCTTAAGTCACTAGTTTCTATTCTCGGTTTCCGCTCTCCTTCGAGTCGACCTTATCAACGTAAGAAACGAGTTTTTAGCATTTCATTATGCTTTACAAGAATCATCGATCCGAACCAACGATCGTACTAATATCAACTTTATCACTAACGTTATTACGAATCGTCAGATCAACATACTTGATTGTTATACTTTAAATCAACTTTCCTCAACGTCATTTCATGTATTCTTAAGTACAACTACTATTTTACATGTATGCCCTTTTTCTATCGATTCCCAATCATATCCTTGTTATTTTGATCTTTCACATAAACAACTATACGTTAATATATTCACATATACGAACCAATTTCCATATATATTGCTTCGCCTTTCATAATCTTCGTCACATAGATCTCGTAATATTGGATTTCGTGCCCTTTGACCTTGGTCAATGTTTTTGGTCAACGATTTTGACTTGGTCAACCATTAGTCAACAATTTTGACTTTGGTCAACACAAGGTCAACATTTTGACTTTTTCAATTTCTTATGTAATTTTTGATTTTGACGTACAATTCTTGTTCCGAAAATTCTTATAAAATCATAATATGTCTAAATCATTATTTTGGATCATATTATGAAATTATATCTTATAAAATAAATTTATAACATTAATGCACATAACTCATAGTTTTCGAAAACCTTAATTAAACTAAGCAAACAATTTCCAAAAATTTCAATAAAATCACATAACACATACTTATCTATAAGCATCCTTACTATAACATAATTTTTATTTATTGTGAACTATTCAATTTAATTTTTCTAAGTCACTTTTGAAAATTTGGACTTAGGTCCAATAAATTCTTAACAATCCCAATAAATTCATGCAACACTATTTTATGATTATACACTTTCAGTATGTTATGATAACACTCAAACATGGATTATATCTCAACATAATATCATGTTCTATAATTTTCGAAATTCATAGACTTAGGTACTAAAGTTTTCCAAAAATTCTACATAAATTCTTATAAGCTTATTTAATACCCTAGATCATGATTTCATGCTCAAATTAACAATTAAAAATCATACTCATCAACATATTACTCCCTTAAGTTTTCGGTCACTATATAAAATTTAATATCATGCTTGATTTTGTGATATAATTATACTACATGCTCAATAACATCATATAAATACAATTTCTAAACATATTGGCACAAGTTTCATATTTTTCGAAAATCACACATATAACTTAAGCTTATGACATAAATTCTAACGTATATACGAAGCTTGTAAGATTTCTAACCTCTTGATCGAATTCGATCGACGTCGGCGACGTATTCCTTTCTATGATCGAAGAACACTCTCTTATTTTTTTTCTCTCTACTTTCTCTCATATTTCTTCCCTATTTTCGGTTATGAGCTTATGGGAGGGGTGATCTCCTATTTATAGGATTTATGAGATGATCTTAATTTTTACATTTTAACATATCTAATGTACACTTGTACAAAATCTTATCTTTATCCTTATCAAATCTTATCTAAATCCTTATCATATCTTATCTTTTAATAGGTACATTGAATCATTTATACAACTTGCATCACACTTGTCCTAAAATAATTAAATTACAAATTTTATAATATATTTGTGGCAATTTTCGGCCATTAGGGAGACAACACAATAGGTTACTTGTTTTAATTGAATTCTAACTCTACTTTACACCTAAGAACATGATAAGATCACAATCTTATCCTTTCATTAATTATAGCATGATATTTATTAATTAAATCTTATAAAATCAAGCATATTTTCGCCACTTGCTATGCACTTGTCATCCAACTTGTGCAAGTTGATATAACACCTTTTATCCTTAATAATATCATATTAACATAATATTTATGATACATCATCAATTTGGATAAGAATTAAATTAAATATCACACTTTGAAAACCCTAATTTTCGGTCACCTCATGTATTATATGCTAAATATTTTATTTTCTTCCAATTAATAGCTATGTGACATAATATTGATCTTAGATAATAATTTAGATCATAGGAAAATTAATTAAGATCAATTTCATATACTTTAGTAAAGTTATCGGCAAATAATCCAAATTAAGGATAAATTATCAAACTATTATTCTTTTCATAACTAATATCATTTTCATGAAGAATCACATAAATATAATGATATTATATCATAAAATGAATTTTTTGAATTTTTCTAAGCATTTCCCAATTTTATTCGAAAACTAGGGTTTTCTAGGATTTAATTTTCATAAAATTCCATTCTTATCCTATTTTATTAATTTCGAAATTTTCATAATTTCTAGGAGATAAGATTGATCTAGAATCATGATATTTATTAATTATATAATTAAATAATTTATTTAATACTATTATTACATAATATTGTGATTTTTTAGAATTACACATAAAATAATACATTAATTTCGAAAATTATGCACATAAATATCCAAAATATTATCTCCTATGATACTCTACACATTTCTAAGAGATAAACATTATCTTTTAATTAATCATGACCTTATCTTATCTTTTATGAAAATATCATAGCAAATCTTATCTTAAAAATGTCATTTTCCAACCTTATCACATCCACCTCATGCTTAGGTGTTCAAGATAATTATCTTATCATATACTATAAGATAAACATGACAACTCATCACATAAAATCAAGTGATCATATAATAATTCACAAATTAGTTATTCATTCTCATGATTTTCGAAAATAATCAAATAAATAAGGAAAAATATTTCTTTTTCTTCCTTAGTGTAAATAATTTCCTAAATATATTTAAAACATATTTAAAATTATTTTGTTCAAATTTTTAAGAGAAATTTCGATTTATTCAAAATCGACAATTACCGACGTTCACTTTCATACTCGTTTCTATCGTACTGTTCCTTCTTTATTTTCAAAATTTTTAAACCCAGAAATTTGGGGTATTACAATTCATTCATTCATTCGCACACTATGGAGGTGGACACCTACACATAGTCGCCGTGACCGGTCGGTGTAGCTAATTTTAACACACAGTCACACGTGTACACAATCCGAGTTAGTCCTTAACTAAGTCGGATCCGATCGTTACCCTTTTTAAACATTGGTGGATCAACATATTCACATACCACATTGGATATACCAATCTCAAATAGGATCACAACAAAACATAAACATTTGACAGTCAATAACAATTTATGTAATAATATTCCATAAAGCTTTTGTAAATCATGCTTTGATATAGATATGCATATCATTTTTGTTTCAAGAGAGTCCACCTGCTAGTCCGAAGCTATAAGCTATAAGCTCTAAGCAAGGGGTGTGGCGCCCTTCCTCAAAGAACTATGTACGATCAAACCCTTCATAAGAAAATAGTCTTTCTTAGATTCTTTCTATTGATCGAGGGTCGTTTATAAATTACGACTTAAAGTTCCCAATTAGGGTTTCTTTATGATTTCATGTGACGGTCTTACGATAATTTCTATTATCTTACATCTCAATTTCCAAACTATATTATTTCATCATTCATAGATGAACCTCAACTTATGAGTCATATACTCCGAGTCTATCCTCGACTCTAGCCTTAGTGTTCTTCTAAACGTTATTACGTTATAGATTGTTAGTATTCAAGTTATGGTTGATATATTAGGATATTCTCAAGCCATTAACTGGACTTAACAATTATAGTTACGGCCTAGTAGGTTATGCTTGACGGCTTGTCGTATTAACACGACGAATGAAAGAGAATCTTGATTTATGATTCAAGTGATCTCATACTATCACGTAAGTAAATACTTAGAGATTAACGAAGTTCTTTGTGAATATTAACTCGACCTTTGAGACATAAGGATTGACATCTTATGTTTGAATCTTAGCTTACACTTTTCGACATTGTTTGGTTCTCTTAGTTCGTCGGAGATTGTGTAAGTTATATAATCGCTATTCGTATCGAGTTGTCTTAACGCTCAATCTAATATCGTATTAGGTTGTCGTTGTTGAGCATTAACGTTGTAAGTCGGCTTTTGGTTTCTTTAACTTAGGAACTCACGTTTGAGTTATCCTATTATTAATAGAAAACCCTAAATTTATGTCTAACTTCGATTCTCATTAATTCCTTCTTAAGTTATCGAAATTTATCGATTTCTTTTGGATTCTCATACATAAAGTACTATGTTTTTTACGTTTGGGGTTTTGTTTGTTGGCACGACATAAATATAACCATTCAATATCATACAAAACATAAATTATACTAAAGCATTAGAAATCCCTAATTCTAACATAATACCCAACTATTGTGTATGTGTGCATGAGTGTTCCATTCATTCATCATAATCACAACCATTCATTCTAAACTTATAGATTAACTATCATAGCATCATTCAAAATTAAAATCAAACTCATACTTAACCATTTTGCTATATTTTCGATAATTAACATAAGTATCCAATAAATTTCAATAAAATCATATCATGCTTATATCATATACTAAACATAAAATATCATCTTATATCATACATTAAAATTAAAACATTCTCATTAATATATATATATATATATATATATATATATTTGGTAATGTCTATATATATATACTCAAAAAAAATTATTCACTTCACAATATGTTTATATTATGCACTAAACATGTAATATTAACATTAAAAATCAACTAATATTTATAATGTGAACTAAATGCTTGAATTCTTTTTGTCCTCACACATATATTACATATGTGTTCAATAAATTTCAACAATGCATAATAGGTTCATATTATTTCTAAACATCATATATCATATTATTTTCAACAAATAAAATCAAATAAATCTTAAAATATATAGATATAGTTTGGTCCTCTTGGAAAAATAAGAGTCTTGTCTCAATAATTTTAAGATTAATATATGATGTTCATATCATATATCAAACACTATACCTAAAGTATTTTTAACAAATAAAATCAAAATAATTTTTAAAAATATATATATATATATATATATATATATATATATATATATATATATATATATTTCATTTTAACAAAATAAATAGGAGAAATAATTCAAAATTTACAATCTTTATTGTATATACTCCTAACACATCAACAAACAACAATATGAAATAACATTCACAAAAACATGTTTTATCTTCTATGAAAAATTCTAACAAAATAAAAAATACCAAAATGCTCCAAAATTCCCAAACTTTAAACACAATCTTAAAACACATTTCTAAGAATGTTTTATTCATGGCTTGAGAGCATTTGATGGCTCGAAAGTCATGAAAAAAATGAAGAACAAAAATTAGGGTTCTTCATGAAAGAATTCCAAAAAAAATCTAATTTTTTTTTACTCCATTACAAATGAAGAAAATGATGAATGATACCTTTGTATGGTCTTAGAAAATTATTTGGAGGGTGGGAATGGAGGATTTGAGGCTTGGGGAAGGTGAAGAATTTGAAAAACAAGAGAGGATTTTGTGTTCCAAGAGAGAGAGAAAGGAACGAAATGCTACTGCATTTTGGCAGCAAATGGGTTGTATTAAGCCTATAGGTAGTGCCCTTGGTGGTAGTTGAGAGAAAGACTAGTTAAATTACTCGATTTGACATGTTAATATCGGTTCTTTAAGTTTTATCGTGCTTTCGATTGATTTCTCGGAACCTTAAGGTTTTATTTTCTTAAATAGCCTTAAAAACACTTATTTCATAGTTTATAATAATTTCATAAAGTTTGGATTGCATCCGGTAAGTCAATTCTGAATTATCGCGGAAAAGCAGCGTCCGACGATTAAATTATGCTAACTCGAATTTCTATCGAATTCTTGAGCTTTCATAATTAATTTGAGTCTTGTAAATCATTTATTAATGATTTATACCCTTGGTTCGAATTTCGGTTCGTTCGGATCAGTTTAGGATTTTTCTGGTATATATTCCAGGCGTTCGGTTAAGTTTTTCAGGAATTTCGTTCAGAAATTGATTATTATGAACTCTAAATTCATAATAATATATTCCCTCATGATCTTGATTGTTCTCATTAATTTTCATGATTAACACGGATTAGAATTTGATCCGGCTCGTGAATAGTACTTTTGAAACTGATCAGGCAAGCATGTTCGAAAATTCTAATTCTTTGGCTTTTTACATGTTTTCATGAGACGATTTTAGAAATGAAATCATTTTGTTGAGATTCATTCTAGATCTTTCATTCTATGTTCAGGCTATTCAGGAAACCCTAATCCGATTGGACTAGTCACTAGTTTTTTATTTCTCTAGTTTTCGATCTCCGAATCGATTCTAATTCGTTTCGTTGGTTACCTTAAACATAATTAGGGTCTAAGCACCACAAGTAATTGGTTTAACCATCACTAATACAAGTTTTAAATTTTTCGGGTTATTACAGGATAATTCCGATAAAACTCATATATATATATATGAAATAATTAAAATAAAAATTTATTATCATGAAAATTATGAGAATATTTGCACTGAATATATAAAGTAACTGCATTGTGATATGTATTGAAGATATAATGTTATAAATACAGTTACTTTATATAGTGATAACTATGAAAACAATTATACTAAATATATAAAGTAAATATATTATATGTATAAAGTAATTGTAATTGCACTACGATAATATATTAAAAAGTACATATATTATTATTATTATCATAATATGTAAATATTCTAACCGTTCTGCGTATAAGAGATTTTTATTGAAAACCAATCATACTCCCTATAAGAGATTTTTATTGTAAAGTGTTCCTTTTTCCGGACAAGCTGTACTTTGATTTAGAAAATTAGCGAAAACCCGAAAAAAAGATTTAAAACATTGAAAGGGACATTTGGCTATAAGATTATCAGAAAAGCAGAAGCACCGGACTTATCACATCTAGACAGATCTGATTCAGCCTATATAATTTTTTCATACCCTTTATTATGCATTGAAATTTTTAGGTAATATATAATCCCTCTGTCCATCAAAATCAAGCACATATTTTAATAAATTGTAATAAATATAAAGTAAATGAATATAAAAAATATGCTATTGGGATTATAAATAAATATATTAATGGATATTGAGTTTAAAAAAGTGGACCATAGGTGGTTTTTTTGTAAATAAGTAGATAGGTTTAGAGTAAAATTATAAAATTGATGTTTCTAAATAAATAAAATGAATATTTTTCGTGGACGGACCAAAAAGAAATTAAATATATGAATTTAATGAACGAAGGGAGTATCATATACCAATGATCATTCTCCGCTATCAGATGCATCACAATGAAATTAAAATAAAAAAGTAGATTTTGTAAGAAAATAGATAAAGCCTAAAACCGGAGCAGGCATTATCTGCTTCATGGAAAAGCAATCAAGATAATTATGTCCTCATTTTCAGCATCAATTTTCAGGTGGAAATCTGATTTTTAATACCACTAGGCACCAACTAATTTTGTTAATTACGAGAAAAAAAAGATTGGATGTTTTATTACTCCTGGATGTTTTTAGATATAATTATTTAGGAGAATAGTATAAAATAATTAATTAATAAAAATAAATATAAAAAAATATAAAATGATGAAAATAATAAAAAAATAGATAGGATCCATATCTTTTGAAGATATATAATTATTTCTTAAATATGAAAGAAGCAAAGTATTGCATTTATATACTGAAAGTAAAATAGTTGAGCTTGTATATAATATCTCATGTTAATACTATTTCAATCTCCTATCTAAATTATTTACTTGATTGCATATGTTGTCTCATTATCTCATACAAAAGTTAGATCATATAGTATGTAGAAGATCGCAGAAGTCTGTATGATTGGTTAAGCTAATTAAGATATAAAAAGAATCACAACTGAGACAACTTGGGGACGAGTTGTCAGTATAGAGACTGCAGTATAGATAAAAAGTAACTTGACTTATTTGCTTGTGTATGCTGGTACGTCTTTACGTATTGATGGATCACAGTGAGATGTGTTCTTCTATCTGACTGTCATGAAGTACGCAGGTTTCGGTGATTTTTAGGTTGATTTATACCACGATAAGGTTGTAGGTGAGTATGAGTTACTAACCATCACTTTAACTTATTATGGTTGAGGGTTACATGAGATAACTTAAGATTCTCCGTATCTTGGGCGGTGCTAATGTTTATATGTTATGTTAGTTACCTGTATCGAATCACTGTATCCGTTTAGGATGATGACGTCCTCTTAATGAGCTCAAAAAGTTTATTGTACTAAACTCTGCAAGTTGAGTTACCCCAAGTACAATAATAAGATTAAGTGGTACTACTTAAGGAATTAAAGAGATTAATTATTTTAAATAGTCAGAGTGCTATAAATAATTAATGGACGTGTGATATCTTAAATACGGAGAGTTGTAAGTCTAAGTACAAGCCTACTCAACTTTGATAATAAAGGGGTAAGTGAATATTTATTCTCTATTGGAATGAATATATGTTTATGAATTAATTTATGTTATAGGCTGAACATAAGATAATTAATTCATTTTAGACCCATCTTTTTTCCTTGTATTTGATATATGGACTGACCCATCAAGACCTGTTGCTACCTATATTTTCGTCAACCCCTATAGAATCCCATCGGGATTCTATTCTGATTTATATATTATTTATTAATATATCTCTTATATCTATATTGATATTATTGGTTATCAAAAGATAATTATTCTAAATAAGAATTATCTTCAGGGAAGAAGATAATTATTGTATTTATTGTAGGGGAATTTGGTTATACGCTCTCCCGATTATCTATCTTGGATATTTAATTCATCATACATTGATTATATACTAGCATGTACCTATATAGTTAATTGCAACACGTTGGTGTTTACTCATGTTTACCTGTGAATTTCTCGGATAAAGAATTATCAAGATTTGTGCTTTGATCTTCTGGATTGTATCCCGTTTGCCAAAACTTCAATACTGAGTGAGAGTAATCTATGGAGAATGCTCCAAAAATTCACCTTTTTCTTCCCTCTCTTGATTTTGAAAAAATATCAAGTTGGAATAGTTCGTTTGTGATTTTCTCTCACATTATATTTATAATGCAACCCTAGAATCCTATTAGGATAGAATCTCTGCATATCTAATAAATACAATCATATCTTTTCAGATAAACCATATCTATAATAATATCTTTTGATATATAATGATATTAGATAAAATCTATCTAGATATAGGAGAATTAGAACATAGTTCTAATGGGACTCTACTAGGGATAGGCAAAAATCTCCAGCAACAAAGGCATTGATGGGTCAGCCCATGGATCAAATGCAAGGAATAAAGATGGGCCTAAAATGAATTCATTATCTTATGCTCAGTCCATAACATAAATTAATTCATAAACATTTATTCATGCCACTAGAGAATAAATGTTGACTTACCCCTTTATTACCGAAGTTGAGTCGGGCTTGCACTTAGACTTTACGAATCCCCGTATTTAAGATATCGCACATCCATTAATTATTTATAGCTTTCTGGCTGCTTAAAAAAATTAATCTATTTAATTCCTTAAGTAATACCATTCAACCTTATTATCGTACTTGAGCTAAACTCAACCTTCAAAGTTTAATACAATAAACATTTTGAGCTCCTTAAGGAGATGTCATCATCCTTAACGGATACGGTGACTCGATTCAGGTAACTAGCATGATATACAAGCACTGCCACCACCAAAGATACGGAGAATATTGAGTTATCCCATGTAACCCTCACTCATAACAAGTCAAAGTAATGGTCAATAACTCTTCCTCACCTAAAACCTTATCGAGGTTTAAATCAATGTAAAGTCACCGAGATCTAGATTCTTCACGATGATCAGATATAAGAACTTATCTCACTGTGATCCATCAATACGTCAAAGACGTAGTAGCATAGACAAGCAACCAAGTCAGTCACTTCTTATCTATACTGCAGCCTATACCGACAATTCGTTCTCAAGTTGTCTCAGCTGTGATCCTTTTATATTTAATAATCTTAACTAATCATATAGACTTCTGTAATCTCCTACACACTATATGATCTAACTTATGTATGAGATAGATAGACACACATATGCAATCAAGTAAACAATTCAGATATACGATTGTAATAGTGGTTACAAGAAACATTGTATACAAACTCAACCATTCTGCTTTCGATGCAAATCCAACATTTATTAGATGAGCTAGAATCCTATCTCTTTAGGATTTTAGGGAGACACTATAAATACAAGGTAGGAGAAAATCAAATTATCCTATGCATTATAGTGATTTTCGAAAATCACTAAGAAGCACATAAGGGGCAAAAATTTACAGTGTTCTCCATAGATTACTTTTCACTCAGCATTAGAGATCAAGTATCCAAGAAACAGTTCAAAAAGATAATTATATCCTCATATTTAGTATCAATTTTTGAGGTGGAAATATGATTTTGAATACCACCAGGCACCAAATAATTTTGTTAATTACGAGAAGAAGAAGATTGAATGTTTTATTACTCCCTTCATCTTAACCAAAGATTGTTTGTTATTTTGGATACAATTATTTAGGAGAAAAATAAAAATAATTAAATAATAAAAAATAGGTAGAAGAAGATTATAAAGTAATTAAAGTAATAAAAATATAGATAAGACCTATATTTTTTGAAGATACAATTATTGTAAACATATAAGCATACGATAGTACATAATTTGTAACAATAATATTGCAACCTTTTGATTAAACAATATTGATTAAAACCTCCAATTGGTTAAGGAATCTCATATGTAAGTCACACGTGTGGATGTTTACACATGAACCCCTCGACAAGACTAAAGTAAAAATTTTAATCGTTTAATTTCAATCCATGTCAACTTATCCTTTTGACAAATGAAATTAATAATTGAACCTTAACTAGACCACATCACTATCGCAAGAAGGGACTTCACGGAAAGTTGTACATGAGGTGATACCTAAGCAGTGACCACAGTTTTAACAGTAGAAATCGAAATCTTAGAATTGGCATACTCACGCGGACCATATCGCTTCCAATTCAATTTCTTTTGTCATCTCATTTGACATATATCTCTAGAGAACTTAAGAAAATTGCACATGCAAGTCACGCGTGTGGACGTTTAAACATGAAACTCCCACTTCTCAATAGATTAAAATATTTTATTTAGAAATCTCATCTAACAAACTTATGATAAACAGTACAAGCAAGCCACGCGTGTGGACATTGACTCACAATGTGTATCATTTTGTTTAGAGATTAAAATATGGAGGTCTTGACGTATTTAATTTAAGAATTTAAACATCAGGTTTCTTGCTTAGTCTTTTTATTTCAAAAGATTTGTTCATGCAGATCACGTAATTCTAACATGCTCTTTCTAGAACTCAACATGTAAAACATGCTCGGAGAATTCTAAAACATGCTTTAAAACGCGATAAACCTAGCATGCTTTAAAACGCGATAAACCTAGCATGCTTGCTAAATACAGTTAATCACGAAAACATATATCCATATTTATCTACGTAATTAAACATTCATTGCATACTGCTGCATAATATAAACATATACGACATGCTATGAACGATAAAAATAAAACAAAATTCGTTCATTGAGGCCTAATCGTGGATCTTGTACGTCCCTGCCTAATTTATTACATAAATTTGCAAAGTACAAATCTTCAATTTTTCTTTGAAATAGGCCTCGCGAGCACGAGCACGGACTGGACTTGTCAAAACTGGATTTAGGCTGAAAAATCAAAACTGGGTTGGAAACAGTGATTTGGGTAGGGTTGGAAATACTGGATTCGAGTCGGGTTGAAACAGTCGGGTCGTTCGGTCGGTCACCAGTGGTCGGGCTATGACCGGCCTTGCGCTAGGGCATAGCTCAGCGAGCGTGATCGCTCACTTTTATAACACTAAAAAGTGTAAGTATATAGGTAAGTCGAGTATCGTATCCACATGGATTGTATCACGAAAACATAGAAGCTAGCTCAACGATAATTCATCATTATTCAAGCACAGAAATTGGGTGAGAGGTTTAAGGGCTTTAGAATTTAATCCAAAGCAAAGGTAACCATGCAGAAATATAAAATAAAGCAATAAAATCACGGATGATAAAACAGATAAGCAAGACTAACCCTAGGGATACATTAATCCTATCCACAACGTATGTTTATCCTGTTTCCTATTAGCCAATTTTAATCCGCATAAGATGGAAGATCACATATATAACCAACAACTTGATTCATTTACAATTGCGGTCAGAGATTACTAGTTTTCCTATTATCGTTACATCTCTAGGTGAAAACAAGCAACCCAAACAGATCACAAAGAATAAGCTTCCTACAGATGTTCCTATCTCACCACGACTCAAGGTTTATCCATATCATGCATTCAAGATCGATCGACAATTAATACAAGATTACGTAATTAATCGGCAACTAGATATGCATCAAGATTGATCAGAAATTAACACATATAAATAAGCACCAAGAATCATGAATCAAATGTCTGGAAGGTAAATAGAGATAACATGAATCACAACATATAGGATCGGATCATGCAAACCCTAGGATTAGAACATGAAATTACCTAGACATAATTAACGGAATAAAATACGAATAAAACATAAAAACGGAAATTAAATGCATAAAACCCGGATAATAGCGTTGGATGAACAATGGTTGGTCTTGAATCCAATCCCAAGTGAAAAACAGAAAACAACGGAAAACGATCGGACAAAACGTTCCGATCGATAACAAAGCGATAAACTAAACTAGAACAACGATAAACTAAAGCTAGAACGGAATTAAATCGAAACTAAAGTGCAAAAATATGAAAAACTAGAGAAAAACTGAACAAATTCGTGCTTATAGATGTTGGGGGCGTGGGAGCAAGCTTGGGGATATATATAGGTAGAGGAAAACCCTAAATCGCGCCCCAGAAACATTCTGGATGATTTCTCGCAGCCCGTCCTCGCGGCCGCGAGGTCGGCCGCTAGCTCCTGCGCGACTTCACTGTTTTGCTCCGTTCTCTCTCGTCCGAACTTCGAATTGCGATCCGTTTGCGCCTATGGACTCCTATCGAGATGCTCTTTAACATTGTAAACTTTTCACATCCATATTTTTCATATTCATTTCATCATCTTTGGTTACATCTTTGCCTTATGCATCGATTATCACCTGAAAAGCCTACAAAACACCAAAGAGAAACCCCAAGAGCAGTATCTTCCAAAAATAGCTAAAAGCATAAAGATCGACTATATAAATGCATTTAATAGATCTATTTCATCTTGATATATGATCAATAAACGAGTAAAATGCGCATTTATCACACCCCAAACTTGAAGCATTGTTTGTCCTCAAACAAAAATGTAATGTAAAGACACAACGAAGATCAACGAGCGTAAAAAAGAGGATAACCATTATAAGCCTCGAAAACATCTCAACGCTCAAAAGATTTAGCGCACATGACGACATTAGTCAACTCAACACAAACAACAATTGAAGGCAAAACTCATTTAATTCAACCTCACAACAAACATGTGTGTAAAATATAGAGGATACACTCAAACTCATAAAGAAATTAAGGACGTGTATACACTCACAGATCAATGCAATGCAACATCTTACCATAGGCTTGCCATTTCTCTAATATCTCCACCGCGTCAAATGTGTTCAAATTAGGATCAAAAAGGTCTTTTCATAGGTTATAATGTAGGCACATTGGTTAAGGTAGGGTAATATATGGCTAAGTGACTCAAAAATATTCCAAGCACCCCCATTTATACTTTTCGACACATATGGACTTTGTCCATTTTCCTCTTCTTTC
Organism: Salvia rosmarinus; assembly: GCA_036937905.1. NCBI lineage: Eukaryota > Viridiplantae > Streptophyta > Magnoliopsida > Lamiales > Lamiaceae > Salvia > Salvia rosmarinus. Next base: position 42,001,849 of record CM072824.1, on the reverse strand, counting down.
CCAACGTGCTAAATCGACGTTTTATGCCACAGAAGGTACCTATACTTTGATTAAAGACCCTTTATGCTCAACACACATAGTGAACTTATCATTGCTTTTTTCTTTTCTTTTCTAGAGCTTATAGGGTTTATCATTCACAACAAAGGTACTATTCTTCACCATAGATGCACTTCTCTAATAATAATTTTTCCTTGCTATAACTACATCAAAATTTGAACCCCTTTTGATTCCCATACCCATCCTCACCTCCTATCATCTCGTTAATCGAAAGAATAAAGTCTAATAACGGCTTAAAGAAGGCGACAAATGATAGATATTCTTGGGCTATTGTTTGGGTGAATATGTGGTTAACAAAGATGGCATTTTATCCTTTCCAAATTTGAAACACATATTAGTCTCGACACGTAAAAACGGCAAGTTCTAGAAGAGAATCACATGCATGATATCACACAATTAAAAGCAGATCAAGATGTTTATACAAAGAAGCTCAAGTCTCACGGGTTAAGCAAATGGTGAAAAACAACAAGTTTAAGAAATCTCAAGTCGTTCATGCGCTATTTTTAACATATCATGTGCACTATCATTAAATTTCACAAAAAAATTCTATCGTCATTGGCCATATGGATTAAAACACTTCACTTAACTCGTTGATCGACAGACACAACACGAAAAGAAAGACAAAACATGACAAAAGCAACACAAACGAAAAACAAAACAAAACACAAAAACAAAATAAGAAAACGTTGGGTTACCTCCCAACAAGTACTTAATTTAACGTCTTTAGCTAGACCATCACATACCTTGTTCAATCCGCTCGGTAGCAACGGACTTCCTTCCAAAATTGTGAATTCCTCAGATCGTGATTCACCGTTGACCACCACCGAGCGTGGAAGTAGCCCCCAAACTTGGATGATTCACTCGGAGTTCCATGCCGAGTCCACTTCTTCTTTCGCGTTCTTATCGATGTGTCGATTGCCTCTAAGTATGCGACGTGTGTAGCAGCAGAGTCGTGATCAAATAACGATCTCGGAGGAATGTACGCGCGAATAACGGCTATTGGAAGTTCTTGGCGTCGACCTCGCGATCACCGGTCGTCGCTAGGCGTGTCGGTGATGTGGCCTTCGCCATCGCGGTTGGGCTAGCGGGCGACCGCCGCTGAAGTCTCGGTAGAATTGCCGCCGATTGTCATGGCCGAGCTTCATTGTCGCGAGGTCGGTCGCAAGTTCCTTTTGCAGCCCACTTTCACCCTCGTCTCGCTCGGGATGATTCTGGATCTGTGCAGCTAGCTGACCAATCTGATTCTCCATTACTTTCATGTGTTCGCTCATAGCCGTCACAATAGACTCTAACTGTGTAATTTTTCGCCGATCGCTTATAAATGAATTCACAGTATCGCCATTTGTTGTATCGGCTCTTCCACACTCGGTTTCTTCACCTCTTGAATCATTACATTACGAACGGCGAAACCTCACGGATGTTTTGAAAAGTAATGGGGTTGGCATACAATGATTATGATGATCTCTCTGTATCGGGTCAGACGTCGGATTCCATCCTCCTTGAACTGTTCGATTGGGAGGTGGATACATGTGATTTAACGGTTGGCCTCTTGAAGGACAAGGAGTCCCATGTTCGTCATTTGGCGTTCATCTCGGTATACTTGGCGGGAGTCACAGCTTGCTCGGGGCACTCCCGTAGTTTGGAAACTTGCCATAACTTGTCGAATTCTCTCTCGTCTATTCTCCTTTGAGAGCTTTCGATCTCGGGATCTAAAATATTTCATGAGGTCCCCGAGATCTTGTAAACATATACTACTTGTGAAAAGAGAGAATTCAGCTCTTGCAAAAATAAAAAAATAAATAATAATATAACTTGAATTAATAAATCCAAATCGTCAAATTATTTCTATGCAATTTTAACAATCCCCGGCAACGGCGCCAAAATTTGATCGCTTACTTTTATAACACTAAAAACTGTAAGTATATAGGTAAGTCGAGTATCGTATCCACATGGATTGTATCACAAAAACATAGAAGCTAGCTCAACGATAATTCATCATTATTCAAGCACAGAAATTGGGTGAGAGGTTTAAGGGCTTCAGAATTTAATCCAAAGCAAAGGTAACCATGCAGAAATATAAAATAAAGCAATAAAATCACGGATGATAAAACAGATAAGCAAGACTAACCCTAGGGATACATTAATCCTATCCACAACGTATGTTTATCCTGCTTCCTATTAGCCAATTTTAATCGAGAAAAGATGAAAGATCACATATATAACCAACAACTTGATTCGACAATTGCGGTAGATTACTAGTTTTCCTTATTATCATTACGCCTCTAGGTGAAAACAAGCAACCCAAACAGATCACAAAGAATAAGCTTCCTACGGATGTTCCTATCTCGCCTACGACTCAAGGTTTATCCGTATCATGCATTCAAGATCGATTGACAATTAATCTGAAGCACGTAATTAAGCGGCAACTAGATATGCATCAAGATTGATCGAAATTAACACATATAAATAAGCACCAAGAATCATGAATCAAATGTCGAAGGTAAATAGAGATAACAGAATCACAACATATAGGATCGGATCATGCAAACCCTAGGATTAGAACAGGAAATTACCTAGACATAATTAACGGAATAAAATACGAATAAAACATAAAAACGGAAATTAAATGCATAAAACCCGGATAATAGCGTTGGATGAACAATGGTTGGTCTTGAATCCAATCCCAAGCGAAAAACGGAAAACAACGGAAAACGATCGGATAAAACGTTCCGATCGATAACAAAGCGATAAACTAAACTAGAACAACGATAAACTAAAGTGCAAAAATATGAAAAACTAGAGAAAAACTGAACAAATTCGTGCTTAGAGAGGTTGGGGGCCTGGGAGCAAGATTGGGGATATATATAGGTAGAGGAAAACCCTAAATCGCGCCCCAGAAACATTCTTGACGATTTCTCGCGGCCCGTCCTCGCGGCCGCGAGGTCGGTCGCTAGCTCCTGCGCGACTTCACTGTTTTGCTCCGTTCTCTCTCGTCCGAACTCCGAATTGTGATCCGTTTGCGCCTATGGGCTCCTATCGAGATGATCTTTAACATTGTAAACTTTTCACATCCATAATTTTCATATCCATTTCATCATCTTTGGTTACATCTTTGCCTTATGCATCGATTATCACCTGAAAAGCCTACAAAACACCAAAGAGAAACCCCAAGAGCAGTATCTTCCAAAAATAGCTAAAAGCATAAAGATCGACTATATAAACGGATTTAATAGATCTATTTCATCTTGATATATCATCAATAAACGAGTAAAATGCGCATTTATCAGAGCGCCCGACCACTCTTGTCACCCCTGCTGTCCCTTGCGTCTATGCGTGCATAGGCCGTGAGCTGAGGCCGCACGGTGTGCGCGTCCAGTGCACGCCTGCTTACTTTATCATCTTCTGACGCCCGTACTGTAGCGCCCCATCACCCATCGACTGGCGACATCATGCGTTCATCGCGCGCCCGCATGTGCTGGGTCTACCCGTGCGCATCGCACGATGGACGCCCCTGTGACTAGGTGCTGATGTTGCGCCTATCGTCTGTTTGAGCACCGAGAGATGTGTAACCCCACCTGTCGATCTGTACATCCGCGCGTGCTTCGTGTGCCGAGTCTGCCCGCGCGTTGTGCGCGACGGGCACTCGTGCGCTGGAGTGACGTGCGCGTTGCTGCTGCTGTTTATTTGTCTGCATGCGGGCGCTATGCGCATCGGGTCGCACAGTGCTGCCGCCGCCGCCGCGCGCGTGCTGCTACCCGTACGCCTCCCGTCGTGCCGCACTACGGGACTCCATCATCTCATCTTGTCTCGTTCTTCATGTTCTTTATCTTCATTCTTCGTTTTTACAGATATAATTTACAAAAAATAAATTCTAATCTAATCACAGATTTTCTCGTGGTGAAAAACGATTCAAACTAAAAAATAAATAATTGAGCCACAATGAATGACGGATCCACAATTAATTGTAGCGCACTTTATAATCAAACGTGAATTAATCCAACAGAGTCAAGATACTGTTCCCAGGCTTTGATACCAATTGAAGGGAGATCTTATTTTGCCTATGCTCCCGATGATCTATCTTAGATGTTTAATTCACCATATATTTATTATATTCCTAGCATGCTCAATATAATTAATTACAACACATAGGTGTTTACTCGTATTTACCTACGAATTTCTGGGATAGCAGATCAATTGCGTACTCCAGCTTTGATCTTCTGGACTGTATCATGGATGTCTATTCTCCAATATTGAGTGAGAGTAATCTATGCGAGAATACTGCAAAATTTCGTCTCCTATGTTTCTCTTGTGATTTTTGAAAATCACTATTGTGTCATAGGATCATCTAATTTTCTGTCATCTTGTATTTATAATGCATTCCATATAATCCTATTTAGATATGATCATTGCATATCTAATCAATACAATAATTATCTTCAATGCCTGAAGATAATTCATATCTATAATAATTATCTCTTAATATCTAATAATATCAGATAATATCTATCTAGATATAGGAAATGTATTAAAATAATACATTAATCATAACAGAGTCCCAGTAAGACTCTCATAGGGGGAGAGGAGACGAAATTTCATGCAATTTCAGGCCTTGATGGGCCAGCCCAAAGATCAAATACAAGGAATAAAGATGGGCCTAAAATGAATTAATTATCTTATGTTCAGCCCAGAACATAAATTAATTCATAAATATTTATTCATTCCATTGGAGAATAAATGCAGACTTACCCTTTTATTATCGAAGTTGAGTCTGACTTGTATTTAGACTTACGAATCATCGTATTTAAGATATCGTACGTCCATTAATTATTTATAGCACTCTGACTGCTTAAAATAATTTCTCTTTAATTGCTTAAGTAGTATCACTCAACCTTATTATTGTACTTGAGGTAACTTAACCTGCAACGTTTAGTACAATAAACCTTTTGAGCTCCTTAAGGGGACGTCATCATCCTAAATGGATACGGTGACTCGATACAGGTGACTAGTATGACATAGAAGTACTACCACTACCCAAGATGAGGAGAATCTTGGGTTATCTCATACTCACCTATAACAAGTCAAAATGATGGTCAGTAACTCATACTCACCTAAAACCTTATCGAGGTTTAGATCAATGTAAAGTCACCGAGATCTATGTTCTTCATGAAGGTCAGATAGAAGAACCCATTATGATCCATCAATACGTCAAGACGTACCGGCATAGACAAACAACCAAGTCAAGTTACTTCTTATCTATACTGTAGTCTATATCGACAACTCGTACTCAAGTTATCTCAACTGTGATCCTTTTTATATCTAAACTAGTTTAACCAATCATACAGACTTCTATGATCTTCTACACACTGTATGATCTAACTTTTGTATGAGATAATGAGACAACATATGCAATCAAGTAAAAAATTCAGCTAGGAGATTGTAATGGTGGTAACAGGAAACATTGTATACAAGCTCAACCATTCCGCTTTCAGTATACAAATCCAACACTTAATTAACCTAAGAACTTGGCACGAATCCCAAAATTGAGAAGATCTTATTGAGGCGTGTACAATGTCATGTCTGCTCCTATTAGGCACGACTCGTAGGATTTATTTGAAATCGCCACCTAAAATGACAACTAAACCACCGAATGGTCTCATAGAGCAAACTCCTTCATATGATCGCATAACATCCTTTAAACTCCTATTGAGTGCTTCAAAATAGTATCTATACGTCATCGACACCTCATCCCAAATAATGAGCTTCGTCTTCTTAAGTAGTCCAATTAGTTCGCTATATGGTTTGATCTTTCTACACATAGAGTTCTCATCGTAACATAAAGGTATACCGAACCTGGAGTGTGCAGTCCTACCTTTAGGGAGAAGAAGTGAAGTTATACCACTTAAGGCAACAGGAAGTATGATATCGCCCCTTCCATGCAAGACCGAGCATAAGGCCTTGCAGATGTATGTGTTTCCTGTACCACCATGTCCATACAAAAAGAAATTTCCACCCTCACCACTATCAACTGCAATCATTATCTTCTCATAAACTATCTTTTGCTCATCTATTAGAGATAGATATAGCCTAGCGTGCTCTGTCTTCATTAGGGATGGCAATGGACCGGATCTGGACCGGATCTGACTAGGTCAGATCCAGATCTGATTTTTTTTGCTTGGGTCCGGATCCGGTCCAGATCCATTGAGTTCAAAAAAATTAGATCCAGATCCAGATCCATAAGATCCGCAGGGTCCAGGGTCTAGACCCGGATCCATATATTTTCGCTTCTAAAATAAATTCCAAATCACCTTAATTCACAATAATACCATAATAATCCAAATATACAATAATACTATAACAATTATTTAGAATTTCTACAATTATCATTATATTGGAAGATGTTTTTATCACTCAAGTAAACATATATTAAAGGAACAAATGAAAGATGCATATAATAATTGAGATGATTACTTAAATTTGAAAGAAACGAGAGATGCATATTGTATAAAAATATTGGAAGGTTGTATAAGATCATTTTTCAAATAATTAGAAAGGTTGAATAAACACCAAATCATGTGTCTTGTATGTACAATATTAAATAAATAGTATTACTCTATCTTAATGAGAAAAATGTATATTACTATATAACTTATAGTATAAGTGAATATAAATTTCAAACGACTATAAATAAAACAATATCGTTATTTAATTAGGATGAAAAGTGCTTATATTTTTACTACACAAAGAACGAAAGGAAACATACTGACTAAATAATATATATATATATATATATATATATCGACGGATCATGGTCGGATCGGACCGGATCCGGGTTTCAAAACTAAATCCCGCATCCGGATCCGAAATATGAGGGTAGGATCCGGATCCGATCCGGATCCATTGGGTACAAATTTTGAGGATCGGATCTTTGAAAAATGGATTCGGATCCACGGATCTGGACCGAGTCCGGGATCCATTGCCATCTCTAGTCTTCATTACTTTTATTCCTTATGACGTCTCTTCCAATATGAACAGGTTTTCAGCATCACATATAACAGTTTCCTTTGGTATAAGCATGCCAAGAAAGTGAATTAGACTAGTTGAGTTAGCCACAAGTAATTTTTCAATTTCAACGAAAGTTAAATTTTGTAACTGATCATCCGTTAGCTGCAAATCTGACAAAAGTTAAGCTTAAATTTAATGGATTGTTTAAAATCATCCAAATAAAGAAAATGCCATGTTGTTTACAGAATAACGTCATTGTTTTAATGATAAAACTTGAGTAATCCTACAATAAGTATATCCAAATGCATTATTTTTAGGCTATTTTCATAATGGCATCTCTTATAATTTAACATAAGAGAATATGTAAGACCCCGCATTCCTGTAGCAAAGATTAGCTCCTGATTAAGAGCTTAATAAGAAAGGCATTGCATCCTTAAGAAAGAGTTGTTTAAGTTAAAAGCTTTTATGTTAAGCTTTGAGTCGAGCAGATAGAATCTGAGATAGATTCGAGATAGAATCTTAGAAAAGATTCTAAAGTCATTATTAGCATGAGAAGCTCTAGATTTCAAGAGTCCCGATATGATAAGATATGTGTTCATAAAAGTCTAGATTCAGTCATAGATTTGAGTCTTTTTACCCTTTTGATATCTTTTTTGATGAATAAACCGAATCAAGAGCAATTGCTCAAAATGGTTTTGAGACCAAAATATTTTGAATAGTCAAAATATGATGTTTATTTTAGAAAGAAAGATTTATGAAAATTCCAACTTTCTAGCAATTTCTATATTTCTATTGGAATTATTTTGAGAATTTATTTCATATATTTCGAATGAGGACATAACGTCCCTAATAAATTGGGCCTAGCACTAATACGTTGTAATAAGCCCAAATGACCATCCAAGCTTATGAGAAAAGCTAAGGATAAGTTTCTAAGATAAGCTATGAATAAGCTTATTAGATAAGCTATTAACAAGCTTATGGAATAAGCTAGAAATTTCTAGAAAAAGCTAAAGCTTCCTAAGCAAGCTTGTAATAGTAAAAGGATTTATATATATGTTTAAGCTTCCAAAACACACCTTTTCACCATTTCTTCCCATAATTCTAGAAAACACACACTGCAATGTGAAAAAAAATTCGAACTCATTTCTACGAAGATCTAACCGTTGGATTTACGATCCGTCATCGCACAAAGGTAGATCTACACCTCTAGAACATATTTATGGTTTAAAAATTTGAAATCATGAACTTTTGATGCTCCAAACTTTCGGTCCTTTTGGCTTTGTTTGAAGGAGCATGTTTTTTTCGATTATCTCTTGATATTACGTTAGATCTAGCACCTATGAGTTGTTTAATGTTGAATTTTCAAGCATGAGTTCATTCCTGGAATCTTTGGAATTTTCAAAATGAGGAAGCCTAGATCTTGAACTTATGTTGTTGATATGTTTGATATGCTTTCATATATGTGTTGTTGAGTTGATATAAACATGTTTTGAGCAAGAAAACGATTAAAATCGAATCCATGTGAAAACCCTAAAATGACCGAAATCTATGTCTCACATAAGGTGGGATTTTGATTTTATTTGATCATTTGACTTCATATTTGGATTCTATGATATGAATAAAGCTTAAAATGATTTATTCGGATTTTTCGACTGACGTATTTCAAAGATGAAAATTTTAGTTTGACGTCAAAGTGGATTTTCAATGATAAAGATTTAATCTTTTGATTTTTATGATTGATTGATGGTCTTTGATAATAGATGAGTATGTATAGAGGTTCGTTTATGTTAGATAACGTCTCACATGATTTTTCACGTTGGTCATAAGTTATGTTTGTAAAGAGTTGTTGGTTTGTGATTAAGATTAGATGGCTTAAGTTGTTGATGAGTCCTCTATGCTTGTTTAATCATATGAGGCTTAGTTAAGTCTTATTATATGTTTAGATGTTAGAGGATGCAATGACCCAAGTGTTCATAGACTATAGAGTCTTGAATATTAAGAAGTTATAGTCGTGTTGACGACTTAGACAAGATAAAGAGTTTATCTTCTTGTTTGGTTCCTGGTATGATTATACGCTACTCTATGTTAATGAAGGGCCAAGTTCAGAGAAGAAAGAAGAGAAGGACGAGCGCATCTGATTCACACGAGTGATTGTTGCCAGGTGGGTAAAATCCTTCTTAAAAATGAGAAATGATATGCTTTTGCATACAAAATGATATGATATGCATTTTTATGTTAAGTTGGTGACTTGCCAAGTTTTTGAGCATGATGCATGATGTATGTTGCCTATCTACGAGATGGACGATATCGGCCCTATCTTTGGACGATTTGCCGATGAGGTTTGTGTACAGAGTGATCGTGAGCTAAATGGCCGATCACGGTGTTTGATAAGGAGGCCTACTTCTCAACACAAGAGTGCGTAGATATGGTTAATGAATGAGATAATGTCTGCAAACACATGTTTAATGTTGCATCTTGAATATATGAGCATGAAAGCAAGTAAGTTTATTTCAGAAGCATGCACAGGTTATTTAATTGAAAACTCCTGTGTGTTGCAATGTTATGGCAAGTCAATCTTATAGCTCTAAGATCAATGTTTTAAATGTTTTCGGCATATACCCACTGAGTGCAGCTAGTACTCACGCCCTGCATATATTTCTAAATGTGCAGGATGAGTTCGAGATGATGCTGGAATCGAATGTTGTCCAGAGGAGCTTCTCTAGATATTTCATCTCATGATGGTATTATTAATCTGTTGTTGTCATGTCTTGATTGCCCAGAGTCTTATGTCATCATACATGATTCTCAGCCACACTTCTTGTTGCCGAACTTTGGCCTTTACTCGTTTGTCTTTTGATACTTGCCCAAATGGCAGTTTCATTTCATTGTTGAGATCTTGACATCTCTGTTATGATGTCGACTTCCTTCTATGAACAATGATTTCTTTTGAATGTCTAGAACCGCTTTTTTGGATACAATATTGTATAAAATGTTTCGAAGTTATCGATGGGTCATGCTTTCGACCCTAGTTAACCAAAGATCCTATTTTGGTGAAAGCATGTTTGAGTTCTTACATTAATTGAAAAATTAGTTTAACCTGTGATATCAGATCAATGTCGCATTTGATCTTAATTATCTTATTCTGATTATTCGTCCTCAGCCGTTGTTATCCTTGTTCGATTACTCTTTGTGGTTCGAGGACCTAAAATCATCCCTTGTCAGATTCCATTCTACCTCTTTTGACTATAAACAGTTGATTCTTTCGTGATGAAAGTTGATGCTACAGATTGTTGTTAATAAGAATTATTGGTCAAAATTGTCAGAAGTTCTTCTTACCCCACGTCACAGCCTAATTACTTAATTAATTACTTGATTAAGTAAGCCGGGGTGTGACAGAATGGTATCAGAGCAGTTTTGAATTATGAACCTGTGAATCCTTGTGAATCCTTGTAAATCCTTGTGAGTCTTGTACAGCTTGTGCACCTTGAGCCTGTAAATTCTTTTAAATTGATTATGAATTGAGAATCTAAGTTTATAGAGTCAGTTGTTCGACTCTATTTTGAGAGTATGAAATTATAAAGTCAGTTGTTTGACTCTATTTTGAGAATATGAATTTATGAAGTCAGTTGTTTGACTCTGTTTTGAGAATCTGAGTAATAGAGTCAGTTGTTCTTAAGAGAAGCTCAACAATTCGATTCCATCATCTCTAGCTCACCAGGTAAGAGCTTATGATTATGATTATTATATATCATAATTGAGCATGTGCTTCATTGAATGAAGCGAGTTGATGTTTTTCTGCAAGTATTTGAGCATTCTTTTTATCTAAGATAATAAGAATTGTCCGAATAGCTCGGAAAGATACGACTCGTTTGTCACCATCAGCAAGGATCAGAGAGCGCTTCTATCTGTTTATGCCAGGTGAGCAGCTTACATTGGGTGAATTTTTCGCTCAATCCCATCGCTTGTGGAGAGAGGAGGCATCTGAGCACGGCGTATCGGGACTAGAAGGAATACTCCGATTGATTTGTTTATTGCCTGAAAAGTGGCAAGATTGGGCTATTGCTGTTGCCATTGATTACATTGAGCCTGGTTTTGTAGCTTACGAGTAAGTGATTTTCCCGCACTCTAGCTACCATCGAGTTCTCAATATTCGTATACTTGAGTCTTCCCTTGGTTCATTTTTCCCCATTGTTGATTTTATTTCAACTCTTCGTCGACTCAGGTTGGTGGTGTCATTTCCTTCGTTTGATGATAATGAGGATCTTGAAACCATTGATGTTGATTCTTCTATTCTTGAGTATGGCCTTGATACCTTTACTCTACAGATAGAGTCATCTTTACGGATACTCGGTTTTCTATACCGAGTCATTGTAGATCCTACAGTTGATTATTCTTATCTCGATTCTTGAGATGTTTTCTATTAACCTAGATTGGTAGGGTCAGTCTTTCACATCTCTTGAGATCTCGACATCGATTAAGTCTATTCCTTTTTCTCATGTTCCTGAGACTTCTCCTTTAGAAGTCCCAAAAGACACTCAAGCTAGTTCATTGACACCTTCAGGTGTCTCAAATTCTTTCATGTATGAACATGAGTTTTTACTAGTTGTTGGAATAGCACAACTACAGCCCCTAGATATCAGTCAAATGCCTTTTGTGACTGATCCTGATATCCTTTATCTTGGAGTAGTTCCCTTGTACTCATTTCCCGAGCGTGCTATTGATCCGCCATCACTTGAGATTGAGAAAGATGTAAAGATGCTAGACTCCAATGAAGCCGTTGATGGCAGTAAAAATGGAGTAGAAAAGATTGAAGAACGAGATAATGATGATGACAGTAATAACAACCTTTTGTGGGCAGAGTGAAGCTAGTAGCAGCAAGAGTGGAAGCTGGCAGTTTGTAGATAGTATGGATGCACATATATGTATATATATATATATATAGACTAGTGATGCCTATAGGTACCTTGTGATACGGTAGCATGCTAGAGAAGCCCTACCGGATGTGTTTTGCCCCAGATACCAAAGCCTCCATATGCCTGAAAACCTTCGATTTGCAAAGTCCTCCCGACTTTCGTAAATGTCCTCAAAGAGGCAATTTTGTTCCTGATATATATGATCATTCTGCTATCCAGCTGTGTTATTTCATATTATAACCTCGGGATAAGCAATTGTGAAGATCCTTGAGATATGCCGCATTTGGATATTCATTCACAATACGATATGCTACCTAGGAGAAGAAATCTTCAATCTGAAGAGAAGGAACAAGAAAGTGCAAAATTCTCCTTAAGATTCACCTGTACCTTCACCTCCTTAAACAGATCGTAGAATTTCAGAGCTTTTCTGTGCCAGAATCCTCCATCTTTCAATGGGTGATAGTTCGGTGATCTTTGAAGAATAGGTTCGTTTTGAATAGCGAATTTTCAAGTTTTTGGAGTGCTCTGATCGAAAGTATCTCCTATGCATATCCTTCTAGTTAAAAGGGTATGTAGATTCCTAGTGGGAATCACGTCAGAAAGTTCTTTCTCTTGAGCAATTGGAGAACTTTACATGGGAACAATTCAAGGAAGAATTGTATGAAAAGTAAATACCTTGAAGTTACCGCAAACAGAAAGAGATTGAAATTACGAACCTGGAGCAAGGCAGGAAGACTGTGGCAGAGTATGATAGTGAATTCTGTAGTCTAGCTGTTATGCTTCTTTTAAGGTTGAGACAGATGAGAAAATAGCGGAATTGTTTCGTGCTAGATTACGCCAAGAAATCAGAACCATTTTGGTAAGCCAACCTCCAACGTCATATGCAGAACGTTAAATCATGCATTGGACATGGAGATGGAAATTCTACCAGACAAAGTGATGCCAGATTCAAATCCAGTACCTTTTTAGATTCAAGCCTCGTCAAGATTGCTTCTTACAGATCAGAAGTAAAGAATTGGGAGAATAAGACCTTCCCAATTAAGAGACGATGGCAGAAGCCGAGTCAGTTTATGCGCAGAGATAATTTTTCCCAAGTCAGTCAAGAATGCAGACGTGCCCAGATGTAACAGAGTACATTCTGGAGTTTGCAGAAGGGGAAGTAACAAGCTGTTATGCATGTGGACAAGTGGGCCACTATGCAAGTCAATGTTCGAACCGTCAGAGAACAACTAGTGTCGGAGGAAAGCACAATCATCTGAAATAGACGTAATCAATGAAAGCCGTAAGTGGATATCCAAAGTTTCCGTTTTGTCATATCGAGATGCCGCTACAGCAACCGCAATCGCAACCGTCGTCGTCGCCGCAACCATCGTCGTCGCCGTAGCCGTAACCACCGATGCCTTGACCTCACCAACCTCGATATCAAAACGTATACGCTCTCTCTTAAAAGCAACCTGAGGAGAATGCCAGCAACTTGGCAGGTATGGGTACATTGAAAGGTGTACCTATCAAAATCCTTTTTGATGCAGAAGCTTCGTATTCTTTTATTCCAGCATTATGTATAGATGTTCTTAAGCTCATCAGCGAACGTGCCATACAAGATTTCAATGTGCTTACCCGTTGAGTGGAGCTACCGTTATCATGCATGTGTGTTCTAACCTAGATTTTGAACTAGGATCCCTTAAGCTTAGAGCGAGATCGCTGCAGTTGTTGCACATAAAGGACGTGGATCTTATATTAGAATGGCTTGGTTGACAGAGCATTATGCAACGATATGATGCGAGCAAAGAGAAATAGTGTTTCAGCCACCAGAAAGAGAACCTACCTGTTGTTATGGTATTGAGAAGAGAAGAAGCCATGTTCCTATGATCTCAGCCTTACAAGCCGAGAAGCTAATGAAGAACGAGGAAGATTGTGCTTACCTTGTATATCTGAATGTCGATGTCAAGTCCGAGAAGAAGGTAGGAGATGTACCTGTGGTTAGAGAATTTCAGGATGTTTTTCCTGAAACATTACCAGGGCTACCTTCGGACAGACAATTAGAGTTTCTCCATTGAGTTAGAACCAGGATCAGTACATGTTTCAAAAGCACCTTATAGAATGGCCCCCAAAAGAATTGCAGGAGTTAAAGATCCAATTACAAAAGCTTTTGGACCTAGGTTGTACTCGACCTAGTGTATCTCCTTGGGGAGCGCCAGTTCTATTTGTCAGAAAGAAGGATGAAACTCTAAGGATGTGTCTTGATTGCAGAGAGTTGAACAAGTTAACCTTCAAGAATAGGTATCTTTTACCCAGGATCGATGACTTGTTCAATCAGCTGAAAGGTGCCAGTGTTTTCTCAAAGATTGACCTGAAGTCAGGATATCATCAATCAAAGATTCGTCAGAAGGACATAGCCAAGACTGCTTTTCGAACGCGGTATGGCCACTACGAGTTTGTAGTAAGGCCATTTGGCTTGACAAATGCACCAGTGTGTTTATGGATTTGATGAATTGTGATTTCCACAATTACCTCGATAAATTTGTTTTGGTATTTATCGATGATATTCTTGTGTACTCGAAGAACGAGTAAGAACACAAAGAACAGTTGAGAATCGTTCTACAGGGGTTGAGAATAGAACGATTTTTTGCTAAGTTTAGCAAATATGAGTTTTGGATAAGGGAAGTGAATTTCTTCTATCAGTACAACAGACGGAATCAGAGTCGACCCCGCTAGAGTTCAAGCGGTACGCGATTGGAAATCGCCGACGACATAAAGAGATTTAAAATTTCTTGGGTTTAGCAGGATATTACCGAAGGTTCATAGAAGGATTCTCCAAAATTGTGAGACCTATGACTCAATGCCTTCGAAAAGGAATTAAGTCCTAATGAACCCAAGAATGTGAAGAAAGTTTTCAAGAGTTAAAGAACAGTTAACTACGGTGCGGTTTGGCAATACCAGAATCAGACAAAGGGTATACTTTGTATACCGATGCATCAAAAGTGGACTAGGAATTATCCTGATGCAAGAAGGAAGAGTGATCGCTTATGTTTCACGACAGTTGAAACTTCACGAGCTCATATATCTTACACACGATCTAGAGTTGGCATCGTTCATGCTCTGAAGAATTGGAGACATCTTTTGTATGGATCCAAGTGTGCGATCTTTATTGATCACAAGAGCTTGAAGTAATTCTTCGAGCAGAAAGACTTGATCATGCGCCACAGAAGATGGCTTAAATTGGCAAAAGATTATGATTTTGATATCAAGTATCTCCCGGAAGCGAATGTTGTCGCTGATGCTTTGAGTAGGAAAGGCCAAATCAAGCTAGTATTCGTCCTTACTCAAAGAGAGGAGTTGATCAAAGAGTTTGAAGAGATGAGTTTGCAAGTGGTGCTACCACCTGAATCTACGAAAGAGATTATAGCTGCCCTTGTTGTTACCCCGATTTGAGAGCAAGAATTGTGAAAGCTCAAAGACAAGATCAGCAGATAGAAAAGCTACGAGTTAAGATCGAAGCAGAAGGTCGGAAGAATATCATGAAGGCGGGGATAACGCAATCATGTTGAAGCGAGTTTGCGTACCTACCGATGATGATTTAAAGAACGAGATTATGAGTGAAGCTCATAACACGCCCTACACCGCACACCCGAGGCGCAAAGATATATCGAGATCTAAAGCAAAGGTTTGTATGGGTAGGAATAAGCGAGATATAGTCTCGTTTGTTGAGCGATGTTTAGCGTGTCAACAAGATAAAGCTTTGAGCAATGGCATGATAAATTGTAACCACTAGAGATTTCTCGGTGGAAATTGGGATCACATAGCCATGGATTTCGTGATTGGTGTACCCAAATCAAAGCGTGGTAATCTGACTATTGGGTAATGATCAATCGACTCGAAGCGTGTTCATTTTATCCGATCTCTATTACGTAGGGAGCTAACAAGTTAGCTCGGATATCGTTCGAGAGATAATGCGTTTGCGTAGAATACCCGTCCAAATCACCTCGAGACGAGAGACTCAAGTTTACATCTCATTTTGGACGAGTTCTCGACAAGAGATGGGTACAAGATTGAATTTCGATCTGACATTTCATCCGCAAGCGGATGGTCAATCCGAAAGGACCATTTAGACGCTAGAAGATATGATCAGAATAGTGATATTAGATCAAGGCGATCAATGGGAGCGAGTTCTACCATTGATTGAATTCGCATTCAACAACAGTTACCAAGCAACGATTGATAAGGCGCTCTATGAAGCCCTTTATAGCAGAAAGTGTAGATCACCGCTTTGTTAGAACGAAGTTAGAGAACGAAAATCTCTTGGACCAGAAGCGATTGAAGAAATGGTCGTAATCGTAGGACAGATAAAGAAAAGAATCCAAGAAGCTCAAGATCGTCAAAAGTCCTACGTAGATAAAATACGTACGGAGCTAAGCTTCAAGATTGGAGAAAAAAAAAATTCTTGAAAGTATATCCTTCCAAATGAATACATCGCTTTGGAATCAAAGGAAAGCTCGAACCAAGATTCATTGGACCGTACGAGATTCTAGAGAAGATTTGGTCAGTCGCCTACAGATTAACATTGCCTTCAAGTTTCGGCAATGTCCACAATGTGTTCCATGTGTCGCAGTTAAGAAGATATGTGTTTGATCCAAAACACATCATACATCAAGAGAATATTATTCCTGAACAAGATCTAAGCTACAAAGAGAAGCCATAGCGCATCTTAGATCGAAAAGAACAAAAACTAAGGAATAAATCAATTCCTTTAGTTAGAATCCAATGGAAGCATCATGGTTTAGAAGAAGCGACATAAGAACTAGAAGATTAGATGAGAAATAAGTACCCTGAGCTTTTTGCAAAGGTACTAAATTTCGAGGACGAAATTTTTGTAAGGGGGTGAGAATGTAATACCCCACATTCCTGTAGCAAAGATTAGCTCCTGATTAAGAGCTTAATGAGAAGGGCATTGCATCCTTAAGAAAGAGTTGTTTAAGTTAAAAGCTTTTATGTTAAGCTTTGAGTCGAGCAGATAGAATCTGAGATAGATTCGAGATAGAATCTTAGAAAAGATTCTAAAGTCTTTATTAGCATGAGAAGCTCTAGATTTCAAGAGTCCTGATATGATAAGATATGTGTTCATAGAATTCTAGATTCGAGTCATAGATTTGAGTCTTTACCCCTTTTGATATCTTTGTTTGATGAATAAACCCGAATCGAGCAATTGCTCAAAATGGTTTTGAGACCAAAATATTTTGAATAGTCAAAATATGATGTTTATTTTAGAAAGAAAGATTTATGAAAATTCCAACTTTCTAGCAATTTCTATATTTCTATTGGAATTATTTTGAGAATTTATTTCATATATTTCGAATGAGGACATAACGTCCCTAATAAATTGGGCCTAGCACTAATACGTTGTAATAAGCCCAAATGACCATCCAAGCTTATGAGAAAAGCTAAGGATAAGCTTCTAAGATAAGCTATGAATAAGCTTATTAGATAAGCTATTAACAAGCTTATGGAATAAGCTAGAAATTTCTAGAAAAAGCTAAAGCTTCCTAAACAAGCTTGTAATAGTAAAAGGATTTATATATATATGTTTAAGCTTCCAAAACACACCTTTTCACCATTTCTTCCCATAATTCTCGAAAACACACACAAACACACACTGCAATGTGAAAAAAAATTCAAACTCATTTCTACGAAGATCTAACCGTTGGATTTACGATCCGTCTTCGCACAAAGGTAGATCTACACCTCTAGAACATATTTATGGTTTAAAAATTTGAAAATCATGAACATTTGATGCTCCAAACTTTTGGTCCTTTTGGCTTTGTTTGAAGGAGCATGTTTTTTTCGATTATCTCTTGATATTACGTTAGATCTAGCACCTATGAATTGTTTAATGTTGAATTTTCAAGCATGAATTCATTCCTTGGAATCTTTCGAATTTTCGAAAATGAGGAAGCCTAGATCTTGAACTTATGTTGTTGATATGTTTGATATGCTTTCATATATGTGTTGTTGGGTTGATATAAACATGTTTTGAGCAAGAAAAACGATTAAAATCGAATCCATGTGAAAACCCTAAAATGGCTGAAATCTATGTCCCACATAAGGTGGGATTTTTGATTTTATTTGATCATTTTGACTTCATATTTGGATTCTATGATATGAATAAAGCTTAAAATGATTTATTCGGATTTTTCGGCAAACGTATTTCAAAGATGAAAAATTTTAGTTTGACGTCAAAGTGGATTTTCAATGATAAAGCTTTAATCTTTTGATTTTTATGATTGATTGATGGTCTTTGATAATAGATGAGTATGTATAGAGGTTCGTTTATGCTAGATAACGTCTCACGTGATTTTTCACGTTGGTCATAAGTTATGTTTGTAAAGAGTTGTTGGTTTGTGATTAAGATTAGATGGCTTAAGTTGTTGATGAGTCCTCTATGCTTGTTTAATCATATGAGGCTTAGTTAAGTCTTGTTATATGCTTAGATGTTAGAGGATGCAATAACCCAAGTGTTCATAGACTATAGAGTCTTAAATATTAAGAAGTTATAGTCGTGTTGACGACTTAGATAAGATAAAGAGTTTATCTTCTTGTTTGGTTCCTGATATGCTTATACGCTACTCTATGTTAATGAAGGGCCAAGTTCAGAGAAGAAAGAAGAGAAGGACATAACGTACAGTTCACCTGAGTGATTGTTGCCAGGTGGGTAAAATCCTTCTTAAAAATGAGAAATGATATGCTTTTGCATACAAAAGTATATGATATGCATTTTTATGTAAAGTTGACTGACTTGCCAAGTTTTTGAGCATGATGCATGATGTATGTTTCCTATCTACGAGATGGGCGATATCGGCCCTATCTTTGGACGAGCTGCCGATGAGGTTTGTGTACAGAGTGATCGTGAGCTAAATGGCCGATCACGGTGTTTGAGAAGGAGCCTACTTCTCAACACAAGAGTGCGTAGATATGGTTAATGAATGAGATAATGTCTGCAGACGCATGTTTAATGTTGCATCTTGAATATATGAGCATGAAAGCAAGTAAGTTTATTTCAGAAACATGCACAGGTTATTTAATTGAAAACTCCTGTGTGTTGCAATGTTATGACAAGTCAATCTTATAGTTCTAAGAGCAATGTTTTAAATGTTTTGGCATATACCCTATGAGTGCATCTAGTACTCATGCCTGCATATATTTCTAAATGTGCGGGATGAGTTCGAAGGATCTTTGGAATCGAATCTTGTCTGCGGGGTTTAGGAGGAGCTTCTCTAGATATTTCATCTCATTATTGTATTATTGATCTGTTGTTGTCATGTCTTGATTGCCCAGAGTCTTATGTCATCATACATGATTCTCGATCACACTTCTTGTTGCGAACTTTGGCTTTACTCGTTTATCTTTTGATACTTGCCCAAATAGCGGTTTCATTTCATTGTTGAGATCTTGACATCTACTGTTATGATGTCGACTTCCTTCTATGAACAAGTTTCTTTTGAATGTCTAGAACCGCTTTGTTGGATACAATATTGTATAAAATGTTTGAAGTTATCGATGAGTCATGCTTTCGACCCAAGTTAACCAAAGATCTATTTTGGTGAAAGCATGTTTGAGTTCTTACATTAATTGAAAAATTAGTTTAACCTGTGATATCAGATCAATGTCGCATTTGATCTTGATTATCTTATTCTGATTATTCGTCCTCAACCGTTGTTATCCTTGTTCGATTACTCTTTGTGGTTCGAGGACCTAAAATCATCCCTTGTCAGATTCCATTCTACCTCTTTTGACTATAAACAGTTGATTCTTTCGTGATGAAAGTTGATGCTCTGATTGTTGTTAATAAAATTATTGGTCAAAATTGTCGAGTTCTTCTTACCCCGTCACGGCTAATTACTTAATTAATTACTTGATTAAGTAAGCCGAGGGTGTACAGATTAAGAGGCCAAGAAAATAACCTGGGCTTTGAAGACTCTTTTACTTCATGTGAAGGATGCCGTCTAACAATAATCGCCAAGTTTGTTTCCACACTTCCTTGGGAATTAACATACTATTCGAAATGAGTAGAGTCGTAAAGTGGTGATGTAGGTAATCTCCAGCTCCCCAAGAACTTTCCTCGATAATGCCTTCGATGTACTCCCTATTGTCGTCTAACAAACTCATTACATAACATGCCTCCTTGTAACTTTCTTTCAGTTCCCCATTCACCATACGAAAATCCTCATGACATGCTGCATCCCTGACATGAATCAGTAGTATCCTAAGATGGTACATTCTCTTAACAGATGGAGGAAGATGGAAGATGCGTCCTACGACAAAGCCTTTTTCTCTTTTCGCCCATTTTTTTATTAGTAGCATTAGGACGTAGTCTTGGGAAACTCGTTGTATAACCATTTTCGAGCTTCAACATCTTTTTTTATTAATTTCCATCTATTGTAGGAAATGTGATTCTGCAATAGTATTTTTGACCAAGACATTATCAATGTAATTGCCTTCTTTAAACATACATGTATGCTCTCCTTCCAAATGAAAAGACAAACATTCCACATGGGGTGTCCGATGGTGAATTGGAAACTCAAATATTCTCCACATCGCCTCACATGCATACATGTATCTACAATCGATGTACTCTCTAATTTCATCATTGTTTGTATTGTTTATTCTGGCACCCATCATATCGCTGGCCTTACTGATGTACTTGAAAAGATACTTTACAGACTGTTCTTAATTGCAGTACTCAACATTGATGTGGGATACTATCCTCCCAAATCAATTTTCTCCTACCAAATATAAAATATATCGGCATTCAAAAAATAATTAGATGCTGCAAGTGAAAAAATACAACTGCTCATATTTAGAAGCTTAAATTAGACTGCAATATGTTTCAGAATGTATCGACAATCATCAAGAAGTAATTAAAAGCTTCAATTTGATTCATCAACTTTATCCATAAATCCATCGTCTAAAACTTTTCAAATACTAAGTGTCAAAGACACCTTCAAAATCGAAAAGGGAAACTGTTGCTAAAGGTTGTGTATGAGATGTCAAATTAATACCCAACTTCAGAGTTTAATTTTGTGAGTCTATCCTAAAGTTTGGCTCCTCAAAATCAAATTTCAACAAAATTTCAGCGAAATCAAGGGTTTGCATATCGATTATTAAATTCAAATAGAGGGTATAAAAGGTGGAAGTAGAAAACTCATAAATTATTAGGAAAAAATAGGGTTATTGGCGTTTAAATACACAATTTTTGTTGATTTTTAAATTTTTTCCACACCAACTTTAAATTAGTATAAAATACATGGACTTAATGGTTGTTTTAATTTATCAAGATTAGATTTTTTGCTCGAATTAAAGTTGACATGACAGTCCAGTGGTATTGCTCTAATCAAAACGACGATGTTTCGTTCATGAATTTTTTTTAAAAATCAAAATTAATTCTTTTAAGACACATCGCCATCCACTCTCTCTCTCTCACACACACACATATATTCTCATTCATACCACTTTCGTTGATCAAAGCGACATCGTTTCAATTAGGCAGTATCCGTCAAAGCTTGACTCACTCGATTTGTGTCATTGGATTGCCATATCGACTTTAATTCGGACAAAACATTTAATGGTAATAAATTACAACAACCGTTAAATTTGTGTATATTTTTACTCCTAAAAGTTGTGTGCAAAACCAAACCAAAAACCAACCAAAGTTGATATATTTTAATATCGATAACTCGAAAAAATTATATACAACTAAATATAATGTGGAATTTTATTTAATAATAATTGATGACGTGGTATATATATAAAAAAATGTATAAGGAACTATATGTAGTAACCCGGAAATCTTTTAGTATTAATCAAAGCCTAATTAAGTATAATTAGGGGCTTAAAAACTATTTAATTCATAAGAATTTATAAAGATGTGTATAATAGAATATTTATTGATAGAAATTTGATTATTTCTTAATTGAGTAATATGATATTAGAAAACATATAGAATATTTAGAAATGAGTTTTATTATGATAAAATGGAATTATGTGATTATTAATGTGTGTTTAAATGAAAAATGTTATTAAATATAAATTATGTTATGGAATGCATTAATTATTTTATATTGGAATTTTCTTATAAAATGAGATGAATTATTGTTCAAGCTATTAAATGACTTGAATAAATATATTTTATTATTATTTAGTGATAAAGAATTATTTTGTATGATTTTGAAATTTAAAGTATGAGTATAATTATTTGAATTTTTACATATGAAAGAATTTAATTTATGTTATATGAATTTAATTTCAATCATGGATATAATTTGTTTTGTAATCTAATATTTGTTAGAAATATAGTTATATATATATAAGGATGTTAAGACATGACATTAGTAATATTAGAAGTGTAATTATAAATTTTAGAAATTTGTGTTAAATTATAATGAAATGAATACAAAATTAAATTTAAATGCTAATAAACTCTCTAGAATTTTACAAATAACATAATATCATCATCCTCCTTATTTCTTCCTCAAAGTTTCAGCTCTCACACATTAACACACACCAAAAAATTTATTTTCAATTTTAATTCATATTTAAGTGGGGAATTAGTGGTAATTCACTCCAAGGAAGGTAATTACCTTGTTTAAGTTAAGTTTTTGTGATTTAAATTGATAAATATGATCTTCTTATGTCTTGTAATTTTCGAAAATTTGGAAGTTTAAATTAAGGTTGATTTGTTTAATTTTTGTTATGTTTATTGATTTAATTATACTTATGAAGTATTAATCACATGATCTGTGGTTTTAATTCTTTTATTTTCCTAAAGTTGGTAAATTAAAGTATTGAATATGAACCCTAATTTTTGCATGTGAAGTATGTGATGTGATTTAGTTGAATTGAGATTAGATATATGTTTAGGAATAGAAATAAGCATCATATAATCAAAGAAATGAAAAATTAAATCATGTATGCTTAATCTTGAAATTTTCGAAAATAATGAGTTGTAGGAACTTAAGGATTTTTATTTTATTTGATCCATTTGATATGATATTTGAGATCTAGAGTATAAATAATGTATAGTATGAATTTATAGGAATTTAATACATATATATATATATATATATATGTAAAACCGAAAATTTAAAGAAAAGGGCAAGGAAGAAACTTGATGTTCTTGATATTATTTGATTAATTTGATATCATTTTGAGATGTAGAGTATGAATAATGCATAAGATGTATTTATAAGAATTTAATTCAAGCATATACATTTATCCCTAAATTTTCGAAAATGAATGGGATGTCATGAACTATGATTTCTTGATTTTATTTGATGTATTTGATATGATATTTGAGATCTATGATAGAAATAATGTTTAAGTTGAATTTATGGGAATTATTGAACATATATATTAAAAGATGAAAAATTAAAGTTTAGTGTAAAGTTATGATTTTATGTGATAACTTGATTGAGATTTGAAATGATTATGGAGTAATGATCATTGATGATGAATAAGTATAAATGTGAGTTGTTTAATACTAAGTGAATTTTAGATAATGAAATATTTAAGATTTACTATAAACATGGTTGAAGGGCATATTGTAATAATGATGTAAATGAATGAGTTTGAACTTGTTCTAAATTCCTAAATGTATATTTAAGTATATGGTGATGAATTGGGGAGTTTGGGATGAATTTGGATGAGTTTTGATTGATTTTGGCGATTCATATTATAAACGTTACTCTGTCGAAATTTCGGTAGAATTTGTTTATTAGTAAGACGTTTTGAAATTCTAATCGGCAAACTATTGATAAGTAGTTAAATGAATAAGGAAGGTTACTAAATTCAATAATAATTTTATATTACATGGATCAAGTGGGGCAAGGAAGGACGTGAAGAACGAACAAATTGAAAAACTTGAGTAAAAGCTGACTGCTATCCAGGTGGGCAACTCTTAACTATCTTTTAATGAGCGCTCAATGAATTGTTTATTTTCAAATGAAAGTGAATGTTTTGAAAATAAGTTGACTTGCCTATTTTAGCATATGAATTATGCCTATCTACGAGATCATGGACGACGTCGGGCTTGTGCTGGATAAGCTCTAAGTACGAATCGTGTGTACCTGAGGTGATCGGGGGCACCGGGACCGATCACGGTATTGAAGGAGGCTATCTCGGTACTAGAAAGAAGCGTAGATATGGTATCCGTGGTGGGGAGCCTACGGGACCGACACGGAAAGATTGTCGGCATAGCATGAGATAGAATGATAAGAAGCATGCATCATGAAATGTTTTATATGTGAAAAGCTAGCACATGTTATTTCACTAAAATCCCTGTGCTAGAAGCATAAGTGGCAAGTCAATTATGTTTTATGGCAGTGCCCACTGAGTACTTTTCGGTGCTCATGCCCTGATATGCTTTCCCTATATGCAGGTTAAGCGAGGAGATTGCGGCAGAATGGACACTGAGCTAGGGCTTTTGATCATGTATATAGACATTTTATCATGCCCCGGGAGTTATGTTTTCATACACAATTCTCAGCTACCCTATCTGTTGTGCATACTCTGAATTTTTGGTTGATACTGATGTGATACCATTTAGAATGTCCTTGAACTTGATATACTTCGATGTAAATAGATGTAATGGTTGTTGTTAATGATTTTGTTGGAGATTGGGAATTGTTTCTGTTGGGTTATTGTTGTTGGTTGATATTTGGGCTATCCTATTTCAAACAAAACTCTGGCGAAATTTTTATAAAATTTTGATAACCTAGAATTTAAGTATCCCATTGAGAGACTATGATCCAAATCGTCCCATAGTCACAACTTGTCTATTTAATTGGCTAGTTAATTAAGTAAATAATAGTGATTACTTGATTAATTAGTTAATTAAGTAGGCAGTAAATGACAGTGGTATCGAGGCGGTGTTTGGCTCTGTGCTGTTGGTTTATTAGCTTGACCTCTATTTGAAAAGCCTTGAGTCATAAAAATCATAGAAATTGAAACATATGGTGATGCTCAGTGATCCAAGTCCGCCTCTCCAGCTTAGCCAGGTATGAAAATCTCAATATTTTGACAGATGGAATGAAAGTGATGAAGGAAATGTTAAGATGGAATATCATGGGAATGGCTAAGTGTAGATATTTGCTTCTGCTCTTTTTCTGAGTTATAAACTTTATAAGAGGATGGCGAGAACTTGAATAATTCCAAAGAAGTTCACTTCTGCTAGACCTTCACGAATAGGAAAAATGGATGATGTTTATAAATTCAAGACCCCTTGTCAGGATATAGATCTGTGTTAAGTATGAAAGGTAGTTAGAAGGTATGGTGTAGCAGATTTAGATGGGGTGCTCCAGTTAGTGCAGGCCTTGTCTCTCAGATGATGTGGATGGGCCTCGGAGGTTGCTAGATTTTGTTTGTCGGTTGGAGAAATTCATAAGTCAAATGCAGAGCAGTTTCATATATCAATATTCATACATCGGTTAATTTATTCTTTTAACTCGGTTTGTGTTGACATTCATGAAATTAGTTGATATTCTATTTTCTGAGATACCTAAATGAACACGAAAGTGTTGAGCTGGAGTTGAAAATGCGAATCTGAGATCCGGTTGTTGGTCTAATTACTTTCGGGATTATCATTGATTGTATAGAATCTCGATTGACTTCTTTGCATATGGATCTGTATGATTAATCTTTGTATAAGAACCTTTTCTATTTGAAATTTCTTTTCTACTTTAGAAATGGTGACAACTTTCCTATCTGTCCGATACTTGAAATAGAAAATTTGTACTCAATAGGCACCTCTAACCTTGACCTTTATCCACGGGAGATGATTTTTGTGTGTCGGGGATGGCGGCGCACTTACGGAGAGCTAGCACACCTTACCTCGCCTCGGATATCGGTAGTTTCGGAAGAGTTAATGGAAATATTAGATGTGTAAGAGAATCGATAAATTATATGCGATGATGATAGTAAAGTGGCGTGTAGGTAGTAAGCGGGAAGGTCGGCATTGAGATATTCCTTGAAGACAATTTTGTTTTGCCTTGTATCATCGAAGGAAAATTTTCTATATGATAAAGGGTGTGAATTTTAATGAGCATTATTCATTCTTGCTTTAATTACTTTTATGCTTAACCATTTGATTGTAACCCTATTTGTGAAGATGTTGTTCTCTTTTGTATTGATATCTTGTTAAATATTGTGAAAACTTTCTATTTTCTTAAATTATAGAATGCCTCAAGAAGAAGAAGTGAATCAACTTGATGAAGCTCAACAAAGTGCCACAACCCATGGTGAGCATGCCCTTCACCCAGAAGAACTACAAGAAAAATTTCGAATTATTTCTCAAACAAAATCCACCAACTTTCCTTTGAAATTTGGCGATCCTCGAAGCGGAAGAGTGAGTCGGATCCGTGAAAAGATTTTCAAATTTTTGAATGTTTGGATCATGAGTGTCTTCTGTGTGTAGGGTTTCTTTTGAAGGACCGACTAATTCTTGGTGGGAATCTCGCTTGAGAAAACATTCTTGTAGTTTAACATGGGAAGATTCAAAGAAGAGATTTGTATCTGAAGTTTATTCCCCGACTAGGAGCGAAGGAGATCGAATTCATGAATTTAAAGTAGGGTTCTAAGGCGATGGCGGAATATGACGAGAGAATTTTGTGCTCTATACGGTATGCACCGTCTGAGGTGGAATCAGATGAGAAGATGGGTGAGCTGTTTCATTAAGGTCTCCGACAAGAGATTCGGGTGTTGTTAGCTGCACAACCTCCTCGGCGTATCTTTGAAAGCTAAACCGGCGTTAGATATGGAAATGGAATTGCAAGGTGAAAAGTCCGAACCACACGCCTCAACTCGGACTTAACTTTCCTCAAAGGCGAACCAGTGAGCGATTTAAAGAAAAGAAAGTGGGAAAACAAGGTTTTGCAAAGCAAAGATGCCTTTCGGAGGCACAGTCGACCGTCAAAGGGTCGTTTAGACCGCCATTTCAAGGATTTTCTCAACCTCCTCAAGGCCAACTCAGAGTGCCGGTATGTCCCCAATGTGGGAAAGCTCATTCAGGGATATGCCGTTTGGGAAGCAACAATTGTTACACTTGCGAACAATTCGGCCACTACTCTTTTAATTGTCCGAATCGTACCAATGTGCCGAGGAATAATGGACGAAAGACTCCTTCAAAATCCACCCAACCTCTGAAAGCAATTGCTGGACATTCTTTCCAACCCCAATTGCAGTACCCGCAACCTTCCGTACCATCAGTCCAGGATAACACCCCAATTCAGATTCAACCTCAACCCTTTCAAGTGCAAACTCCTCGAGCTTATGCTATCCATCAGAAGCAGCCTGAAGAGAGCTCCAAAAATTTAACAGGTGTGGGACATCTGAATGGCGTACCTATCCTTATTCTTTTTGATATTGGAGCCTCGCATTCTTTTATTTCATCTGCATGTGTAACTGCTTTTGGGCTTCCCATAAAACAAGCTGAATCAAATTTTAATGTGTCTACCCCTTTAGGCGGGTCAGCTTTAGTTAACCAAGTATGCCCTAACTTAGAATTTGAGTTAGGATCCTTAAAGTTACAAGCTGAATCATTGCGTTTATTACCGATGAGGGATGTAGACTTGATCCTAGGGATGAATTGGTTGACTAAAATTTTGCTAAGATTCGTTGTGAAAAGGGAGATAGCTCTTCAGCCACCGGGAAAGAACCCACATGTTTCTATGGGATAGATGAAAAGAATAGATGGATTCCATAATATCCGCTTTATGAGATGGAGAAGATAATAAGATGCAAAGAAAATCATGTTTATCTAGTATACACGAATGAAAAGGATAAGATGGAAAAGAAAATAGAAGAGGTACATGTAAGAGAATATCGGATGTTTTTAGTAGAAATTGCAGACTTCTGTTTGGATAGGCGGTTAGATTTTGCGATAGATCTCGAACACGGATCGGCACATGTCAGCTCCTATCGAATGGCACCAAAGGAACTTCAAGAGTTGAAAGTTCGATTCAAGAACTTTTAGACATGGGTTTTATTCGACCCGGTCGTCGCCATGGGAGCACCGATCCTCTTTGTCGAGAAGAAGATGGTACCTTAAGGATGTGTATCGATTATAGGGAGTTGAATAGATTAACATTAAAGAATAAGTACCTCTCCTCGAATAGATGATCTATTCGATCAACTTAGAAAGCCCATGTGTTTTCAAAGATCGACACGAGATCAGGATATCATCGGTGAAGGTTAAATCGAGAAAATATACCTAAGACAACTTTTCGGACGAGATATGGCCCTACTGAATTTGTGGTGATGCCATTTGGGTTGACAAATGCTCGGTGTATTCATGGACTTGATGAACCGAGTATTCCATGAATACCTTGATAAGTTCGTTCTAATAATTATTGATTATATTCTAATCTATTGACGGTGGAACATGAAATGCATTTAAGAGTGGTGCTAGAAAAGTTGAGAGCGGAAAAGTTATCATGATAGGGTGACTAACAGATG
Source organism: Salvia rosmarinus (assembly GCA_036937905.1). NCBI lineage: Eukaryota > Viridiplantae > Streptophyta > Magnoliopsida > Lamiales > Lamiaceae > Salvia > Salvia rosmarinus. Next base: position 41,973,377 of record CM072824.1, on the reverse strand, counting down.
CAGATTGGTGCCGATCCCAATTTTACCAAAACTAATACCGAGCCCGACCGTTTTGCTTAGTCGGGTACCTAATACCGTCTCGGGTAACGGATCGGGTATTAGGGTATCCATCACCGGACTCAAGGTATGTTGGAAATGGTGGTGAGACGAGTTATGGAGGCTGGGTTTGGAGGCGGTGCGCAAAGGCGAATCTTTGGGGTTCGAGCATGATGGACAAGTGGGTCTCTTGGAAGAACTGATGTAGTTACCATTGGGAAATTAGGGAGTGAATGCGAGGCGATTTGGCGATTTGGCTATTTTGTTACTAAAAATAAGAGGAGAGCGAGATGGTGAAAGAAAGAAAGCAATTTATGAATACTTGATTTGAGTTTGGAGTGAGATAAGTGAAAAGAGGCCAGAGAAGATGAAGGGTGGTTGAAAAAATTAAATGAATTTAAGAATAAAGAAGAAAGAGCACTCCAAAGTGAAAAGAGGCGAGAAGATGAAGAAATGAGTGGTTGAAAAAATTAAATGAATTTAAGAATAAAAGAAGAAAGAGAATGGAAGTATAAAGAGGAGAAATAAATTTGGATGACAACTCATCACATGGGAAAAAGGGATGGGGTGGGTGATGTTGCGAAACAAATGAAGCAACGATAACTTCGCCTCTCGTATGTCGTATGTCATGTATACACCTTTCAAGAAGCGATGCATATGATTTATGAAATGCGGGTATTCGGGTATACCCGTCGGATAATCTGGTATACCCGATACCCGATTTTTTTAAATACAAACTACCCGATACCGACCCAATACCCGATAAAAACGATTATCGGTGCCAATTCCGGTCGGGTCGGGTCGGGTAATACCGAAACACGAAACCGGTTAGTCATCCCTATCATGAGTTTAGTAAATGTGAATTACGGCTCAGAAGTGAATTTTCTCGGCCACATCGTTCGTGGAAGGAATCAAAGTTGATCGGTAAAAGTGCAGCGGTCTAGAATGGAAGACCCATCGACCCGAGCGAGATTCGCGGTTTCTTAGGCTAGCGGGATCTATAGAAGATTCGTTGAGGATTTTGAAAATTGCTAGACCTATGGCGCAAGCTACTGCGGAAGGAGTGAAGTTTCGATGGACAAGAATGTAGTAGCTTCCGGGAACTCGAGGACAAGTTGGCGTCGCACGGTGTTGATAATACGGATCCGATAAAGTACACTCTTTATCTGGATGCATCGAAGAAAGGAATCGGGGTGTCTTAATGCGAGATGTGATAAACACGCATTTTACCGTCTATTGTTGATATTTAAAGATGAATTTAGATCTATAAAGTGCGTTTATGTATTGGATCTCAATGCTTTTAGCTATTTTGGAAGATCTTGCTTTTGAGGTTTCTCTTTGGTGTTTTGTAGGCTTTTCGGTGATAATCGATGCCTGAGACATAAAAGCAACCAAAGATGATGAAATGGATATGACAATTATGGATATGAAAAGTTTATAATGTTAAATATTATCTCTATAGGAGTCCATAGGCGCAAGCGAATCGCAATTCGGAGTTCGGACGAGAGAATGGGTGAAACAACAATCGTGGGGCTAGCGACCACCCCATGACGCGAGGATGGCAGAAATTGCCAGATCATTTCGAGCTCATGACCGAGCTCATGACCGTTAACCCGACGCGGCGGCGTGACTCTTGAACCCAAAATTGGGGTTTCACCATTTCCTATAAATAAGGCTTAGCCCCTCGCCAGCGTTACCCAGCGCAAATTTAGGCGTTTTCCTCGGTTTTCATTATTTTCCATTTATTTTCATTCTAGCTTTGATTTAGATTGATTATATCTTTAGTTTTCCATCATTCTACATTAGTTCTACGGTTTGTTATCGATTTGGAGCGTTTTCGTCGAGCAATTACATCATTTTCCGTTTTCTGCGAGGTTGGGATTTGAACCCAACGATTGTTCTTCGAGCGCTACATCACGAGTTTTATCAATTTAATTTACTGTTTTATGATTATTTAGTATTTTATTTCGCTAATTATGTCTAGCTAATTTTACTGTTCTAATCTAGGGTTTGCATGATTCTATCCTAAATGTTGTGATTCTGCTATTGTTATTTACCTTCGGGCATTGATTCATGATTCTTGGTGCTTAATTATATGTGTTGATTTACGATCAATCTTGATGCATATCATAGTTGCCGATTAATTACTTAATCGTTTAAGTGTCGATCGATCTTGAATGCATGATACGGATAAACGCTTGAGTAAATGGCGAGATAGGAACATTCATAGGAAGCATATTCTTTGTGATCCTTTTGGGTTGCTTAATTTCCTCTAGAGGCGTAACAATAATAGGAAAATTAGTAATCAAGCGCCACAATTGTCGTATGAAATTGTTGGTTACATATATGATCTTCATCTTATGCGGATTAAAATGGTTAATAATAAGCGGGATAAACACACGTTGTGGGTAGGATTAGTGCATCCTAGGGTTAGTCTTTCTCAATAGTTATCTCTTTGATATTTTATTGCTTTAGTTTATTTTCTAGTTGTCACCTTTTGCTTTGGATTTAATATAAAGCCCCAAACATATCTGAGCAATTTGTGCTTGGATAATGATGAATTATTGTTGAGTTAACTTACGTGTTTTAGTGTTACAATCCCTATGGATACGATACTGCTTACCTTATACTTGTGCGTTTTTCGTGTTAGAAAAGTGAGTGATCAAATTTTGGCGCGTTGTTGAGTTATTAAGATCACATAGGAATAACTTGACAATTTGGAATTATTAATTCAAGTTGTATATTATTATATTTATTTGTTCTTGCGAGTTAAGCTCTCTTTTTCTCGGGTAGTTTATGATCACAAGGTCGGGGACCTCTGAGCAAACTTTGACCCAATCGAGAATTCCCAAAGGAGAAGGAGACGAGAAAGAAGAAGGCAAGCAATGGTAGCGAATCCGCACAATGGGGGTATTCCTCTCGAGCAAGTTGCGTCTGCTAGCCATTTTACAGAGATGCGGCGCGGATGGCGACCATGGGACTCATTGTCCCTGCTCACGAGGCAAGATCGTTGAATTACATGTACCGACCTCCTCTTGAGCAATTCGAGGAGGCGGATGGGGCGGAAGTTAATGCAAACAATTTTGAGTTGAAGCCGTACGATCAACATGGTTCGAGGAGCAGTTTGGAGAAGAGTCACGAGAGGATCCGAATGCCCATCTCGAGACATACATCGACATATGTGACACCATCAAGCGAATGGGGTGCCACACGACACGATCCGGATCGTATGTTGGATTCTCTCTGTGACCGGCGAAGGATTGGTTGAAACTGGACGAACAGGATAGGCGGTTGGAAACTTTGCGAAGTTTCTTCGAAATATTTTCGCCGATGAAAGCGCGAAAATAATAGCGAGATCTCCCATTTACGTCGACAAGGAGGCGAGTCATTATTTGAGGCATGAGAGATTCGAGGGGCCTCTTGAGAAAGTGCCCACAACATGGATTCTCAGAGGCGGCAGATCCTGCAGTTCTATAGTGGTGACATTGCATCGAGAAGCATTGTAGATCGTCGGCGGGGATGCTGTTGAATCGCCAGAGTAGAGGAGGCCGGCCGCATCATAGAGAGATGGCGGCAATAGTTATCAATGGCCGATGGAAGGCGCGATGCTAAGCGATTCTTTGTGAGGTCGACTTAAAATACAACGATCTTATGAAGAAGTTCACTCTTTTGAAGAGCCGATCGAGACAGAGGATGTCGACCATATCAATCGGAGGAATCATGGAAATCGGGCATACCATCGAACAATAGGAATCATCCTAATCTATCGTATGCGACTCAATCATTTTCAACAACCTCGCGAGGCTTATTTATGAGAATGGTATGATTCTAGAGAAGAAGCGAGCTTAGAGGAGTTGATGCAGCGATTGGTTGTAAGCAACCAACAAGCGGCAACGCAATGAGAACTCGTTCATCAGTAGCACTACTCATAAAGTTGCACGTCTAGAATCCACCATGCAGCCATGGGCAAACACACGAAGATAATGGAGAACCGGATCGGTCGGATAGGCGCACTGCGAATGCCTGACCAAAGGCGGGCCAATTTCCGAGTGTCTGAGTGAACCCTAAGAATCAGTGCTTTGCTATCCATTTGAGAAGTGGAAAAGCGTAGCAGAATGACCCGGGATGAAAAGACGAAGAAGGCGGAAAGAATGAGCACCTCGCGATCGAGCTCGCGACCGCGAACCGGTGCGAGACATCAGCGTCGATAATTTCGAGGAGCACGCGAGCGAGCCCGCGGTCGAAATGTGACGACCCGACTTCTCAAAGAAATGCGGATCATATGGATCGTCTTTGGTATGATAAATCGTGGATATATATATAATTAAACCAATCGATTAACGATCAATTGCGAATAAATACATAGGCGAAAGGATAAAGCGTATCGATACCACCTCAAGTCACAAAGGACTTGCCAAAGGTTCAAGGTTCAAATATAACCCAATCGGGGCGCAATTCGAGGCAGTGCGACCTCAAGTTGATAGCGGAAGCAAATAGCGATCGTAATCAAAGGACACAATAAAAACATCGAGTTAGGCGGCAAATAAGCGTGTGAACATGTATATGACGATACATGCTCAAGGTTCTAGAAATCCTTTCAATTAAAGCAACACACTACTACCACTGCGCGCCTCGCACCCATCATCAATCCTTGCTCAACTGCACATCAAAAGCGAGATGCGGGGCTAAGTACAAAAGTACTCGGTGGACTCATTCGAAAATATTTTCTTTATAAAGTTATAGAGCGCCCACAATAGCACATGAGGATTTTAGTTAAAGACTCATGCCTATCAAACATTTTATCATTTTCCAGCGTCGGGCTGACTATTTCATACGTTGTTCCATATCGATCATTCGTTCATTCATTCCATTCGCGCACTATGGGTGGCCACCTACACATAGTCGTCGTGACGATCGAGGTAGCTAACCTTAACACACAGTCACTGCGTGTACACAATCCGAGTTAGTCCTTAACTAAGTCGGATCGATCGATACCCTTTTTGCGTTGGTGGACCAACACGTTCACATACACATTGGATATACTAACCTCGAGATAGGATCACAACAAAACATAAACATTTAGCAATCAATAACAGTTCATGCGATAATATTTCATAAAGCTTTTGTAAATCATGCTTTGAGGTATGCATAACATTTTGTTTCAAAAGAGCTCACCTCAAAATTGTCCTTCTTGGAGTACTGCTAGCGATCCTCTGTTGTTTTCGTTTCGTCCACGTTGGACCTTATCAGCGTAAAAATATAATTTAATCGTCGTTAAACTTCTTTTGGTAAGCATCATTAAGATCGACAACTTGATATCTTTTAAGTATTAGAGTTTACGGGTTTTAGGATTTTCGTTATTGATACGACTCGATTAACAATCTATATATAGTCTATTAGGTTCGTCTCGCCATGACGATAAATGACATTCGACGTTGCATTCTTCCCTTCCATCGATGTTTCTCACGTCGTTTACGTACAATTTATGAATCTTAATTTCATAGCTAATATTCATCATTTGTTAACAGCGTATCAACGATTTCGAGCTCAATACCTCATTCGTCACTATCATTTTCTGCGTGTTTCTCGCCTCACGTCCCATATATTCTATCAGAGAAACTCATATCTATAGTACACAACCGATAAAGGTTTCTTGTAAATCAATCATCTTCTAACAATCGTTCTATAAATTAAAGTTGCTTAAATAATTAATACTTTTTTTTCTTCTCAAGCATCTACTTGACATAATCAACTCATTAATATTTAATTAAATCTCTAATTTAATTAAATAGATCCATAATTAAAGCTAATTAAATGGATCAATTAAAAGTCTAACAATATTCGATTAATCAATCAAATTAATTTAATTCATCTTAGATATCCACTAATTAGGATTTATTTCCAATCATACATTTGTAACAAATTACATAAGGTCCATCTCATTATATAAGTAAATCACTTAAAAGAATAATCCTCAAATTATCCTTTAACATAATTAATTAATTATGTTATTCAATTTCTAAAATTAAACTTTATCGATCTAATGAATTTAATTAACTCACTCTAAATAATTTATATTTAGATTATTATTTAGTTAATTAAAATTAATCTCAAAATTTAATTTCTAAAATTAATCTCATACTTAATTAATAAAAATTTATTCAATCCTTAATTAAATTTTAATGGATCATAGATGATTAGTTGAGTCCATTACCAAATTAAATTCTTAGCCCGATATTTAAAATAAGTCTAAGCCCATTTTAAATTGATTCGAGAATCCATCTTTTATTTAATTTGAGCCCATATTTAAATTATTTTGGTCCAAACTTGGCCCATTATCTCAAGCCAGGATATATGTTTCTCATTGATGAATTAAACTAACTAAGCTCATCTCTTCTCGACCCGTTTAACAATTCATTGAGGCCCGTATCAATTTAATTTCGAGTCGACTAAATTCTCGTGATGACTTAAGGCCCAAACACGGTTAATATACATGGTCCATCTTCTATTATTATCTTGACCCGTAATCACGTGACAACAATTAATTTGATCGATAATATTTAATTCAAAGCCCATTTGTTTGGCCGAAATAATAAGGCCCAAACAATTAAAATAAAAATACAAACCTAACTTTTCTACCTATCGGCCCCCTCCCAATTTGGATCACTCTCTCTCGGTCCTCACACACACACACACACACGAGCACGGTTGCCGCCGCCGCCATGGCCCGGCCGGCCGTGTCGTCGATCGGCGAGTCTTGTGATCGGCGCCACCTCTCCTCTTTCCTCACTCACGCGGTTGAACCCACATATCTGAGAATATTTCCTTCTCCTCCTCCATACGCGCCATCGTGTCTTCATCTCGGCGACACGTCGCGGTCGAAGAAACTTCGCCGCCGCGACCACCGCACTCTCCTTTTCTTCACTCTTCTTTCTCTCTATTCTCTCGCGGACACACACACGCCGCACATCTCTCTCTCTGGAATCTGCCGTCGCCGTTCTTTGATTCCGGCCGATGCGTCGTCGCGTCGTCCTCGGCGTCGTCTAATCCTCAAGATCCACACACACGCACACACGCATCGGGTGGATCTACCCATTTCTTTCTAAATTTTGTTTGTAAAGAAAATTTATCTAACATTCCTTTCGCTCACGGGTTTGCGAGTTTGCATGCTTATTTCCTAAATCTCCGACGAGCAGCGTCACCGATCGGTGAGTTGCCTGACCACCGCGATGGCCGACAGCCGACAGCTTTAGTGACTCGGCTCAACACTATAATTCTAGGTTCAAAAGCATTCCTTGTGCATCTAGAATTTTATTTGTTTGTTGTTGGATTTGGGATATGTAATATGAGTTTAAGTAATCTAACATCTATAAATGTATGCGGTAGCTTGTTATTGATTCTGTAATTGAAAGAAGAAATATGAGGATTGAGAGGAAGTTTTACCTTGCGTTGTCTCCTTCTTGCTTTGAGTTGTGCAGATTGGTAGTGTGAAGAGTGGTGTGGTGTGGTTAAACGTGAGAGGAAAGAGGGTAGGAAAAAGAAAAATGTGTTGCTGCAATGTCCTCATAGAATTTTTAGGGAGAAATTATGAGGTTTGATAAAATGATTATATAGTGACAAGGTGGGGAATATTGGGGAATATAAAATGATGAGTATGTAAGGACAAGGTAGAGGATTTTTGGGGATATGGAATGATGTAGTTTGACTAGACAATTTATCCAGCATAAAATATCTAGCTCGATTTATAACTGTATTTGTTCTCCTATATTCTTTTAAATTTTCTCGTTCGAAAATAAAAATCGAAATGTCGACAATTGTAAAATTTAATAGTCGCTCTAAATTCAAATCTCGATTTAGCTAAAGAAATTAATAATCGAAGTTTTGAATTTCTCGGGTATTACATTCCATCACCCTTAAAAAAAATTTCGTCCCGAAATTTGCTAACTTGGGAAAAGATCTGGGTATTTATCATTCATAACAGATCTTAATTACCAAGTTGTTTCTTCTTATCTATTGTGTCGCCATAGAACCTTTTCTACTGGTATTTTCTTGTTCTTTTGTTTTTGGATATGTCGGCCCAAAATTCTCGTAGGTAATTCTACATAACTCATATTGTCATCGAGGACAATATCTGTCGGTGATATTACATGACTGGGGTCATATGTGTACTATCTAAGTTGTGAAACCTGGAAAACATTGTACACGTTCCCAAAGCTTAGCGGTAATGTCAGTCTGTAAGCTATTGGTACTATCATTTCCAATATTTCATAGGGTTCTACGAAACGTGGTCGCAGCTTCCCTTTGATTTTTTAGCGGGTCTATCTCACAATCATGATCATATTTCTCATAAAGTCGGGTCCTACTACTCTTCTTTCTCCCACTTTATCCCAGTAAAGTGGTGATCGATATTTCTTTCCATAAAGCGTTTTGTATGATGTCATTCCAATAGTTACTTGATTAACTGTTGTATGCGAATTCCACAAGTGGTAACACTTGTTCCAAATTTTCTCATCTGTCGGGACAACGGTCCTCAATATATCTCAGCGTTTGGATGGTCCTCTCGGATTGTCTTTCCGTTTGTGGGTGGGCAGCAGTCTTGAAATCTGATCGAGTTTCCAATTCCTTTTGTAAGCTCGTCCGAATCGGATGTAAATTTTGAATCTCTATCAGACATGATAGTCCTTGGGACTCTATACAAACGTACGATTTCTCGAACATACAATTATGCTAATCTACTTAATCCATATATTATCGGAATTTATAGAAAATGCGCGCTCTTGGTTAAACGATCAATGATGACCCAAATAGCGGTATTTCCTCTTTGTGATTTGGGTAGCCCGGTAACACTATCCATGGCTATGTCATCACATTTCCATTCTGGTATGTCCAGTGGTTGTAGGGTTCCATACGATCGCTGGTGGAGTGTTTTCACTTGTTGACACGTCAAACAAAGTTTTACGATTGAAGCTACGTCTCGCCTCATTATATCCCACCAAAATTTTCTCTTTGAAATCTCGATACATTTTGGTGCTTCTGGGGTGTGCGGTGTAAGACATCTCATGGCTTCTCTCAAGATCTTACTCTTAAGCCCCGTCTTTAGAAAATACACTCTGCCATCATATAGCAAAACATCCTATGTTGCCACTCAAAAATTCTTGTGGTCATTATTCTTGATTTTGGCTCGTCTTATCCGACTTATTGCTCTTCTCTTGAGCTTCCAGATTCGAGCTCTTAAATGCGGGATTGCAATCAACGTTGCAATCTGACCTTCTATCGTCTCGAGCGGCTCTATAAATTCGATGTTAATACTCTGAAATTCGTTTATAAGCATCTCCTCATGAGTGAGGAGGCATTCCAAACTAGGGTGAGATTTGCGACTCAAGGCATCGGCTACAACATTAGCCTTGCCTGGGTGGTAATTGATGCCACGGTCGTAATCTTTCACCAGCTCTAACCATCTCGTTGCCTCGTGTTAAGATCTTTACGGTCGAAGAAATACTTGAGGCCTTTATGGTCGGTATATATCTCATCTAACTCCATGAGATGGTGTCTCCAAATCTTTAAGGCATGTCGACCATTGCTAATTCCGGTCGTGCGTGGGATAGTTCAACCCATGTAGGCGTAATTGCCTTGAAGCATAAGCAATAACTATGCCTTCTTGCATCAGAACACATCCTAGCCCATTCTTCGAAGCATCAGTGTAGATTGTGTACTCTTATACGCTTGGGTCAATCTCGGAAACTAGCCTCACACTCGGCGGTCCAGTGTACTTGATTCATTTCTCAACAATTAGGTCATAGGTCGGGCTATCGTTGAAAATCCTTGATAAATCTTGATAGTAGCACTGCAAGTCCTAAACTCCGAATTTCATTCGGGTTCTTTGGTGGTTCCCATTCTCGAACTGTATTGATCTTCGATGGGTCTACTTTGATTTCCTCGGCAGACACAATGTGACCTAAGAATGTCACTTTGCCTAACCAAAACTCACACTTGCTAAACTTGGCGAAGAGTTGCTCTTGCCTCAACGTTTGCAACACAGTCCTCAAGTGCTCTTCGTGTTCTTGGTTATTCTTGGAGTATATTAGGATATCGTCTATGAATACTAAGACAAATTTGTCTAAGTATGTGTGAAATACCCTATTCCAAAGGGCATAACGATGAATTCAAAATGACCATACCTTGTACGGAAAGCCGTTTTAGGTACATCTTCGGGTCTAATCCTTAGTTGATGGTATCCCGACTTTAGATCTATCTTTGAAAGGACTCCTGCTCCCTTAAGCTGATCAAATAGATCGTCAATTCGGGGCAAATGATACTTATTCTTAAGAGTTATCTTGTTTAACTCTCGATAGTCTATGCACGTTCTCGGTGTACCATCATTTTCTTCACAAAAGGACGGTGCTCTCCATGGAGATACACTGGATCTAATGAAACCTAACTCCAAGAGTTCTTGCAGTTGGATTTTCAATTCCTCAAGTTCCTTTGGTGCCATCCGGTATGGGGCTTTCGACACAGGAACAGAACCTGGTTCAAGGTCGATCGTTAGCTCGATCTATCGATTTGGCGATAATTCCGGTAGTTCATCTGGAAACACATCGGGATATTCATTCACGATCGGGACGTCTTCTATCATTCTCTCATTCTAATCTTCCTCTTGGAGATAGACGAGATAGGTGTGGTTCTCTGTCTTGTTCAGCAATGCCCTTGCTTATAGCGCGGATATGATTGGGACTCTTCTTCCCATGTTGATCCCGTGAAGTCTATAGGTTTCTTTCCGAGATGTTGGAAAGAAATCTTCCTTTCATTCGAGGATAGTCGCATTATGTTCGGCTAACCAATCCGTCTCTAGGATTATATCCATATCTATCATAGGTATGACGTGAAGATTATATGTCATGACCTGAAGTAAACCTAGTCCAAGTTCTAGGTTCGAGCATGTGTGGGTTACCGTTCTTATGCCTCCTACTGGAGAAGATATTCTCATGATTTGTTTAGCACGTTTAGGACCTAATCCTAAGTTCTCTACGTATGCTTGACAATAAAAAGAGAGGCGCGATGTCAACGATGGGATATGAGCGATTGGAGGAGCATTCCCATACCTGCCAAGTTTCCTTGGTCCCTTGGCGGCTCCTGCGAAAATTCCCTTTCTTGGTTGAGGGTGTAGGCCCTAGTTTGCTGGGGGGTTGCTGTTGTTGATGATGTTGTTGTCGTTGCTGCCGTGGTTGATATGGTCGCTGATTCGGTTGGAAATCTTGGACGGGTTTGTTCTTTGGAGCAGTTAAGCTTGAATAAGCGGATTTGTTGGACTCGATCCGGTACATTGGGAATGACCATTCTCTCATTGGCGCATCCTGGACAATCCACAGGTAGTGACCCTTTTGGACACATTTGAAACATTCATCATTTGTGAACATGTAGACTCGCTGTGACTCCTATGGCACTTAGGGCATATGGGAGTTTCACGAATATTTAGTTTCCTCACCATGCGGGTACTATAGTGCGTCCATTGCCTTGTTCGTGCCTAGATGGTACCTTACTCCCTTGTCATGGCCTTGTGTCGGCCTGGCCCGCATTTGATCCTTGACCTTGGTGGGGTCCTTCCCACTTTCTCTTTCCACGATCTCCTTGGTGATTCGGTGGATGTACAACGACAATCCTATCCTCGGGCAAGGCGGCCTTAATGTCCAATGTTCTATTAAGGGCCTCACGATAGGTCATATTTCCATGACCAGCTAGTGACACTCTGATCTCATGATAAAGTGATGCAACCTAAAGTTCGTTGATTTTCGACTTGGTTCGTGTTCCCAATGAACCAATTACAAGAGCTCGAGCAAAGCAGTTCAATTTTCAGCCTATATAAAGGCTTGTAAACTCACGAAATATTAAGCTTTGATTTTAAATTTATTAGTGAGTTTCTTCTCTTGAAGCTCTTGAATTTCTTTTGGTTTGCGAAATTCATTATCGACTTATCGACGAGGCATCCATCCCTCGTTCAGTGTGTCATTCATCGCTCCCGTGTTGTTGAGGTAATTGCTCCTTGGGTCGACTTCAATGTATTGGAGTATACATCTATCTATTTGTCGTTTATTTTCACATTTGATTCTAGGTTACGTATTAGCGTCAATTTCAGTGATTGGCGAGGATCGCATCCGAGTCTCTTCGGAACCTTTCACCTCTCTTCCGTCGGTGTCGACGGTTGAGACTCATACCGCGATATCTCGCGAGAATGCGGTCTTAAACTATGACCGTGGTCTTTCACTAATAAGTAGATTGTAGAACTCGTGTTCTTTCTTCTTACGGTAGCTCTTAGGAATGTACTTCTTGTACACTTCCTCATTGAACTCTTTCCAGGTGTAAGCTTCTAGTTCCTCTTCATATAAGGTCTTTCTCTTCGCCTTCCACCAAAAATCGGCGCACGGTCATTTACAAAGCAAGCATGACAAGCGTTCTTAAGAGGTGCAATGAAGGAATTTAAGATTCGTTCTAGCGTGAATCCACAGTTCCATATCCACGAGATTCCAGTCCGTTGAAAATTGGCGGATTACATGCGGAATGGCTCCTCAATCCTTCTTGCGGTGGTGGTGGTGTGTCCTCTGGTTGAAGTGTTACATCGCAGTTTCTCGCTACCGACGGTATTCTATCATTCTTAAATATCGCAATCAAATATCTTCTTATACCATCCATCAAGATCATACATATCTTAGCGCGATATGTATATATAATCATCACGTGTAAGTCTAGCACATTGTCGAACATCTATGTCGACATCAAAACTAATGGCTCTCGATGAGCTATCACCATATCAAATCAAATGCCTCTACGAGGATTTTCATCAACATTTTTGAGATCTACCAAAAGAGGACAGGTACGGAGTATGATGCTCTAAAAACTAATATCAGCATCCTCCACGTACCTAATCACGGTGCGTACAAATATTTAAACGCTATCGAGGTCATCAAAATAAGAGTTCGTGTCGAAACGACTTATCGTTTCCGCATGCATCACAAGATATACAAAAGTATATAAACAAAACACTATCTAGCCTTAAGAACTAGATCCATAATCGCCCAGGGTGTAAATAGGGCTCAACTTGTCAAAGTCAGGACCGGTAGTATAGGTACTATCAACTCCTTTCATCTCATCGTCGGCAATCAGATCCTCCTCTGGGTCTTACTCATCTTTCACCTCATCATTGAATGTAGGAGTCACGGTTCTCGAATTGAAATAACTACAGCTTCTTCCATAATAGCTAAGTCTCGGTGGATCTCAATCTGATCTCCTCATAGGCATTGGCTGGAAGCGGAGAAGCAACAAGGCAGTATAAGCTCCTCTCACGGTGCTGCGGTTAGGCCGCGTGAATCACCAATCTCTGGTATCGTGGTATATGGGTCCGTGCGAGGTAGCGGCGGTTAAGCGGGAAACACGGTAGGTAGAGATGAGTCTTGGCATGGAATGATCGATAGAGGTGGTGCAGGCGAGCAATGGCGGGGCTCGAATCCTACTAGCGGTAGGACCCGGAAAAGTGATTTGTCGGGGCGAGAAGATCCGACCTCGAATATGTTCTGCCACGGCCAGACGAGAATCTGAGTTTATCGGATGCAGTGGGGTACCTCGGATGAAGCCACTCATGATTCTCATCATGCGGTATATTCTCGCTCGGGGAGATACGATCCGCAGGTGCAGCTCCTTATACCATGAATCGTGGTTCGGTGGGTGGCGGGCGAAAGCAAGGCTGCCTCAGATCGAAGCTCTCTCGTGACGATATATGTATTCGGTGATATCTCGCGGCATACCCTTGCTTGATCGGGTGGCGGTCTCGCAACCGATCGAGATGCGCCGTCGTGGTATGATGTACCACGGCATGTGCGGCGACTAGTGACGTCTGAAGTGAGCGAGAACTTGCGACATCGTCTCGCCGCACGTCTAGTAGGAATGGTAGGAGCGTCAACCTCCCGTGTGTGGCTCTATAGGATAAAAGCGTCTAGTCGTATAAATTGTCAGAACCATAATCTTATATCATATATTCCTAAGTTCTTTTGAAACTACTTTCATAGCTTGGCCTTTGGAAAGAGGCGTATGGTCTCTTGGGATGAAACAGACTTTCGATGTTTAGCCCGGGTAAAGGCTAAGTGGTCACCATTTCTCATTGGGTTCTGAATTCCTTATTTCCATTCGAATCATAACATTCGATCATATGCGTTCCATGATACACAATTCTATCTTTCTTTTATACATACTTTCTTAACGTTATGCTTTGATTCTTACGTTATCGCCACGATAGAAATAGCACGTATAGTGTTGAGATTCCTTCACATAGAGGTTGTGATTCATAGCGATGCGAACCTCCGGTTAAGCAATCAACGTCATCATAGACTCGTCGCGTTGTCATCCTCGAGATCCGTCCAGTATCGGGATTCTTATAATGTCTATGTTCTCATTCTTCCTTAGTATTCCGTTCGATCGGGATACCTTATGTTCTCATACTAAGTTCGGTGCAAAGGGTCATGCATCTTAAGAGTCTATGTTCTCGTGGGAAACATACTCATTTACATTATGCCTCAACATATAGGAGTAAGTATGACTCATAACATATATTGCGATAAGCGGTATTCTCATATCATTCCTTTATCGATCTCCCGAGTTTTCAACTCTTTTCAATCTGACGAGTTATTTTGAAAATAACTTTTCAATTTCAATCATTCATTTTTTTCCAAAATCATTGGAAACAACTACATTTGAAATTTTGAGACTTTTCTCCTTTCAAACATATTTCAACCTTCAAAACAATCGACTTTTGTAAGTCCATTTCACATTTCATAAACTTCCATCATTTTAAAACAACTTTCACCATTTCAAAGCAACTTCCACAATTTCTAAACAACTTCCAATTGAGATAGTTACATTCTTCCTCGTTGAGAAGGACGACAATGGAGTGCGGTGCGGTGGTAGTCGATTACCAACAATTTGAGACTCGACTTTCAACTTAGGATTCGAGGAAAGGGTTTCTAGGGTTCGAGGCGAACAAGTGCTCGATACCACTGTGACGACCAACTTCTCAAAAGTACGGATCGTATGGATCGTCAGGCGGTATGGTATGATGGATATATATATAATTAAACCAATACGATTAACGATCAATTACGAATAAATGCATAGGCGAAAGGAATAAAGCGTATCGATACCACCTCAAGTCACAAAGGACTTGCCAAAGGTTCAGGTTCAAATATAACCCAATCGGGGACGCAATTCGAGGGCAGTGCGACCTCGAGTTGATAAGCGAAGCAAATAACAATCATAATCAAAGGACACAATAAAAACATTAGAGTTAGGCGGCAAATAAGCGTGTGAACATGTATATGACGATACATGCTCAAGGTTCTAGAAATCCTTTCAATTAAAGCAACACACTACTACCACTGCGCTGCGCTCGCACCCATTATCAATCCTTGCTCGACTGCATCAAAAACAAGATGCGGGCTAAGTACAAAAGTACTCGGTGGACTAATTGCGAAAATATTTTCTTTATAAAAGTTATTGAGCGCCCGCAATAGCACATGGGGATTTTAGTTAAAGACTCATACTATCAAACATTTATCATTTTCCAGCGTCGGGCTGACTATTTCATACGTTGTTCCATATCGATCATTCGTTCATTCGTTCCATTCGCGCTATGGGTGGCTACCTACACATAGTCGTCGTGATCGGTCTAGGTAGCTAACCTTAACACACGATTACTGCGTGTACACAATCCGAGTTAGTCCTTAACTAAGTTGGATCGATTGTTACCCTTTTTAACGTTGGTGGACCAACACGTTCACATACCATATTGGATATACCAACCTCGGATAGGATCACAACAAAACATAAACATTTGGCAGTCAATAACAGTTCATGCAATAATATTTCATAAAACTTTTGTAAATCATCCTTTGAGGTATGCATAACATTTTGTTTCAAGAGAGCCCACCTCAAGAATTATCCTTCTTGGAGTACCTGCTAGCGATCCTCTGTTGTTTTCGTTTACGTCCACGTTGGACCTTGTCGGCGTAAAATATAATTTAGTGCGTCGTTCGCTTCTTTTGGTAAGCATCATTAAGATTCGACAACTCGATATCTTTTAAGTATTAGAGTTTACGGGTTTTAGGATTTTCGTTATTGATACGACTCGATTAACAATCTATATATCGTCTATTAGGTTCGTCTCGCCATGACGATAAATGATATTCGACGTCGCGTTCTTCCTTCCATCGATGTTTCTCACGTCGTTTCGTACAATTTATGAATCTTAAATTCATAGCGATATTAATCATTTGTTAGCGTATCAGCGATTTGAGCTCCAATACCTCATTCGTCACTATAAATCTTCTCATGGTGTTTCTCGCCTCACGCGTCCCATATATTCTATCGAGAAACTTCGTATCTATAGTACACAACCGATAAAGGTTTCTTATAAATCAATCATCTTCTAACAATCGTTCTATAAATTAAAGTTGCTTAAATAAATTTTTTTTCTTCTCAAGCATCTACTTGACATAATCAACTCATTAATATTTAATTAAATCTCTAATTTAATTAAATAGATCCATAATTAAAACTAATTAAATGGATTAATTAAAAGTCTAACAATATTCGATTAATCAATCAAATTAATTTAATTCATCTTAGATATCCACTAATTAGGATTTATTTCCAATCATACATTTGTAACAAATTACATAAGGTCCATCTCATTATATAAGTAAATCACCTAAAAAGAATAATCATCAAATTATCCTTTAACATAATTAATTAATTATGTTATTCAATTTCTAAAAATTAGACTTTATCTAATCTAATGAATTTAATTAACTCACTCTAAATAATTTATATTTAGATTATTATTTAGTTAATTAAAATTAATCTCAAAATTTAATTTCTAAAATTAAATCTCATACTTAATTAATAAAAATTTATTGATCCTTAATTTAATTTTAATGGATCATAGATGATTAGTTCGAGTCCATTACCAAATTAAATTCTTAATGATATTTAAAATAAGTCTAAGCCCATTTTAAATTGATTCGAGAATCCATCTTTTATTTAATTTGAGCCCATATTTAAATTATTTTGGTCCAAACTTGGCCCATTATCTCAAGCCGAGGATATATATTTCTCATTGATGAATTAAACTAACTAGGCTCGTCTCTTCTTTGACTCGTTTAACAATTCATTGAGGCCCATATCAATTTAATTTGAGTCTAACTAAATTCTCGTGATGACTTAAGGCCCAAACACGGTTAATATACATGGTCCATCTTCTATTATTATCTTGGCCCATAATCACGTGACAACAATTAATTTGGTCCATAATATTTAATTAAAGCCCGTTTGTTTGGCCCAAATAATAAGGCCCAAACAATTAAAATAAAAATACAAACCCTAACTTTTCTACCCTATCAGCCGCCTCTCTTCCCAATTTGGAACACTCTCTCTCTCGGTCCTCACACACACACACGAGCACGGACTGTCGTCGCCTCCATGGCCGATCGGCCGTGTCGCCGGTCGACGAGGTGTGCGATCGGCCTCCCTCTCTCTTTCCTCGCTCGCGCGGTTGAACCCACATATCTGAGAATATCAACCTCTCATCCTCCTCCATACGCCGCCACCGTGTCTTCGTCTCCGGCGACACGTCGCCGGTCGAAAACCTCGCCGTCGCGACCACCGCTCTCGCCTTCTTCCTCTTCTTTCTCTATTCTCGCGGACACACACGCGCGCGTCTCTCTCTCTGGAATCTGCGTCGCCGTTGCGATTCCGGCCCGTACGTCGTCGCGTCGTCCTCGGCGTCGTCTAATCCTCGAGATCCGCGCACACGCTGCGCGCGGGTGGATCGCCCGTTCTTTCAAATTTTTTGTAAAGAAAATTTATCTTACATTTTCCTTTCACTCACGGGTTTGCGGTGCCAGCCTTATTTCCTCATCTCGTGAGCGCATCACTGTCGACGAGTTGCCTGACCACCGCGATGGCCGACGGTAAACGACGCTTAGTGACTCGGCTCGACACTATAGTTCTAGGTTCAAAGCATTCCTTGTGCATCTAAATTTTATTTGTTTGTTGTTGGATTTGGGATATGTAATATGAGTTTAAGTAATCTAACATCTATAAATGTATGCGGTAGCTTGTTATTGATTCTGTAATTGAAAGAAGAAATATGAGGATTGAGAGGAAGTTTTACCTTGCATTGTCTCCTTCTTGCTTTGACTTGTGCAGATTGGTAGTGTGAAGAGTGGTGTGGTGTGGTTTAACGTGAGAGGAAAGAGGGTAGGAAAAAGAAAAATGTGTTGCTGCAAAGTCCTCATAGGATTTTTAGGGAGAAATTATGAGGTTTGATAAAATGATTATATAGGGACAAGGTGGAGAATATTGGAGAATATAAAATGATGAGTATGTAAGGACAAGGTAGAGGATTTTTGGGGATATGGAATGATGTAGTTGACTAGACAATTTATCCAGCATAAAATATTTAGCTCGGTTTATAACTGTATTTGTTCTCCGATATTCTTTTAATTTTTCTCGTTCGAAAATAAAAATCGAAATGTCGACAATTGTAAAATTTAATAGTCGTTCTAAATTCAAATCTCGATTTAGCTAAAGAAATTAATAATCGAAGTTTTTAATTTCTCGGGTATTACACGAAAGGAAGGATGAAGCGACCGTGAGAAATCAGGCAGAGAGTTCGGGGGGGAAGGTTAGCTACCGAGCATGACCTGAGCCGACATGAAGAAGAAACTTGCGTTGCCCGTCGCTGCGACCGCCCTCATGACCGCGAGGATGGGCTGATGGCAACTTCGATAAAGGCGTGTCAAGCGTATACCCTCCGATTACATTTTAAGTCGTGCGTGAGCCCAAACATGATGGTGGTGACCGATTTTTGAAATGTTCGAAAAGGTGAATATCTATATTCCACGCTAGATGCACTCAAAGATATGACGGGGTACATGAAATTCCTCAAAGATGTCGTTACCAACAAGAAGAAGCTGGAGAAATTCGAAACGATCAATCTGTCTCAGCGTGCGGTCTTTGTCTTTGCAAAAAGTTGTCTGCTGAAGCGAGAAAGATCAGGCGGCTCACCCTACTTTGACCAACATCGATCGAAATAAGACGGCCCAAATTTGCATCGCGCAATTTACATAAACATTAGGGGTTCAACTGCAATTTTCGGCTTTATCTGAAACGACGATTAGCAGCTTTAAACACAGCAATCTCCCTGAATCGAGAATCTTACAAAACCCCACCGCTCACTGCTTCACCATTTTCTCCGCTTTCTCTAACTACGAAGATCCCGAAATCAGCGACGGCGATGAATCAACTGAGACGAGCTTCGATGAAATGGAGCCGCCTAGGTGGCGGTATATGTCCGCCTTCCTCCGCCGCCGCACCGAAGCCGTTCTCCGCCGAAGCATACAACGACGATCAGTTTCTTCACAGCCCATCTAACGGTTCTCATCTTTTCCGCATTTCTGCTTTTCTTCCGATTCATTATCTTAATTTTTCCCTACATTTTGAGAAGGTAGGGTCTAGGGTTTAGTGATTAATTGCGTGTATTGTTAATTTTAGGAAACTGTTTTTGGATTTTTTTGTTTATTATTTACTGTCTTGTGCTTTGATTGAGTTAAAGACGATTCGGTTAATTGATATATATGTGCAGTTTCGATTATTTTATATTTACATGTTTGGCATTCCACATGTTTGATGGCCAGATGTTGATATGTTATTCTCTCCCCCTCTCTCTCTCTCTATCTCCATTTTCAGGTGTAGTTTATGGAGACTTCTTGATATCACAAAGTATACGTCCAAGACTGATATAATCAATGTGCTGGATGCCAGCAATTTGAGTCGGAGAAGATCAAAGTTGAGTACAATCGAGGGTTTATTCCTTTGTCAATGTAAGGTTCTCCACAGAATTCATTGTCTCAAGAGTCAATTTGAAAAAAAGAAGAAGCAATGAAGTGTGCAATATCAATGCTTTCTTATTTCTTTTTGATTGTAGATGGTTAAGTATTCTGGCATTGGTTTTATCATTTAAATGACAAAACTCAACTCTGCGGATGAGGATGAACGGTCTATTAAGTTTTTCCTTGGTATTCTGAATGTTTTCTCATGTGGTACAATCAGCCCCCGACCCACCCCACAAGGGGAAGAAAATAAATGGATAAATGCAAACGGATAAGAAAGATTTCAAGGTGTGGTTGGTGATCTAGGGAATGACCACGAACGTGATTCATTTGTAAATCGTTATCTCCTGCTGCTTCACTGAAAACTTGTATACCATTTGGCTGAATTTTGTAGGCTGGTCGAATTTCCCTCCGTATCAGCTTATGATGCTGCCTTAAGGTCAATTGGAAGGAAAGGCCGCTTGTATAATATAAGAAGGGTACTTTTTTTTATATGCTGCTGTATTTTTATCTAATTCTTTATTTTTCCTTTTAACTTTTTTATTCATTTTGACCTGATTGCAGGCTGATAAATCTGACTGGGATGCCAGTACACCTTATGATGGAAAAGCTGTGAGTAGTTCTTCATTTTCTTATTTGTATACCTCTGAAATGTTGAGTATTTGTTTAATTTGATCTATTATTTCAGATCATTTTACTTGGGATCCCCATAATCGTCTTTTGATGATGTTGGCGCTTCCTTTCTGGTTGCCAGTACGATTCATCTTCAATTCAGATTTCTGTCAGGTTAACTACTATTCTTGTCCCATGAGAATTATTATATGAACTAGCACTCTTTTGTTTCATGTATTTCACTGAAAGTTCGTTCTTTGGTAAACGATGCAGACTTACAAATGAAGGCCCCATCAGAATGGCACTTGTTCGTTTCCCTTCCCAAGCTCTGGCCATGCATGCTTATATCACCAAGAACAGAGGCTTCTGTCTCAATAATCAAATCACGGTGCAAGTTCTCTATTAGTTCAATTTTTTGGGTTCTGGCTGAGTTATATTTTCTTGGCAATGGTTTCAGTTTTATAGTTTTTTGTGGCCTTACGGAGAGTGGTCGACTACGCTAAGTTATTTCTTGGTTCATGAAGCTATCGAACTTGTTCGGAAAACAATGTGTTCTTGTTCCAAATATGCTAGCGGTTAATCAACTGAGTTAAGTTCGTGGGAGTCTTGTTCCAAAAGGGGAGGTTCTTTCTTCAGGAACCCCTACACCCCAGCCTCATGAGAATGTGAAGGGGTAAATCACGGTGACTCAATGATTAAGAAGTTAGGAGAATTTTATCTAGTGTCCACAAAGAATCACCCTAAAGAGGGTGAAACTCTCACACTGAGGCTGTTAGGATCGATCTTTGGTCCTTATTCCAAATCTATTAGCTCTTAACCAACTGAGTTAAGTCAGTGTGAGTAAATAATGTGTTTCTTGGCAAAGCATAATGTTGGTAGAGTCTTGGAAACTATTTTCCATTAATTTTATTCGAGCCATAAGTATTCTTGTCGGAAAATGAACAAAAGGACATAGTAAAAAATTAAAATGATGTTATTATATATGAAGTAGCATGATTTATAGATTTGAAGGACGTAAAAGTTTATAGTATAAGTCATTCATATATATATATATATGTATACATCTTTTCCTCATTTCATTTTCATTATCTTATTCTATTTTTAAAATTGAAGAAAACAACAAAATTTCCCGTAAGTTTGCCAAACAAGATGACAAAAAAGTAGAATTTACAAGATTTTTGTCGGATAAAGGTTGGTAGGCTTTTTTTTGCCTTTGAATTAACACTCGTACATGAGATGGATTACGTCAGACAATTGAAAGTAACGCTCCATTCGAATTAAGAAAACAAGATTGTAACTGAATCAATCTAGTGATAATGTGATCAACTTAAAACAAAAAAATCGTAGTATTTCTTCTATTGGTCGATGACGTGAGAGTTTAATTGATTTTTTTTTTGTATCATGAGAAAATCATAGTTGCTATCTACGGTGTACATTAGATAAATTTCACGTTCTTTTGTAATAGTTTGCGAATTACGCAGACTATGTAAATCACATTTGGAAAATTAGGTGTGCTAGCCTGATATGCATAAATACATTGGTAGAGTTCGAATTTATGATCTCTCGACCATAAGAAACTACCTTAACTATTGAGTTGTAGTTATGCTTTTGTGTGTATGTGAAGGGTAGAACCTAGAGGAATCATATTCTTGTTTCTCTACTTTTTCTTTTGAAAATGCTTGCTTTCTAATTAAATCGTGGTCAAATTACATATTTATATGTTGGATTATCAAGGATTTTCTTATTTCCATTTCCTATTTATTATTTACATTAATTGTTTGTAGTTAATTATGAATTTACATGCTCTTAATTTTCTAATATTTGTTCGTGTGATACATATATATATACGAGTGTGGATTAGAGTAGAAATAGAAGAAAATCTAGGATACCCCTTCAATCACTGTTCTTGATCCTCCGAATGAAAGATATATCAAATCTAAGCATTGATGATAAAGACAAAAGAAAAGAAAAGATAAAAATGAAAGAGTTATTAATATATAAGTACACGAACTTTGATATGATTTTGTACATGAACTTTAAAAAGAGTATATAAATATATGAATTTTGATTTAATTTTAGTTTTATACACAAACTTTAAGAGGAGTATATAAATATATGAATTTAATAATTTTATCATGATTTATTTTTTCATTCATTGAAATTGACATGACATTAGATATGATGAGTTGATAACGACATGAAAATAAATTAATAAGTAAAATACATAAGAAACATTTACAACAAAACATGCATATTGATTCATTAATATATACAAAATATATATACACTTCACGAGAAAGAAAGAAAAATAAAATAAAAAATATAACACAAACACACAAAACGAAGAGAATATTTCAAATCTTACCCACTTATTTGTAAATAGAGTAAATGTGAACAAGTGGTATTACAAATGTCTTCTTCTTTACACATGAACTTTAAGATTTTCACATCTTTACCATTCATATATCTAATGCCATATCAGTTTCAATTTGATTGAAAAAATAAATTATTGTAAAATTACTTCAATTAATAAGTTCATGTATTTATATATTCTTTTTAAAGAATTTGGTTATTTTTATCATTAAAGAATTATGTGTAAATGCGATTTTATTGATCAGCGATGATTATTGGTTCTTAGTTCTTATTTAAGAGGTAGTTCCATCTATAACCAACCTCTGTAAAAAACCTTTGTTATCCTATAATGTGATAACAATGTATTCTCCATGAAAGTAGTTGTACTAAAAAAAATTGAATTTTTGCTTTTTATGGGATTTGAACACAGGTGATGTACAGTGCATTCATCCAGTAAAGTGATGCATCATCACAGATTTTCACGATGGAATTACTAAAAACGATTCTCACTTTAAATAAAGTTTTTATTTGAACCTTATATATATATATATATATATATATATATATAGGGGTTGGATCGGTGAGCTAAATCTTTTTGAGCTTGAGAACTATGCTGAGGCGTATAAAGTTGATGAATAAAATCTATAAAGTTGTGCATGCGAAAACATTCTAAAATTGTTGCACAACAA
The DNA here is from genome assembly GCA_036937905.1 of Salvia rosmarinus. Classification (NCBI taxonomy): domain Eukaryota; kingdom Viridiplantae; phylum Streptophyta; class Magnoliopsida; order Lamiales; family Lamiaceae; genus Salvia; species Salvia rosmarinus. The sequence goes on along the minus strand of CM072824.1, from coordinate 41,949,757 downwards.
AATAATTTTAGAAAGTTTTAGTTATCACAACTTTATACCATTTTATGCATCATCTTTAACGTCTTATCATGGTTCGCGAGTTCGTAAAAAGATGTGGTTACCGTTTGATCATATATATATATATATATATATATATAGAAAGGATATATGGGTTCTTGTACCACACACAAGAGAAAGATCATGTAACTCGATTCTCCTCGATATTCTTTTAGATTTGGTACATTCTCAAGAAGATTGTAAGGTTTTGGACCTTTAGATATAGCAACTATATTAGATTTTGCAGCTATTTATGCATTGCATTGAGAAAGCTTAGGTCGAATGTACTTTTATGTTTGGTAAAATCTCAAGCACGGAAAAATAAATATAATATTGTAAAGTCATTGAAATTGACTCATTTTTTTTCTTAGAGATCTATAATACCAAACTTGAACTCTCACTTTCAATTTTTTAGTTTCTTTCATTTTATTTTCTTGATATCAATTTTGTGTGCTTTATTTTAATTTTGTAATTGTTAAGAAGGATTTATTAGACCCAATTAGGATATATAATTATTTTTATTATTTAATTTTATTTTATTAGTTAATAATTTATTATTATGATTGTTAATCAAAATTAAGATATATAAAATTAAAGCTAATTATAATTCATAGTATTTTAATAAATTCTATTTTTATAAAACATATTATTAAATAATAGATTTAATAGTGGGACCTTTGGTTCCATCTGCATTTTTTTTGGCTTATCTTAAGTTTGTTTATACTCAAATAATGAATAAAAACTCAAATACAATTTCTAAAGTTTAATATCATGTCATACTAGCTTAAATAATAGTTATAATATGTTTGACTTTACTCGATTTGACTAGACTAAATCGATAATTACATTATTTTCGTTCGATTGTTCTTGTATGTAATGACTACTTATTACATCTTTTAACATGGTCGATATTTGCATACAAACTTATATCAAATCATAATCATCGATTTGTCAAATATTGTGATTGATCTTAATTTCGTTAGGAAATAAATGCTTGATGAACACGAGGGATTTCGTGGTTCGATCTTTGAATTAGATCTCGTTCACGAAGAGAGAGTATATGTGTATTGAGTATGAAAGCGATTACAAAGAGTGTAGATGATCATTTTAGTCTAATCTAGCCTTTTAGATATATTGAGATCTTGCGTCTTCACTTGTGATTCGAGGTTATGGCTGGTTTAGGAGTTTTCTTGGGCGAACTCACCTAGGTCGAGCTTAATGTCGAGGCCCGTTTATATTGGGGGCGATGCTTGGGCAGTGGTTGGGCGTATCATATCACGTCAAAAAAGGCGTAGAAGTGAGGTCGTGATGGATGGGGGACCATGGTTCGCCGGTATTCGTGATCGGCGAAGTGGAGCTGCGTAATCTGTAGAGGTCATATTCTCCCGAAATTGTGTGTCGCTTGGTTTGGCTTTGTCGGGGCGTTATTTGAAGTCGCGTGTTGTTTGGCTTCGCCTTGCAGGGTGTTATGCGAAGTCGCATGTCATTTAACTTCACTTGCCGAGGCGTTATGCGAAGTCGCATAAACAACCGCTTACACGAGGCGTTATGCAGGCTGCTTTCTATTCGGACCCGATTGGCGAAGTTGAATGCTCTTCGTCTTTGAGAGTCGGATATCTGACGTTGTGGTTGAATGCGTAGAAGTGATGAGGTCGAACATGGGATGTCTGCCGATGTCGAACACGGAACACGTCGCTTCGTTTAATCGTACATTTAATGCGTACGGTAGTTGGGATCGATAAAGTGCACATTGGGAGAATAACTTCACGATCGCTTTTGCCATTTCACTTTTGCGTCGACTTTTAAACTTGAAAAGTTCTTTGCTTTACGGAAGCGCGAGTTAAATCCGCCATTATGGTTCATAAATCGATTTGGTAGCATCTTCTTCGATTTCATACATAAAACCGATAAGTTTTTCTTCTTAACCTTGCCTTAACCTTACGAGGATTCTCACGGCCATGAAGGCCGTATTGTGTCGATGTCGCCATTGAATTATCCGGTTGATTTAGAAGTTTATTCATTTGATTCCTCCACCTTTTTGTGCGTGAAGCAAATTTCCGCATTTGAGGGATTTTGGTAGGGTTTCTTCTTCCTTGATTCTAGAAGCCCTGCTGATATTAGAGTTTGCTTCTAAATTTTTATCCCACAATCCTTGAGTTTGTTGTTCCCAGGCGGAGGATAGGGCTAGTGCCCTCAGGAGGTTTTGTCATGATTCTGAGGATAGCCTTGATGTGGTCTTAAATCCGCTTTCATACGTGTATGTCGAACTACAACAAATGTTCGGCATTATCTCTTGCCCGATTAACGCCAAATTCTTTTCGGCGGTTAGCGGGCCTTGATATCTATGCCCGTCGGTATAATTTTCCTTTACCCTTGGGCTTGTCACGAGGTTTTCATGCTTAAATCCGGTAGCGAGGTGGTATTATATCTCGCCCGTCATAGCTTCAAAATAAAACAAAGTCAAAAATCACGGTGGCGAAAAGTTCTTCTTTTGCGGTTCGATCGAATCCTTCGGTTAGCACGGAATGATAGGAAGTTGGCGAGGTTGCCATTGATGAAAGCTTGGTGGCCGAGAAGGCTTTGGATAGGGCGGCCTTATTGTGAAGTTTTCTCAGGGCCAGCTTCATTGCCCGCGGTGAGCCTTTATGACCACACTCACGTAGTAGTGCGGTGAAGGTGAGGCCACTCTTTTTGCCGTCTCATTATCGTCTTTGTGTTGATGTTTTGACTCTGCATTATTTTCTTCGTAGTGGACTTCGTCGAAAGAAAGAAGAAGAGGAAGAGGTCGAGTTACGGTCTCGAGAGCCCGCCTTGGCATTGAAAGAGTGGCGAGGCCTCTTACGAGAGGGTGAAGATGTCCGAAATCTCATTCGCTCGTGCCCCTCTAGCGCTTGAAAAGGATAAGGCGTGCGACTTCCGATGCCACGGTGTCGGCGACCGGATTGCGAGATCGTCGGTTCTCAAGCCTTCGCCGGTCTTTCCCAGTAACGCCATTATTGTACATGTCGAAAGTTAAGTATTTGTTGTATTCATTTGACATGGTTGGCTATTGCACATGGGACCGAGGACATATGCGCGGTGGCTAAGGTGTCGCCAATGGTGGCGGCGTCCATGGTGACGGACTACTTGAAGGCGTTGTCGTTCGGTTTGTGAGGTTGCTCGCTATGCCGAGGGAGATGGAGGAGAAGACCTCGCCGTCTAGGGTGGCGAGGCGGGCAGGCGGCTCGGGGCGGCCGGGAGGAGATCACGGTGGTGGCGGGCGGAGAAGGCGGCCAGGCGGCGGAGGCCAAGTCGGCTATTGAAGGCAGTGGAGCCATGAGGCGTCGGGAGGCGAGGCGGCGGCCTCGCAGAGAGAGTTGCTCCGCGCTGCGAGAGGTTGTTCTGTCGAGGAGATTTTCGGGTTGGCGGTAATTTGGCGAGGTCTTGAATAAGCGTGGTCGCGGACACTCTCGATGAAGTTGCGAGGATTACCAGCAGTTAGATAAGTCAGTATGGGTATGAGGCGGCGGAGAGCGAAGCCTGCTGCGGGAGTATGCCGAGGTCCTTGCCGGTGACTGAGGAGCTTGCCGTGTTGGAGGCAGCCTCCTCTTGACCTTCTTTGCGGGGTCGGTTCGTGCATGCTCGGTGGATCGAGGCGTCACGATCGAGGCTATAATGGCTGATCCGACTAAGGGATCGAGGGCGTCGGTGGCTGCCGAGGCTACGGAGGATTTGGAGGCGAGGCTTGCGAGCCGGGTGGAGGTCGAGGCTTCTCGGGCGGGAGGAGGCGAGGCTTCAGGAGTCGAGGAGGCCGAGCTTACCGGGCGAGGAGGCCGGGCTTACGGGCTGAGGAGGCCGGGCTTACCGAGGCAGGGGAAGGCTTTGGAGGGTCGGTTGATCCTCTATTATTTTTATTTTTGTAAATGTATATGTGCCTTGACAAGTTCTGCCTTAAAGGCTTTAATAAAACTCCACAATTTTATGGAAGAAATCTTGTCTTTTGTTTTTGTCTCGATCTTCTCACGAACTTTTGATGTGTCGCCTTGGTTGGATCAAATCAAAATGTTAACTCAGACTCTCGAATCTAAAGAGGGTGAAGTCCTTCCATAGAGGGCAAATTTGGCCATGTGAGGGAGGAGGGCGGCGTCGACTTCGAGGGCTTCTCAAGAGAAGTTTGGCGAGCTTTAGGCTCGATTTTTGGAGTTGAAGGAGAAGTTCGAGATGCGAGAGGATAAGGCGAATCGGTTGCGAGGAGCATCTTTGAATCTGACGGTTATCCGCCGAGGTGGTGGAATGACTATCTCAGGGCGAAGCTAAAGTTTGAGCTCATGACCCGTTGTTGGAGGTATATGGAAAAATGCGGTGGGACTCCTAGCAATTTCGGGTGAGCGGTATGCCGACACGAAGAAAGTAGGTGGCCTCTACAAGATCATCGTAGATCGTCGTCCTTTCCTCGGCGGGTGCTTGGTTCGACGATCGAGGCTTAACCGTCTCGAGACTCCTCCTCCTGCCGAGGCTTCTTCTTCTCCCGACGGCGTGGAGTCTCGATCTTTCTCGAGTTTTATATGCGAGGCGTCGTCCATGACGGTAGGGGTCGTGTATCATCTAGCGACCGAGGTCGATTGGCGGCATAGAGGTCGGTGGCGAACTCTGGCGTCGATCGAGGGCGAGGTAGAGGTAGGGATAGGGTTAGCATAGATGAGCTATTGAACCACGACTTCTCTAGGGATTGGCTTAGCTTTTCCCGACCTCGCAGTCGCCCGTCGTCTTCGTAATGTCTTGTATGTCTTGCATATTTTACAAGTAATAATGAAAATTTCATTTGCACTTGTTGATTTTTTGTTTATCAAACAATGTCTTATCGTGTTCTCGTAATCAAACAAAGGTAGTTCATCCTCGAAATAAGCGAAGATATTTCATCCTCGAAATAAGCGAAGGTAGTTAGTATCCTCGTATTAAGCGAAGGTATTTCATCTTGAAATAAGCGAAGGTAGTTAGTCCTCGTATTAAACGAAGGTATTTCATCTTCGAAATAAACAAAGGTAGTTTGTCCTCGTATTAAACGAACGTATTCATCATCGAAATAAACGAAGGTAGTTCGTCCTTGTATTAAACGAAGGTAGTTCATCCTCAAAATAAACGAAGGTATAGGTTCCTTATTTGTCGAGTTTTATCGATAGGGGTGGTCCCCTCACGCGCGTTTAGATCTCCTCCTTAGAGGGTTCTCCTCCTTAGAGGGTAGTTCGTCCTCCTTAGAGGGTAGTCCGTCCTTTTTAGAGGGTATAGTTCGTCCTCCGAAGAGGGTATTTGTATAATGGGGAAGAGGTAGTATGCATAAGTGACAAATAAAATATGCAAGGAAAAAAGATTTTATTAATAAAATACGACGTAACAACAGAAAAAGACCGAAAAGGCATTTGTCTGTACAGACTCAACCTTTGACACGACGTTACGAAAAGACATGACATGACTAAATGAACAACTTTGACACTTATGTAAAATATTTCTTGAGATGGATGATGTGCCACGTATTGGGTATTTGCTCATGGGATATATGCGAGCTTATATGACCCTTTTCGAGGACTTCTTCGACTGGTAAGGCCGCTTCCCATGTGGCTTCCAGGTTTACCGAGCTTTGCGCTTCTTGACTTCATTATTTGAAGCATGAGGTCGCTACTTGGGCTGTTGGGTTTGACACGGCTGGTTATAATACCGAGCTACTTGTTGCTTGTGCGAGCTTCTCTAATGTATCGAGCTCTCTTTCTTGAAGATCTAGGTCGGTTCGTAGATTCTCCACATTTACTTTAGGCGAGAAGTTGATGGTGCGGGGCTCGGCATACCGATCTCTGCGGGAATTATTGCTTGATTCCATACACCAAACTATAGGGTGTTTCTCCGTTCGATGTCCAGGGTGTTATGCGATATGACCATAAGACTTGCGGCAAGTTTTCCACCTGATTGCCGCCCGCTCGATCGAGGCGAGTTTTAGTCCTTTCACGATGGTCTATTGGTGACTTGGTTTGACCATTTGCACGAGGATGGGCCACGAGGTGAATCTTTGTTGGATCGAAGCTCTTGACACCACTTCTTTGAAGACCTTATCAGTGAGCGTGTCCCGTTAACGAAAGCGAGGATATGAGGGATCGAGCGACACACGATGTTCTTCCGAGGCGAAGTTGAGGCGTTGTTGCTTGTGATTTTCACGAGGTTGAACTTCCACCCTCTTTGTAAAGTAGTCGATCGCGACAATCGGGAATTGAAGCGCCACGGAGCTTCTGAGAAAGGGCCTACAATATCAATCCCCATTACATAAATGGCGAGGGCTTTGCATCTTGTGAGGTCGGTTTGAGGTAGCCTCGACACATTTGATGAACTTGGCAATTCGGACACTTCTTCACGAGGTCGATTGAGTCTTGGAACATCGTTGTGATAGTATCCCGTCGCATGACTTTCTTGATTAGGCGCGGGGTCGATGTGACTTCCACACGATCCTCATGTCTTCTCGTGATGCGTGTCAGTTCGGTTCGGACCCAAACACCTTAGGAGAAATTTTGGGTATGATTTTACGTAGAGAATTCCTGCTCTAGTATATATCGCAAGGATTTGCTCAAGATTTTTCGAACCTCGAGTTTTCATGGGGTAGTTAAGCTCTTACTCAAGTATTGTTGAATGAGAGTCATCGATTGGGTTCTTCGTCCGAGACTACGTTGATCTCGGCCGGCATCGGCATCGTCTATCTTACATTTTGGACTTCTTCTCTTGGCGGGCTCGTTGACGAGAGGCCAATTTGCTAAGATGTCGACTTCGACTATTTTGCTCCTTGGGATTGAACCAGCGAAAGTATGAGAAAGATTGTTGCGAGGCTTCGGCTTTTCAAGGTATTTCTTCGTCCTGTTGCCTTTTGCCTCGTCTTTCCCAACATGTGGCTTACTATGACTTGGGAGTCCTTGTGAACTTACTGACTTGTGTCGAAGACTTTGAGCTAGGCGAAGTCCCATGATTAAGGCCTCGTATTCCAACGTTATTCGTATTTTTGAATGTGAACCGAAGTGCGTGGGTGATCTCTTGGCTATCTGGTCCCGAGTAAGATGTACGCTTGTTACCGTTTTCTCAAGCTCCGTCCACGTAGATTTACCGGCAATTCTCGGATGCTTCTTTGATGGGTTCGGCTTGGCGTTGTGCGGGGTCGGCTCGGTGGGTTTCGGCTTTTGCGAAGTTAGCCTCGACAGGAAGTGCGCTAAGGCTTGTCCGCGATGGCGGCGAGGCGAAAGAGATGTCGTGCTCGTCGATTCGATTACCCAACGCAATTCTCCCCAGGGCTTACGGCCGTCGACACTTGCGAAGTGGATGATCGGTGAGAACTTGTATGGGATGTGCGTGGAAGTAGGGCGTAGTCTCCTGCGGCATTACTAATGCCAGCGAGCTTCTCCAATGGGCGATACCTCGTTTACGGCCCTTTTATTGCTCGGTGATGAAATATCTGAGGCGACATCCGTCTCTCGTACAGCGCACTTATGGTTTCGTCCGGTGGCGGTATAGGGAAAGGACCTCTTAACCTTTCGGGACGGATAAAGTGGGAAGTTTGGCGAGATAGTTCTTGAGATCTTCAAAAGGCGACTTGTGTTTATCATCGAGAGAACTCAAGCCTTTTTGAGTATTTTGAAAAATGGGGCGCTTATCTGCGACTTTTGAAAGAAAGTGGCTTAGTGCGACTATGCAGCCCGTCGACTTATGCCGCCGTGGATGGTCTTGACGTCTTCGTCTCAAAATGGGTTGAACCTTGGGCGGGTTGGCTTTTAATCATACATGAGACCTAGCACCCCAAAATTTTCGGACCGAACTCTGAACATACACTTACGGGGTTTAGCTTTAGGTTTACCTTCGAGTAAGCGAGGACAATCACGAGGTCGGCAACACATGTGGCTTCCTCTTTACTCTTGGCGATGATGTCGTCTCGTATACCTCACATTCGACCTATGTAGGTGAAATATCTTATCCACCATTCTTTGGTAGGTGGCTCTGCATTCTTGAGTCGAATGGCATCTTCTTATATCAAAGACTCAAAGTCCGTAATGAAGGCTGTTTTGGATGTGTCCTCGTCACTCATCGGGACTTGGTGATATCCGCTGTATAAATCAAAAAGTGAAGACTTCGTATCCGACCAAAGCGTCGACCTTTTGTCGATATTTGGAAGAATATGATCCTTTGGGCGATGTTTATTGAGATCGATGTAATCGATACATATTCGCCATCCTCCTCCTTTCTTGACCATCGTCGGGTTGGCTATCCAAGTCGGATATTTGACTTGAGCAAGATATCGTGCTTTTAATAGTTGGTTCGCTCGTCATGTATGACTGATTGGTTCAATTTGCAAAGATCATTGCTTTTCTTTGGCGGTTTTACACTTGGGTCGATATTGAGCGGTGGTGATAATACTCGGTGAGACCCGGTCGTATCGGGGTGACCGGCGAGGCGTCTCGAATTCCCTTAGGAGTTGGATGATCTGCAACGCCGGTTGAGGTACCTCGGTAGAACTACCTTGATGACCTTGAGGATCGTCCTCATACAATCGACCTCTTTCGCTATTTGTTGAGAAGCGAGATGGCGCTTCGTTCAGTTCAACTCCTCGGGCTTCTTTAATTGCTATGCACGTGGGTGTTGGGTGAAATCCGGAAACCTCTTAAGGCGACTGCATGCATTCTTTGGCTTCTTACGATATCCCGGATCACGACTACTCCTCCTCTTGTGGGGATCTTCATGGTCGGTGATCGTTGAACATCACGCCACTACCGCATTGACCAATCTCGCCTAGTATGATGTTATATGGTGAGTGGGCGTTTACCACGAAGAATTGTACCACTTTGGTGGAGCTCGTCGGCACTTTTCCCATTGTGACGGGAAGTTCTATGATTCTGTTTAGTATGAATTGTGCTGATTTTGGTATTTTTTATATGTCGTGTTCGATGATTTTCCTATTTATGCCGTTGGTTTGATTAATATTTGTCGATTCGAACTTACTTGCTCGTTTCGATGTTTTGTAGAAAAATGGCATGAAATATGATGAATTGAATCTGCGAGATCATGTATTATTGAAGAGCATCTCGACAGGAGTTCGTGGCGCAAGCGGTTCAAATCGGAGTTGAACGAGCGAGAGCAGGCGAATCGTCAAAGTCACGCCACGAACACCCGTCGTGCGGACGAGTCCGCAGCGCAAAGCATCGCCGCCCCGCCGCGCGGCCCGGCCCGCGGCCGAGTTACTGCGCGTTCGCCGTCTTCTTGTGGCTCAATCTCGGCGCTTCGCTTCTCCCGCAGCGCCCGTCGCTCGCCAGCGCCAGCGCGCGCCTCCATGCGCCCGCGTGGCGATGCCAGCCGCCTCGCCCGCATCGCGCCTCGCCCGCATAACGCCTCGCCCGCGCCCAGCCCAGCTCCCAAGTCCCTCTCGCGCCAGCGCCTCCGTCCGTCTTTGGGTGGCGGCAGCCAGACCGCCCAATTTGTGTCATAGCGACCTCCGTCCGTATTGGGTGGCTAGCGCCCGTTCATTCGCCGCGCGTCTTGACGCCTGGCGCCCGTCCGACGCTGCGTCCCCAGCGCCGCTGCCCGTCCGTGTTCCATGCGTCCGTGCGCCCCGCGTCCGGCGTTGGGCGTGAGTCGATGTCTTGGCCCGTCGGGCGCTTAGCTCCGTCCGTGACTGGCTGCTGCGACTTTCGATCGAGAATCTCCTCGCGCGTCCGCTGGCTCCGTCCGTTTTATTTTCGTCCGTTATAAATCTTGACGCATACGAAAACCTAGTTCCTCTCTTTTATTTTCTTTTGTCGGTTTTCTTCGCGATTTCTTTTCCCTTTTCTTTTCTTACCATTCTCCTTTTAATTCTTGTACTTTGGATTAACAATTGGGATTGCGATTCGGATTTTGGAAGGCAATTTGTCATGAATGGTTGTAAGTTTTTGGTTTTGATTATATACATGTAATTGGGATTGGATTAATTTCTATCATGAGATGAATTATGAATTGTTGGGAAATATATGTTTAATCGTTCATATCTTGAATTGTGATTATTGAATTGATGATTGCGATTTCTTCATCCGTATAAATTGTTTATTTTATGATCTTCATGCATGGTGTTCGAAAGAATAGTGTAGGTTGATTGCATGCTTATGTTTGATTATAAAGATATGCGAGAGCGATTTATATTAAATATAAGTTTAATGATGAAAGTGATCGAGAGATTGGTTTGTTGTTGAATGAATGATATATGTGGTTAGGGTTTTTGCTATCGTGTGCCTTATGATAAAATATCCTTAGTAGTTGATGGTTGGTTGATTGAGAGATCCCTATCGTTAAGTTCGAGTCTAACGCCGGCGTGTCGTGAGATTAGTTAGTGTTGACCGTTTGGTGAGAGGCGTGGGTGTTCTATGCATTGTGTACGGTCCTTGATTCATTAATTGTGAGGATAGATTCGAACCACAGAACATCGTCTCCAATTAGTGTATCATCGATTCCTATTGTTGTCAGTCATCTGTTTTCCTGCTTTATTTTATTTCTGCTTTCGTCCTTTCCATGACACCCTTATGTTAGGACGTTAGTTTTCCTTTTACATTTACGTGTTTGACATAAAACCGTAGCCTGTTAAGCCGCCCTCGAGAGATTCGACTTGGGTCGATCTTACCGTTCTATAAGGACCTCGTACTATTATGGCGGCGAAAAGAACAATTTGGTCGGAACAAATTTTGGCGTCGTTGCCGGGGAAGGCTTTAGGCTTTTGGTTTTGTGTTGCTTTGTTTTTCGTGTTTCATTTTGCTTTTCTATTTCTTCCCCTGTGCTTCGTCTTTTTATTTCTTTCTTTTTCTTTTTCTTTGTTTCTATTTTCTCCAAGTAGTGCGTGTGATCTTGTTTTTGTAGTTGGTGTCTTAATGCGGGGTTACCGGCGATCTGAATATGGTCATACGGAATTTGGAGGAGGAAAGCTCGTCGTATTGGAAAAATTCTTCCTTTGAAGAAGGAGCCCAATTCGACTATTTTGAGGGATACCCGTCAAGCTGTGAGCATCAAGCCTATGATCCCTACTGGAGGCATCCTCAGAGTTCTTCGTATAGTCGGGACCTCTTCTTCCAACAACGGTAGATGAAGCCGACATTGGAGGAGTCATTGCGGCGTTCATTCGAGCGAGTCGGCCGGTGAAGCCGACATTGGAGGAGTCGCTGCGGCGTTCATTCAAGCGAGTCGGCCGGTGAAGCCACAAGGTTCGAGATTTTGGAAACATCTATCGAGCATTTAGAGACTCAAGTCGGTCGGTTGGCGGGATAGTGAAAGAATTGGTCCTGACCAAAGTGTGGAGGAGATCTTTGAGACAATTGGAGCAAACTTCTTCTATCATAGTCTATGAAGATGATGAAGTTGAGGGAGAATCATGGAAGTTGATGAAAGTGAAGAGTCGAGGATTCGTCAAGCGAGACTAAGTGTGAACAAGCAGATATCTTCCGATCCGGTTGAAGGATGAAGAGAGGACATACTGATCGGTAGCATCTATAATTTTCAATATCCTTATTCTCCAAAGTATTGTGCTTTTGGAGTTGAAGTTATCTATTTTCTTTGGAGAATAAGATGTTTGATTTGAACTTAATTAATTCATTATTTGCTACCTTAATTGTCCTTTGTGCTTACCTTTTACTCGATGCTACGGTTGAGATGGTATTCTGCGGTGAAGGACTATGGATAGTCCGTTTTGATTAGTGGAGCTCGTGCCATTGAAGCGAGAGCTACGTGGTGACGACCACGAGTTTTCTTGTTTTTGTTTTGTTCTTGTTTTTATTGGTTTTGCTTGTGTTTTTGTTTCGTCTTTGTTTTGGTTTTACGTAGTGCGGGTTTCGTTGTTTATCATTCTTGAATTACAGGACATTTTAATTCGTGTGGTGGCCGTGATGCTCGACTCTCCATGCATACTAAATCATTATCGGGAAGTATCATCCTCTATGGTCATTTTGTGTTACTAATGTTTGGAGCAGGGGACGATGCTCGAATTAAAATGTGGGGATGATTACTCGGTTTGTGTGCGTATCTTATCTATTTGTATGCTTGGTGATGTGCATCTATGCTTATTTTGATTTCTTAGAATCAAGTATTGTATATCTTGAGTAAGTTGGGATTTTGATTTGTCTGACTAAGCTTTGTGGTATTAGGTTATTGTTTTAATTTCGAAACTTACGGTGGTATATGATTCGAGTGTAATGTGAATTGACGGGATTGTGATTGATAGAAAATGAATAGGGAGAATTGATGTGATTTGTCAAGCTAATGTTAGGGGTAGTGTTAACATTGTGGTTACCTATATACTTGTTTCATCTATTGATTATTAAAAAAAAAAAAATGTGTGAAAAAGAGTAGAAAATGAGATTGTTGAAATGGAGGATGGGATTACATCCTCTTTCGTAATTTGAGAAATGGACATGGGAAACCACGATAGGAAACTCGAGTTCATCGAGGGTTCACCTTCGAACATTGTTCAAAATCTGTTAAAACATTCTATGTGCTAAAAAAAAAAACTTGTTGCTAAAGGTGACCACATTAGTTAGTTTACCCCAAGGAGAGAAGATGCGGCGAGATGTTACCCTTTTATTTATTGGAAATCAATTGTCGTCCTAGATTTATCTCACATTATCTTTGAATGCGTAAACACCAAGTGTGGAGGAAAGCAATAAGGTTTGATTGATTAGACTAAGAGTGAAGTTGTATGAATTATCCTTCCTATTCTTACTAGTATATACTTTGCTTGAGGACAAACAAATGGATAAGTGTGGGGGAGTTGTTTAGTATGAATTTGTGCTGATTTTTGGTATTGTTTTATATGTCGTCTTCAGTGATTTTTCCTATTTATGCCGTTGGTTTGATTAATATTTGTCGATTCGAACTTACTTCGCTCGTTTCGATGTTTTGTAGAAAAAATGGCATGAAATATGATAAGTTGAATCTACCAAGGATCATGTATTATTGAAGAGCATCTCGACAGGAGTTCGTAGGCGCAAACGGTTCGCAAATCGGAGTTCGAGCGAGGAGAAGCAGGCAATCATCAAAGTCACGCACGGACGCCCGTCGTGCGGACGAGCATCGCCCCGCCCCCCGCGCGCGCCCGCCGGCGGCCGAGTTCTGGGCTTCGTTACGTTACGTCGTCTTCTTGCGCGCTCAATCTCGGCGCCTTCGCTCGCTCCCGCCTGCCCGTCGCTCGCCAGCGCGCGCGCGGTCCCGTCCGCCCCGCCCAGCCGCCGCCGGCGCCTACCGCCCGCATCGCGCCTCGCCCACGCAACGCCTCGCCGCGTCCAGCCAGCGCCCAAGTCCCTCGTGCAAAGCAGCCTCCGTCCGCGGGTGGCGGCGCTAATTCCTGGCATAGCGACCTCCGTCCGTATTGGGTAGCTGCGCCCGTTCGTTCGGCCGCGCGGGTCTTGATGCATAGCGCCCGTCGGTCTTTGCGTCCCGGCCTTCGCTGCCCATCCGTGTTCCATGCGTCCGGCGCTTCAGCCGCGTCCGGCGTTGGGCGTGAGTCCAGTGTCTCGGCCCGTCCGGTGCTTGGCTCCGTCCGACGCTGGGCTGCTGCGACTTTTCAGTCTAGAATCTCCTCGCGTCCGGCGCTGGGCTCCGTCCGGCGCTGGGCGTGAATTTTCGTCCGTTATAAATACTGAAACGCACGCGAAAAACCCTAGTTCCTTTTATTTTATTTTCTTTCGTCAGTTTTCTTACGCGATTTCTTTTCCCTTTTCTTTTTCTTTCCCTTCTCCTTTTAATTCTTGTACTTTGGATTAACAATTGGGATTGCACGATTCTGGATTTTGGAAGACGAATTTGTCTATGAATGGTTGTAAGTTTTTCTGGTTTTGATTATGTCTATGTAATTGGGATTGGATTAATTTCTATCATGAGATGAATTATGAATTGTTGGGAAATATATGTTTAATCGTTCTTATCTTGAATTGATGATTTGCGATTTCTTCATCCGTATAAATTGTTTATTTTATGATCTTCATGCATGGTGTTCGAAAGAATAGTGTAGGTTGATTGTATGCTTATGTTTGATTATAAAGATATGCGAGAGCAGATTTATATTAAATATAAGTTTGACAATGAAAGTGATCGAGAGATTGGTTTGTTGTTGAATGAATGATATATGTGGTTAGGGTTTTTGCTATCGTGTGCCTTGCAATAAAATATCCTTCGTAGTTGATGGTTGGTTGATTGAGAGATCCCCTATCGTTAAGTTCGAGTCTAACGTTGACGTAATCGTGAGATTAGTTAGTATTGACCGTTTGGTGAGAGGCGTGGGTGTTCTATGCATTGTGTACCGGTCCTTGATTCATTAATTGTGAGGATAGATTCGAACCCTAGAACACCATCTCCAATTCCGTGTATCTGTCAATTCCTATTGTTTTCCAAGTGCATCTGTTTTCCCTGCTTTATTTTATTTCCTGCTTTCGTCCTTTCCGTGACAGCCCCCCTTATGTTAGGACGTTAGTTTTCCTTTTATGCTTCTGTGTTTGACATAAAACCGTAGCTCTGTTAAGCCTTCCTCGAGAGATTCGACTTGGGTCGACCTTACCGTTCTATAAGGACCTCGTACTATTGCGAGCGATTGAAAAGAACAATTTGGTCGGAACAATTCCCTCAGGTCGCGTCTCTTCTTGCACGAAGCTTCGAAGTGGTAGTGGTGCCGGTGCGAGGCGTGCCTCCTTAACTCCCAATTTGTCAAAGCATTCCTTGAAGAGGATGCTCACCGACGCACCACTGTCGACGTATATGCGCCGAACTAGCTTGTTGGCGACCACTGCTTGGATTACCATCGCGTCCTGGTGGGGTACTACGGCTGGTACGGGGTCGTCCTCGGAGAAGGTGATTGCCTCGTCCCTTTTAAACCTCTTGTTCACAGGTTCGCTGATATGGGGACTTGGACCTCGGTCTTAGAGAGGATTTCGTAGCTCATGAGAGCCCGTGATGATGGAGATGATCCCATCGTATTGGGGTTCGTCATCTCCCTCTTCATCAGTATCGCGCCTTGCTTTCTTGTGAGGGTTACAATTTCCCCTCTTCTCTTGCTTCATTTTCTTCTGACCTCGGTGGGGGGCTTCGTACTGACCAGCTCGTCAGCCATACCCTTGGTACTTCTTTAGAGCATCTCTAACAATACCTCCCCAAATTCAGGTTTTTGCTGACATCATCACATACACATCATCATATTCCCTTCTCCTATTTTCACCCCCAACAATACCTTCTCAAACTCAGGTTTTTGCTGACATCATTATGGACCCACTCATTCATTATCTATTCACAATTTTATTTAAATTTTATATTTATTATTCTAACTTGATAAAATTAATTTTAATATTATTTAAAATTAATATCAAATAACAATTATTATATAAATATTAGTACATATTAAAATTGCACAATATCATGGAAACTTTTAAAAAGAACTTATACGATATAAAAGACAATTTAAATCTAACAAATTAAAATACAACATACAAAATAAACTAATACTAAACCTAATTAATAAGCGTAATATTCAATATGGGCGATCTCATGATTCAAAGATTATGATTTCAATCTTATTCCTATTGTTTAGGTCGAGATACTCGTGACACTAATTAGATACTAACAAGAACGACAAAATAAGTTTCACATTATATGTGATTTTCATTCTCCATAAGCCGTTGACTTATTGGGCCACTCTAGTTTCTACTTTTAATGGGCGATGAAACCCATTACTTCAAACCCAACTAAGTTCTGACAAGAACAAAAAAGTCGTAGCATGGATTAAAGCATGGGGAGGTTGGCGTGGGGGTGATTGGCCGTGGGGTTGGTTAGCCGGTGGGGGTGGTTGGCCGTGGGGGTGATTGGCCGGTGGGGGTGGTTGGCCGTGGGGTAGGGTTAGCGGTGGGGTGGTTGGCAGTGGGAGGAGGTTGCGGTGGGGATGGTTGGCCGTGGGGGTGATTGGCCGTGGGGTTGGTTAGCGGTGGGAGGTGGTTGGCCGTGGGGGTGATTGGCGGTGGGGGTGGTTGGCCGTGGGGTAGGGTTAGCCGGGGGTGGTTGGCCGTGGGGGTGGTTGGCCGTGGGGGTGGTTGGTAGTGGGATAGGGTTAGCCGGTGGGGATGGGTTGGCCGCGAGAGGGTTGGCCGCGGCGGATGGGTTGGCCGCTCGGTGCAATCCTTATTTTATTAATTAATTATATAAATCCTATAATATTTGATTTTCTAATTAAATTAAATATATAATATTTGATTTTGTAATTAAATTAAATATGGTGAAAACAGAAAAAATAATAAAAAAAATCAAAAGTGGCCCGCATTTTGAGTTGCCTTCGAGGAGGTGGTTCCTTTTTCTCTCATCTCTCCCACTACCTTTCCACCACCTTCTCACTTCCTCCACAACGGTAAGTATTGAGGATCATCCCAATGCCTCCTTGCATTGGAGATGCTCTTAGGACTCCGTCTTGTACCAACTTTTCGATGTCTACCATGAGATCTCTACACTCCTCCGTGTCGTGTCCATAATACTCATGGAAGGAACAATATTTGTCTTTGGACCGGCGTTTCGATCCCCCTGTCATTGGCCGAGGTTTCTCGAACATGTTCATGTGGAGCTCGTAGATCTCCGCCTTGACTTCGTCGGTGTATCTTGGGATCGCTCAGAGTTATTCGTGGCCCGAGTCTAGACTCTGTCGAGGCGACGTTGTATCATTTCTAAGGCGCCGTCGGGCGCGGCGGTCTCCTCGACCATCCTCTTTTCTCCCTTGTCGGAGGGTTCCACCTTTCGCGCGCGCTTTCTTACGTCGACCGTCCTTTGGCAAACCGGTCCGCGATGCGCCACGGCTCCGACGCGATGACGGGCTCGTGCCAGCGATCGCCTTATATAAGGCCCCGACAAGATGCCGTTCGGAAGGCCGAGATGATGAGGAGGTCGTTTATATCTTCGACCTTGAGGCATTCCTTATTGAGCGAGTCGTGAAGTCGCCGATGGACTCGCGGCCTTGTCTCACCGTAAGGAGGTGAGCCGATGTGGTCTTGGACTCGCTTTTGGAAGAACCTTGGTGAAAGGCTTCCATCGGATCTCGGTATGATCGATAGTGCGGGAGGTAGGGTGTCGAACCACCGGCGGGGTTGTCGATCGGCGACTCGGGAATAATTTGCACATATGGATGGTGTTGAGGCGTTGGTTAATCATGTTGTATTGGAATTGTGAAAGGAAGTTCTGCGGATCCCCAGTCCGTCATAGGGGCGATGCCGGCACCTGTGCTTGTCGGGAGGAGTGTTGAGTATCTCGTCTGAGAAAGGGATAATTATCTTCCCGTATCCATCGAATCCGCCTCCCGGGGAGCGATGCGGAGTTCGTCGACCGAACTCGTTTTGGTGATGGGGATCGACCTCGCGGTGATCACGACGTCCTGTCCCGCGCTGCTCGTCCCTAGCACGGTCGGTTTGGGCCCCAACTCGTGTAGATGTATGAGCGCCTATCATCCAGAGGCTGAGGGATTCACCTCGCTGTGCCGCTTCGTGCTTTGACGAGGCTTCGGCGTCCTTGTCTTCGTGATGATGCCGACCTTGTTCTCGGCTAAGGTATTGGAGGAAGCTCTCCTTGTTCTTTTCGAAGAATCCTTTAACTGTCTCGTCAAGGTTTAACTGTGGTGCTAGGGGTTCCTCTCGGTTCCTGTTGCGACCTCCCTCGCTACGGTACTCTTCTTCTTCATGCAGGATGGGATGGCCTTACTCGTCGAGACTTTGGACATGCCGCCCGGGGTCGTATCTCGACCGGGGTTTTCCCAGTCGAGCTCGGCGGCGTTACATCGCCGTTGTTCTTTGTTGTTGCCGCAGCGACTCGGTTGTAAGACTTTCGTATTCATCGTCGTAATTGATTCCACAGTAAACAAGGTTGATCGAAAACAATTTCGATTCCCACGCATGGCGCCGGTGATCGATCTTAATTTGTTAGGAAATAAATGCATGATGAACACGAGAGATTTACGTGGTTCGATCTTTGAATTAGATCTACGTCCATGGAGCAAGAGAGAGTATATGTGTATTGAGAGTATGAGAAACGATTACAAAGAGTGTAGATGATCATTTTTCGTCTAATCTAACCTCTATTTATACACAATTATATTGAGATTGACTTTAATCCGAGATCTTCTCGAAATAGGATTCTTTTAGATATATCTGAATCTTCTGCGTCTTCACTTGTGATTCGAGTTGTAATTGGTTTAGGAGTCTTCTTGGGCCGAACTCACATAGGCCGAGCTTAATGTCGGGGCCCATTTATATTGGGCCTGATACTTGGGCCTAGTAGTTGGGCCGTATCATATCATATTGTAAGACAAACACTCGCGTGCGGGAAGTGTTTGTTTTTTTAACTTAATTATTTCTTCACTTTCTCTTATTCTTTTCCCCTGCTTCCCTCAATCACTATTTTTTCTCTCTCACACAAATATTAAGTATGATTAAGGTTATTATTTTATAATTGGGGTATATTAATTTATAATTAGAATTAATTATGATTTATTAATTTAAAATTAGAATATATTAATTTCATTGATGGTTTATTAATTCAAAATTAAAATTTATTAATTTTAAAATTAGAGCTTACTAATTTTTCATTATGATTTATTTATTTTCGATTAGAATTTATTAAAATTTATTTAAAATTAAATAAATTAATTAATGTGCATGCATGTGCAGCTTTTATGCTTTTGGCTAGGCCAAGATCCAATTTGAATGACACAAAAACTTTTGTATATTCGTTCGTATGGCGCGGATAAATAAAAATATCATTTGTTCTTAACAGAAGTATCATTTACATTGAAGAAAAATATCATTTATTTTTACACTATAATTCGAAAGTAACATTTATATTATAGAAAAATATGATTTATACTGAAGAAAAATATAATTGTCTGTATATGCGGATATCCGTACAAAGACTACATTTTTGAATAATATTTTGCATGGTCTCATATGCGTTTACTGTGCCTTGTGGAGCAAATAGGAGTAGGGGTGGGTCGGTACGGTATATCGAAAATTTTTCACCGTATCGATTACGGTATGCAAAAATTCATATCGATACCGTACCGAATCGTTCGGCATACCGAAAGTCGGTATACCGAAAATTACGGTATGATAAAATTTTATACCGTTACCGTACTGACTTTTAAGGTATATCGAAATTACCGAATTCATACCGAAAATACCGAATTCATATCGTACCGGACTTCGGTATATCGAAAATACCGAATTCTTATCGAATTTTTTGGTATATACCGACATACCGATATGTACCGATAAACGATATATACCAAAATTTTCGGTATATACCGCGGTATCCAAAAAATTGATACAGTTACCGTACCGAAAATTAACGGTACGGTATCATATCGTATCGAAAATTCGATATTTTCTATATTTTTTCGGCACGATAAGTTAGGTATACCGATTTTTCGGTAATTTTCCCACCCCTAAATAGGAGACCGTAAACTTATACGACTTGAGAAAGGAACTCTCTTGTATTAGAATTTGCTTTTATTGCATGAAAATCACTCTGTTGTCTTTGTTTTTAATTTCTATTTTCACATGAAAATATGAAAATAACAGTAAGATCCAAAAATAAAATCAAAAGGTACCTAAAAGTAGAGCTGATAATTTTCGACACGATACGAGAACGCGACACGAACACGCACGAAATTAACGGGTCAATGTTCACTTTATCGATGTCGACACGATAATTTCGGATGTCGTGTTCGTGTAACCCGATAATTTTAAGTATTGCATTCGTGTTTGTGTCGGATCGTGTCGTTTTCGTATAATTCGATAATATTTATATATATTTAATATTAATTTAATTATATTTTATATATTTTATTTGTTTATTTTCTAATTTTGATTTAAATTTATTGTGTAGGTAATAGGTCGTTATATCGTATCGTGTCGTCGATACGAAATCGTGTCATATTATATTAGGTAATCCGTAATGGGTAAAATTATAAGTATCGTGTTCGTGTCGAGACGGATCCTTAACGAGTCGTGTTCATGTTTGACCTTATCAGGTCGTGTTGTTATCGTGTCGATACGATAACGATCCGACACGCATGAATTACCAGCCCTGCCTAAAAGCATGGGCATTTTAAATTCCATGGTTTTTATGGATCTTTTTGAAAATGGAAATTGAAATTGAATCTCAATCTGATTGCATCACAAATTTGAATGACACAACACCATTGCCCCGGCCAAATGGCTATAGTTACACCATCAACTTCACTCTCTTTGGCCGCCTCACCCACCAGGCGGAGCAGCTCCACGCCCGCCTCATCCTCTCCTCCACCACCGCCGACAACTTCCTCGCCTCAAAGCTCATCGCTTTCTAGTCCAAAACCCGCCAGCTCTCCCGCACACGCAATGTGTTCGACAAAATTCCGCACAAGAACACCTTCGCCTACAATGCCCTTCTCATCACTTGCACCGTGCATAACCACCACGCTCAGACGCTGGAGCTGTTTACCTCATTGTTGTCTCGCGGGGCTGATCGTCTGGATTTAGAGGATGTTAAGCCGGGTAGCTTCACATTGAGTTGGGTGCTGAAGTCTATGCCGGAGGTGGCGTCGGACGGGCCTCTTCCGGCTCGGATTATTCATTGCTATGTGGTTAAATGTGGGCTCGATTCGAATGTCTTTGTGGGGAATGGGTTGGTGACTTACTAATCAAGGTGTGATGATGTGGCTTCGGCGAGGGCTCTGTTTGATTGAATGCCTGAGAGGGACTTGGTGTCTTGGAATTCGATGATCACGGGGTATGCGCAAGGTGGGTTCTTTGAGGAATGCAAGGAGTTGTATAGAAGAATGTTGGATTTGGGAGATATAAGGCCTGATGGGGTTACAGCCGCGAGCGTTTTGCAGGCGTGTGTGCAGTAGAGTGATCTTGTAACCGGGATGGCAGTGCATCAATACTTGATTGAAAATACGATCGAAATGACCTTTCACTTTGTAACTCGATAGTTGGGGTTTATGCGAAATGCGGCAGTTTGGATTATGCAAGGGAGCTTTTTGAGGAGATGAGTGAGAAGGATGAGATAACTTATGGAACAATTATATCTGGTTACATGGTTCATGGGTTTGTTGAGGAAGCTATGAGGGAATTTAGGCAAATGAGGAAACCGGGATTGAGTTCTTGGAATGCTGTGATTTCGGGTAGTGTACAGAACAATCAGTATGATAAGAGTTTTGAATCTAGTTCGTGAAATGCAAGATTGCGGTTTCAAGCCTAACGGTGTGACTATTTCGATTATACTTCCAGGCTTCCAGCTGTTCCATTCGTCTCACATTTGAAAGTAGGAAAAGAAGTCCATGCTTATGCTGTTAAACACAACTATGTGGTTACTGCAATGATAGATGTATATGCCAAACTTGGATTTCTGAAGGGAGTGCAAAGAATATTTGATCTTACAAAGGATAAGAGTGTGATAGTTTGGACTCCAATAATCTCAGCATATGGAGCTCATGGAGATGCTAACTGGGCACTTAGTCTATTCGAGGAGATGCTAAATAGCAAGATAAAGCCAGATGCTGTCACATTCACTGTTGTTTTGGCTGCTTGTCTCATGCTGGGTTAGTTGACGAAGTACGGGAAATATTTGAATCTTTGCTGCCAAAGTATGGAATTCAGCCTTTGGCGAATCATTATACTTGTGTGGTTGCGTGCCTGAGCCAAGCAGGTGAGCTTTCTGAAGCAGTAGAATTCGTAAAGAAAATGCCTAGTTAACTTACAGCGCAAGTTGGGGGCGCATTGCTTAGTGGGGCTTCAGAGGCTGGTGATGTTGAGCTTGCCGAGTTTGTCTGTGATCATTTATTTGAATTGGAGCCTGAAAACCCGACCAATTACATTGTTATGGCAAATTTATATTCGAAAGCTGGTAGGTGGGAGGAAGCTGAGAGTGTGAGGGAGAGATTGGTGAAGAGGGGATTTATGAAAGTTGTTGGCAGTAGCCGAGTAGAAACCTTGGAAGAACTATGAACGAAAGAAGTGACAAGATTTTCTAAGAACGAAAGAAATGACAAGATTTCTATGAACGAAGAAGTGACAAGATTTTCTAAATTTGTGGAGTAAGTTCTATGAAGGAAAGAAGTGACAAGATTTTCTAAATTTTAGTTTGCTAAAGTTTATGGTTAAAGAAGGTATATGATGATCAATGAATTTGATGAGGGAAGAATTGGAAATGTGAGGGTGTCCGTTAGTGAGAGTTATACAAGAGCTACTAACAATAAGCCCAGATGAACTCAAAGGCCGAGACAGATAGCTAGGCTCATGCACTCGGAGGTGCTATGAATGGAAGAACTGACAAAATTTTATGAAAGCTAGTTGCCAAATTTGGTTGCTAAAGAAGGTATATGATGATTGTTTGAGGGAAGTTATTAGGAAATAGAGATTTCCAGTTCACTGCTGGTTCCATCTCTGAGATTCTAGAAGAAATTTGAAATTTAATGGTGTCAGTGTCTGCTAGCAAGATTTCTACATGAGTTACTGTAAGTCTGTAACAGCAAGTAAGTGCAGTCCAACTGAAAGGCCCAGTCTGAGAGCGTGGCTCGTGCACTCCGATGATGATTGATGCATCCATCAGGTATCTTCTCCATTTCCTTGAATTGGTTAATTTGTAATGAAAACGATCTCAAATAATTCAATAATCCCAACAAAGTTTAGCCTCAATAATTTGGTGAGTTAAAATCTTTGAGTATGTTCTTGCTGCCTGTTCTTGATTGTTGAAACCTATGATTGAGGCATGACTTAAGCTCTTCAATTGTTGAAGTACAAACAACAAAAGCTTAGCTATTTCACTGTATGCCAGTAAGCAGTAAGCATATTATTTAGTTGGATCTGGTACTTCTGTCTTCTTTCCTCTTTTGCCTCTAGAGACGATGGAATTGGACATCTTCACAAGTCATGCATTTGCTTGAATTTAACCAATTAGGATCAAAGTTCAAGTAATTGAGGCTTAGCTTGTGAGAATATTATACTACTTAGATACTTGTAGTTAGATTGCCAAGTAACTGAGGCTTAGCTGACGGTACGCTCGATACACTTTAATAGTTCAACCCTAACTTCACTGATTGTCATTGCATTCTCTGTTATCATTATAGCACAGCAACATAAATATCCGTTTGGTTTATATACATCAACAGGAGAAAAGGTTCAATGCCCCATAACTTTTTTCCTTTTGCCTTAAATCATGATTCGTGCTGGTCCCATGTTAGGCCTTTAACTATTGTGCTAGCCTTTTATGATACACCCAAAAATGGCATGTTCAGTCGTTCATCACACAAGATGCAGAACCACCAAATCCAACTAACATATAGAGCTTTTATGTTCTTATTTTTATCTTCCACCACTGCTCAATCCCAAGAAAATCAACGTTGAGAGCTGAAAGGTACAACTAGCATTAGTCTAGTGCAATCTGCATTATTATTTTTCCTAATACACTATGTAGGACCCGTAAATACATTGAGTAGATAGATATATGTGGCAACTTGTTTATTTTTTATTTTCTTGTTATTTGTTCGTTTCGTTTTAGTAAACAGAGAGAATGAAAAGTAGACAATTGTGTAACTGGACACAAAGTTGAGGACAAAGAGCCAAACATTTCCAGACACTCCCTTTCATGTTACTCCACCACCTCTCAAGTTCCAATGTTTTCTTCACACAAGACTTGCCATGCTCAATAATGCAGCTAGATGTGCATCTCTTTTGTCGAATACTATGAACTTCACTAACACGGCGATAATATGAATTATCTTTAAACCTTTCACAAAAACTTCTGTACATCTGTCCTTACGGTGCGGACGGACAAAAGTATCATTTGTTCTTAATAAAAATATCATTACATTGAAAAAAAGTATCATTTGTTTTTTACACTGTAATTCGAAAACATCATTTATATTGAAGAAAATTATAATTTGTACTGAAAAAGTATCATTGTCCGTACATACGGAGGTCCGCACATGAGACTACTTCTAAACCTTTTTTTAGCTTGCAAACGGGCCATGACCAGATTTTATCATTGTTGAGAATCTGAGAGAGTAAACTTTCTATTTTGGTGTGGAGAAGGTAATCTGAGGAGGTTGCATATTTCTATTTTTCAGACATGGCCAGATAATAAGAGGTAAATTTGTATGTTCAAATATTTAATTTTGTTTTCTTAGGGGACCTCATATATAATTTTACTTTTGTTTTGTGAATTTTCTTGAATTCAAAATTATATCAAAAGGGAATTAAAATCTTACCAGATCCTCGATGTTCCTGAAATATAAGTGGGGCTTATGTTTACTTTCCTTTATCGATTACAATATCTAGGGGTGTCTGAACGGTTATTGATTTTCGATTAGAACCGTAACCGAACCGAAACTGACAAATTCGGTTAATCGAAAACCGAGAAATTCGGTTATCGGTTCGGTTTCGGTTCCAGAGTTGAAAAAAATTTTGGTTAGTGGTTAACCGATAATCGAACGGTTCGGAACCGAAAAACCGTTTTATTTTTCATTATTATTTAATTAATTAAAAATTCTGAAAATCAATTTTTAATTATTACTTTATTAATTATTTTAATTATTTGTTAAATATTTTATTTATTTATAATAAGTTTCAGTTTTTTAATCATTATTTTATTTATTTTAATTATTATTTTATTTATTTTTATTATTAATTAATTTTAATTCGGTTTTCGGTTAACCGAAAACCTTAACCGAAAAACCGAACCTGGAACCGATCGGTTTTCGGTTAACCGAAAATTTAAAATGGTTCGATTTCGGTTCCACTTTTCAGAGAAATTCGGTTCGGTTAACCGAAAAATTCGATTCGGTTAACCGAAACCGAACCGTTCAACAACCCTAAATTGTCAATATCCATGGCTTTGGATCTGGTGTTTGCTTTCAAGAACATTCCTCGTCTATCAAATAATTTTTTATATCTTTTTGCCACTTTACTACTGGGGTGATTCAAAACATAGATTCCTGTTTACTCTTCATAACCCTTTCTTTAAAATAATGATAAAAATAATATTAATTGTACTTATAGCCCCAAATTAATTTCTAACAAATAATAAATAATTCAAATACGGAGCCTTGAAAAAAATTTGAGAGACTGTCGAGTTTAGGCAGATGAATTTCAATGGAAGCCAACGCTGGGAATAGGGATGGCAATGGACCGGATCTGATTTGGTCCAGATCCAGATCCGATTTTTTTTGCTTAGGTCAGGATCCGGTCCAGATCCGTTGGGTCCAAACAAATTAGATCCAGACCCAGATCCATGAGATCCGCAGGGTCTAGGGTCTAGACCCGGATCCATATATTTTATCTTCTAAAATAAATCATAAATCAACTATAATTCACAGTAACATCATAATAATAATTTAAATATATAGTAACACTATAATAATTATCTAGAATTTATACAATCATCATTATACAAGAATATGTTAGTTATAAATTTACTTTTGTTTTCATTACATCAAATAATATTATAATAGGAATAGAAGTAGCACACATATCTTAGCAAATAGACCACTCATATCTAATTCATATTTTTTTTTTCAAATTCAAGGTATAATTTTCTAATCTTATTGACCTATCTTTCAATTCTATAACTTAGTTTATCCAATTTCGACTAGAAAGAAAAACAATATAATATACTTATAAATAAAATAAAAATTATATATATATGGATCCATGGATCGGATCTGGACCGGATCTGGATCTTAGAAATCAAGATCCAGATCCAGATCCGGATTTTAAAGGAATGGTCCGGATCGATCCAGATCCGTTGGATCCTATTTTTCGAAGATCCAGATCCTGAAAAATGGATCTGGACCTGCGGATCTGGATCGGATCCAAGATTCATTGTCATCTAGCTGGGAACAAATTCTGCAAGGGTTATTCCATTCATTGATAAATTCAACAAAATTGATCTCTGTGTTTTCGTGTATCTATGTGTTTTTGGCTTGAAGTTTTTGTGGGGCGATTCATTTTTTTAGGATTTAATTTGGAATACAGGGTAATAATATAGTAAATAAGTAAATTTTTATTATTTTCAAAATAAAGAAGCTTTGAAGAGTAAAAAGGTAGCTATGTTTAGAATCACCCTTACTACTGCAAGAATCAGTTCTACTTCCCTGAAATCTATTCCTCATTTGCTTTGCTGATTCTCACCATTTAATATGATAATATTGAAAAATGTTCAGAAACTATTTTTACTACTTGAAACAAATGAAGCAAATTTGATATAATGAAGGCAAAAGCCCATGTTGATCCTGATGTATGGTCATCCACTTTAATTAAATTCAATTAAGGTTTATCAATTTTTAATTAGAGTTTATTAATTTTCAATGAATTTAATTAGCACGAATGTATCGCATGCTTGAATGTATTGAAGTATGTCTATACAAGGATATGCTATTACGAATTGCGTTCTAATAATGTCTTTAATCTACTAGAACATAATTTGTTTGCACTAATCATTTATTATTTAGTGACACTTATTATTAATATATCCTAATCTTTTGTATGTGTATACTTAATATTAATATATCCTAATTTTTACATCAAACATTTATTGTTATTTTTTTTCTGTAGCATGTAGATATCGATAGTTATATGTGGGTGCTTACCTAAACCCTAAAATGGGAAAAAGGAAATTGTAAATAATTTACTTTTCTACTCCTTATAGTCAAACTTCCTTTCTCCACAAACATAAAACTCATTACACACTTCTTCACACACCACCACATGGTTTGCAACTTTCTATGATGGCAAATTACATGAACTCCACAGAAACCATAATCATGGCCGCTCTCTCCACTCTCTCTTCTTCCCACCTTTTTCATCTCTCCCACTCCATCTCCGCCCTCTTCCGCCGCCACCTCCGCCGCCTCGTCGCCCTCCTCTCCTCTCCCACCCTCTTCACCCTTACTCTCCGCCACCTCCAATCCCTCTCCCTCCACCACAAGTCCCTCCTAATCGCCCGCCACCTCCTCTCCAACCTCACCCTCCTCAACCACGCCACGCAAAATCCCACTGCCGCGGTGGCTCTGACGCCGGCGGCACCGGTGACCTCCACCACCTGCATGAAACTTCGGGACCTCGACGCCGTCCTTCTCCTTTTCCTTCTCTGCGAGCTCCACCAGCACGACCGCGACTTTCTCGACTCCCCGCCCTCGCAGTGGCGCGCCGTGCTCGCCGGGTATACCTCCAACGCTGTTTTACGTTTATCCAGTTTCGGCGGATGCTCCAACGGAGAAGCTTTGATTCAGTTCATTGAGTCCATCCGCAGATGCTGGAATTTGGTCGGCGTGATGGGCTGTGATGGCGGCGGGGAGGCGAAGGAGGGGAGGGAGGCGGCTGCATCCGTGGCGGCGGTGGTGGCGCTGCCGTCGGTGGCGGTAAGTGGAGGGGAGGAGTGCGCGATATGTAGGGAGGAGATGAAGGAAGGGAGAGATGTGTGCGAGTTGCCATGCAGCCATTTGTTTCATTGGATTTGCATACTGCGGTGGCTCAAGAAGAGGAATACGTGTCCTTGTTGCCGGCACCGTCTCCCCACTGACGATCTCCGCCGCGAGATCGAGCGGCTGTTGGAGGAGCTCGCTGTGGTTGGTGGCGGTGGAGGATTGAATCAACAATGGTTGTGAGGGTATATGATTTTTCCTTGTCTTTTTCAGTGGTTAATTACTGTGTGATAAGGACCTTATGAAATTGATTGAGAAATGAGCGGTAGATAGAATAGATGATGTAAAATGCAATTATTAGAATTAAACAATGTACAAATATATGTGTTTTTTTTTTGCATCTTTTTTACTCATGTGGTAAAAGAAATGATATGACCTCTCATAATTTACCAATTCTGTTTTAGTGGCATTTAACGACTTTTAATTTTTAGATATAATTTATGATTTTATATGTTACATATTTGGAAGATCATGTTACATTAATTTGATATTCTTTTCTATAATTAATTATAGCAATATGTTAGGTATTATAGAATATCTAACAATATTAATTATGGTTGTTTTATTATATGTAATAAATGATACA
Organism: Salvia rosmarinus; assembly: GCA_036937905.1. Lineage (NCBI taxonomy): Eukaryota > Viridiplantae > Streptophyta > Magnoliopsida > Lamiales > Lamiaceae > Salvia > Salvia rosmarinus. The sequence continues at coordinate 41,921,651 of CM072824.1, read as the reverse complement.
CATGTCACAAATACACATATTTTCTGTTAGTGGTGTAGTATCTGATACTAGATTATTGAAATCAATGCTATGTCTATATTTGTTCTCTTTCATTTCTGGGCTGATCAGGATATTAGTGATCGTCACATGGTGCTGCGTTTGGAATCATCTCTATAATTATACTATAATCAGTAAAATCACACGAAAATGAAAATAATTTGAACATACTTTGTTTTGATTAGTGTATATCCAATCATAAGCTATATATATGACTTGGTAAAACAACATACCTAACTACCTGCAACTTTTGATAATTAAGAAGTATCAATTTGAATAACTAGTTATTTACCTGTAGCGATGCACGAGAAAAGCTGTATTTGTTTTTCAAATTTTTTAATATATATTATTAACAAAACATAAAAATTTATTTGGAATTCATTTAAATTTATAACGATATCTTTAAACCTGATCATGAGAGAAAACTGATCCCTAAGAAAAAGTCTAATGTATGATAGTGATTTTCCTTAATTTATATTGATCGTCATTGCATACGAAATAATAAAAGAGAATTGTCTTCGTTCGAACTTGAAAGGGAGGCACATATCTAATGGAGTAAGTGACATTCTCAAAGTAAAAACCTTAAGAAACTAGAATTTTGAAAAAAATATAATTTTTTCATAAAGATCAAATTTACAATGTAATACTGTAGAATATAAATTCTTTAGAAAAAATGATATCTACTACAATGGAATATAATAATTGATATTTTAGGTAATACATAATCTTCATATTATTACACATACACTTGTAATTGATTGCATAAAATGTAATTATTAAAAGTGTAATTAAATTAAAGTAGTTGTATTATGTAACCATTTGCTGCAGTAACAATTTTAGCATGTGTTAAATTTTGGCTATTGATGGGTTCCGCTGGTTACGTACTGATATATGGAAGGGGGGAGAGGGGGGAGAGATACACTAGTTAGACAAATTTAAAACTTTTTCTAGAGACAAGACTGATTGGTTGCTGACAGCAATTGGTTGGATAATTGGTTGTCCAGTGCTAGTGTCAGTAGTGATGGTCAATTCAGATTGGGAATGTCTTGTACTGAGTCATACCAGTTAACAAACCTACTGACTGCTAAGACAACAAGTCAATTGGACTGATAACTGATGTACGTATGAAATATGGTGGTTACTGCATTTGTCTTACAAAAAAATGAGACTCAGGTTTTAAACACTTAGTCTTCAGTTTTTATTTCTCTTCAGTATCGAATTGATACTGTAGAGGGCTTCAAAACAATGTTGTGTTGCTGATGGCAGTTCAATAACATGTAATATTAAAGCAGGGCTGAAAGTAAATGACATGTTGATTTTTACGTGGTTCGGAAAGATCAACTCATACGTCCACAAACTGATTGCTCCACCAATCCACTAACTTTAGATTGGTCTTGTTTACGGGTACAAGAGTAAACCTAGATACTGAGGTCACCTTATAGTATCCTCACCTAACTTATCATTCCTCATATGCTTGCTGGTGCTAGGAACCACTAACTGCTTTCAAGACGCAGTCGACTTAACCTCTAGCTTATTATAGGTGCTAGAAATCAATTTTTCAGCAACTAACACTTTGTTGCTTACTTGCCCAAACTGCTACTCAACTATGGGGGGGGGAAGGGTTTGTAGAGTTGTTTTCCAACGAGGGATCTAAGTTATCACAGATGATAAACTCGTGATATCTAGGCTTAAGATATACAAGGTTAATATCCTAGACGTAAGGAAGTGTATGTTGAAATCTCGAGCTGATAAGTATATTTGAGCTCTTGAGATTTACTGATACAATGAATACTTTATTCTTTGAAATCAATGTCTGATTGGCTTGAGCTTTGAGCTTGAATATTTGAGATTTCAATTGTGCAGCCTTTAGGTAACCTTCATAGGTTGGATTCTGCACAATATATATAGAGAAGAAAAAAAATAGTGCCGTTGGAGGGACAACCATTCAAATCCTTCTATTTGTCGTCTGAATTCTTTCCGTTGAGAATTCTCATATGTCAGACGTAGATACTGATAGTCAAAGATTGACTATCGATAGGTAGCTTTAACTCCTGGATATCAGCCTTGACTCCTGGCAGTCTGCTTTGATTTTTGGTACCCAGCTTTGACTTTCGCAAGGGCAGTCTGTTGCCTGATATGACACTTAGTCATATCCTGACTATTCTCGTTCTTCAATGCTGAGTCTTCACTCTCCGATCTTCAGACTTCAGCCTTCGACTTTACTCCAGTAGCTCTGCACTTCAGTCTTCACACATCAGTTGGCCTTCCGTTAGTTTCAGTCTTCAGTATGCAATCCTTCAGTTGAATTGTTTATGGGTTCCACTACCTACAATTTGGTGAATGGGGGGAGAGGGAAAATACACTAGTAAGGTAAATTAAAACTTTTCTTTAATCAATACTGACTAGCTATGGGTAGTAGCTATCGGGTAACTGCAATCCAGTACTAATGGCAGTATTTCTTGTTAGTTCAGATAAGGGGTAGTCTTGAGTTGAGCGATATCAGTTAGCAAACCTACTGACTGCTGAGACAACCGATCAGTTGGACTGATAACTGATGTGCTTGTGGAATGTGGTGGTTAATGGTTTGCCTTAGAAAACTGTTTCATAAAACTTGGGTCAGATATTATTAAGATCATTTTCAGTTTCTCTTTCAGTATCGAACGGATACTGATAAGAGTGTTTCAAATTGATGTTGTGCTGCTATGTGTTGATAACAACAGTTTAATAACATGTAATATAAGAGCAGTACTGAAAGTAAAGAACATGTTAATTTTAACGTGGTTTGGGGAGATCAACCCCTACGTCCACGGACTGGTTGCTCAATCAATCCACTAACTTGGGATTGAGTCTTGTTTACGGGAACAAGAATAAACCCAGATACTAAGGTCACCTTACAGTACTCCGTCTAACTCGGCGTTCCTTTCCTATGCTTGCTGTTGCTAGGAAACCCTGACTACTCTCTGTGAGCAGTCAATACACCTTCTAGCTTACAGGTGTTAGAGAACTAAGCTTTCAGCAACTGACACTTTGTTGCTTACTTGCCCAAACTCCCACTTAACTTTGGGGGTTTTGTAGAGAGGTTTTTCCAATTATATCTGAGTTGACACAGACGTCAAACTCATTAAATCTAGGCTTGATTGAAATATTAGAAGAGAACATCCTAGATATAAGGAAGTGTAAGCAGAAATCTCGAGTTGATAAGGATGATAACTCAGGAGATATACTTGTAGCACTGTGAACTTCTTTCTTCAAAATATCTGTTTGAATGCACTTTGGCTTTGAGTATTCGATTGCGTATCGTTTTGGTAACCTTCATAGGTTGGATTCTACGCATATATATATGGAGAGATAAGAATATAGCCATTGGAGGGACTGCTATTCAAATTCTTCTTTTCTGTCTCTCGAAAATTTTCGTGTTGAATCCTTGTATGTCGTTGTCAGATTTCTGCATCTTTGTACACTATAGCTCTGCAACTCTGAAAAGGTGGTATGACATGTCAGGATTCTCTGCAGATATACTACAACACGTGTTGAGTCAAACACTCAAGCCAAAAGAAACTTTGTGTTTCTTCAGTTGATGAGACTCCGTGTTTTATCAGCTTCGACTTCAGGCTTGGGCCAGTCTAGACTTCTTCATCTTTTATCAACAATCTGGACTTCCATCTTTGATCATCATTGAACTCTTGAGTCAGTATGATTCAAAAACTTGACGTGGATATAGTCAACTTTGATGTTCCATCAATAAGCTTTGACTATAGAATGATAACTTTGACTACTGGCACCGAGCTTTCACTTCTAGTACTCAGCTTTGAGTTTCACTCAGTCAGTCAGCTTGCCTGAAATGACACTTAGTCATTTCTTCGACTTCTTCTTGTCAGTAGTGCTGAGTCTTCAGTCTTCGACATCAGTCTTTAGTCTTCAACTTTACTCATATATCAGCTGTTCATCAATATTGTTTCCTATCAGTCTTCCGACTTCAGTTGGCCGTCCTTCAGTCTTCCGACTTCAGCACATAATCCTTCAGTCAGCTTCTCTTTGATTGTGATGTTACTGATACTTATCAGTAAAGCTTGACATGTGTACTACTTCGAACTTCATCAGTCTTGGGCATGTCCAAGCTGATAATTCTGCTGAAACCTGAAATAAAAACTTTCAACTCGAAAACAAGTTAGCATCATCTGTTACTTCAGCAAGACATTCATAAGAGGATTTGAGATCAAATCAAAAACACACAGTTAAGATTTATGAATTCCCGACAATTAGGAATTTTCCCAAAAATTTCCCCCTTTTTCATGATACCAAAACCTTAAACATTATACTGAAAACAAACTAGAAAGATAAATAACCAGTTTCAGCAGGTGGACTTGATTCCCCCTTGCTATGATCATCCTTATCTGCAAAGCAAGATTAGTTCAGCATAATAAGGTTTAAAACAAGTATAGAGCCTAGATAAAGAGTCATTGTCATCAGGATGAACTGAGTCGATTTTATAGATAATAGGTTGCTGAGCTTACAAGTGATACATCAGTTAAACCAAAATCAGCAGCAAAACCTATACAAGTCTATTACAGAGCATTGACCAGTTCATCTCCTTCTCTGCTTCGATCTCTCCTCGTCGGATAATTGTCCATATATCGCATAAATCCGGTTGACTAGATCTTGAAACTTCTCTAGCTGTTGTGCTGGATCAATCTTCATCATTTTTAGCAGCCACAAAAGTTTCATGTTCTATTTGAGCGCGGCCAACCAGGTTGTCCTTCATTGGCAGTGGAACAAACTTCTTTGGGGGATGAGTGATCACAAAATGCTCTCTACCAGCACAATTGATCAGCATATTCACAAGATCATGATCCTTATACTCTCACAGTAAGGCTTCAAACCCATCAGCTACTACTTCTGGGATTTCAGGCATACTGATGACGTAGTAAAACTACATTACAAACTCGTCCTTCAGTTTCTCCCATTTATCGTACAAATCAATCGGTATCTATTTTTAAGACTGGGGCCTACTCCCGTAGCAATGGTTCTCAAAAGACCTCTTATTTGGAAAGAACTTGGACCTCTTCTATTGCTAGAATTCTTTCTCTTTTCAGCAGCAGTAGAAGCTCTATGTTCGTCTCCCATCAGTTTCTCCTTCGGTTTTTCAGCTTTCTTACAGCTAGTTGTCTTATGTTCCACCATGCAGTCAATGATGTGGATCACCCATCATCTCAAATGACGCACTTGTCTTGAATGCAGCAAGGTATATTTCATCTTCAGTGGCAGCAGCTTTCAGAGTTGATGCGGGAGCAACAGATTGCTTTCCTTTCTTCTTAGCAGCAACCAGCAACCAGTTTTCTTAGACACTCATCAATTGCCTTTTCTTCTACTTTATCTTCAGCTATCGCCTTGGCTAGTTCATCAACTGCTCTTTGCAGTCTTCTTTTTTCCTCAGCAGCATGAACTCGAGCCATCTCAGCGACAACTCTTTCTCGATCAGCTACTATCATTTCAGCTTCTATTTCTTCCTTTTTTTTTTGGCATCATTGATGAATTTCTGAAAGGATAAAGATAGGTCATGTACGGTTTGATAGAGAGCTGCATGAGAGAGATCTAACTGATCAATCTTGTCGGCATGAACAGCCAGCATGAATGACATTTTCGTCTTCTCTTTCTTCAAGACTTCAATCTATTCTTCAAGGGCAGAGATTCTTTCGTCAGCTCCTGAAGAGGTTACTTCTAGCTGGTGCTGCACAACGCTGAGTTGTTCTTGGAATGGTTAGAGGGCTGTTGTTATTCTTCTATCAAAATCAACATGGAAGGCTGACTCCATCAGTGCAATTATCTGACTTCTGAGGTTTTGATGGAGCTTTCAATCCTATTGATTTCTCTAACTCTTGTTTCATTCTTCTGCACGAAGCATTTAGTTACAACATCTATGAGGTTGTTGATATTTTGCTTTGTGCTTGTGACCTCGATCTGGATCTGTTCCTCGAATGCACTTCTCAGGTCAGCTTGAGTCTTAGTATTTTCTTTAAAGATTTGACTAGCACGGAGTAGGTATCTTTGGCTGTCTGGACTTAGGAATTGAAGGTTCGTTCCAACTTCCACGCCAGTTATTTGTACTGAGTGAACTTGTGCAGTTCAGCATCCAGCTTGGCCATCATTTCCATCAGTATGGCTTCAGATGGAGTTTCAGGATACTCCTGTGCAGATGGTTGACCTGCATAAGGAACAAGTGATCTAGGAATAATGTCAGTGTGATATGCGTTAGTTTGTTCCTCAAGCTAGAATGTTGTCCCCGATGGACCAGCCTGGTCATTTTCAGCATCTGCAGCAGACATGCTTGCTACATCTTCCTCCTGCTGGGCATGTCTCTCCTGCTGAGCATCTCCCTCCTGCTAAGCAGACTTCTCTTTTGTTATCTGCTCAATTTCTCTGGCCATCTCTTAGCTTGCTCAATCATTCCTCGTTTTCAGCCTCAGCATCCGCAATGATATCTTCGACAAGAGAGTCAAAAGATTTTTTATGCTTGTCTAGATGCTGGCAATCCCATACTCTCCTTCCAGTTCCACCTCTTTCTTCGTCACTTTCTCCCAAGATTCAAACTTGACCAGATCAACGAGTTGATAAAAATGCGTTGTCTTGGTCTGGAGAAATATGTATAATCTTATAGCCTGAGCCAAAGCTAAGGGTAGGCTGGAAAGAACTGGAAAGTGAGATAGAAGGTAATTTTGGGCTCTTTGTTGGAATGAGTTTTTCAAAAAATTTATTTTTGAGGCTAGCTGGACCTCAGAGGAGATTTCTACAAATCCTTTGGAGGATTCAGTAGAATAACTGGGAAAGTAAGGTACTGGGGGAGATATATGATGGGGTGAAGCAGGGTGCTGCGATGAGGGTGAAGTTGATGCTATTTGTATAACTAGTGGTAGTGGAGAAGATGGTGGTTGTGGAATATGAGGTGGGGATTCTAAGGGTAGAGGTGGTTGGATTCAGATTGGGAAGGGAAGTGAGGGATTGACTGTATGGGCCTAGGGTCAGGGCTTGGCTTAGGCATCGGTTTCTCAAAAATGAGCTGTTGAGCTATCTCAGCAACAGTTCGTCGTCTTCTCTTCAAGGGCGACTGCACTGGGCTATCCTCATCCTCCGACTCCTCAGCTTGAACCTCATATTCATCAGTCGTCTTCTTTCCTTTCGCTGCTGGATGAGGTCTAACACTCATTTTCTTCTTTATCGGCACCTCCCTGATCTCCATGCCCTTTTGAGGTGCACTGGGCCTTTTCTCGACCATCCAAGCCTCTGTCTGCTTGTTAGACTGTAACAGTATATCTATAGGAAAAACTGCGGGGTGTGGATTCCAGATGACATGCTCTCTCTTCAGTGCCTTTTGTATGATAGCAAAGACCTGCCTTCCCAGCTTTATCCGGTAGTCTCTTTTAAACATCTTCTGATCAGCTAGAAAGTTGGTGACAAAAGTCTATTTTTACTGACCAAAGAACTAGAAACTAGCTTCCAGATGGGAGTTGCCAAATTCTACTAATGATAGAACTTGACAATAGCTTCCAGACCACAGCGCTACCCCTCTTCTTGATCTTGCTAGAGAGCATTGGAGGAGGTAATATGTAAAGCCAGACTATGATCCGCCTTGCACTTTGCCAGAGCAGCTACATGCTCCTGGTTAGATCGAACTAAGGTCTCCGATAGGGAGTGTACATTTGTCTCCGACTTAGTTAAACGCTTCTCCAACTATGCAGTTCAAGTTGTTGCCCTATCCAATGCCGGATTCTTAGCCTTCATCTCTCGAAAGCAGCTCTGGTACTTTTCTCGTAAAATCCCCAACTCCCACTCATAGTTAGATAACGGGGTATGATCCACCTGGATGCCCAATATAACCCAAAAAGAAAAATTCACTAAGTAGGTAATCATAAGAGGAGATAAGAAAAGTACATAGTAGGTCACCAGAAACCTGATAGAGATATGAGAAGTACTTGGCCAAGGTCCTGCAAGCAGCTTACCATTTATAGAAGAAGAAGAAGCCTTCTCAAAGGCAGAGCCAATAGGTTCACGGATCACTATGCCATTTGCTATCAAGCGAAGCAAAGCCGAACAATGAGAAGAAGCCTCTGAAGCTCTCCTCAAGAGCTTAAAAGGATGCTTGACCTTAGGCCCACCAAGGATAGAACTTTCGAGGTCATTTTTCCCCCTAGATTCTCTTCCTGACCAACATCGGTTATGGGGTTCAGATCCTACATCTGTAGATAGGTCAGTAATTTCCACTTCCAAGCTAGTGGATGGAGGCTCTGTGGGATCACGACAAGGAGGTTGAACAGACACGTGGATAAAGATAACCTCGGGAGGAGTTTGAACCCTCGAAGAGCTGGCAGGAATGCTTTTCCAGGATGAAGGGGCACCAGATCTACGACAAGCCAATATGTCCTCTTGCTAATCCATGGTCGCAAAAGAGAACGAACCAGATCGATTTGAATCTAATAGAAACATAAACATGGTTGATAGGATACGGCCCAACCACTGCGCCCAACATCGGCCCAATATAAATAGCCCGGACATTAAGCTCGGCCTCACGCGAGTTCGGTCCAAGAAGACTCTAAGTCGGTTGCAACCCAAATCACAAGTGGAGCGCAGAAGATTGGACATATCTAAAGAATCCTATTTAGAGAAGATCTCGATTAAGATCCTATTTAGAAGATCTCGGATTTGAGATCTAGGTCAATATAATCTTGTATAAATAGAGGCTAGATTAGACGGAAAAGATCATCTACACTCTTTGTAATCGTTCCTCATATTATCAATACACATACACTCTCTCTTACTCCGTGGACGTAGATCTAACTTAAAGATCGAACCACGTAAATCCCTCGTGTTCATTGTGCATTTATTTTCCCTAAAGAAATTAAGATCGATCATTGGAGCCGTCTGTGGGAAACAAAATTCTGTGTTTTCGATAAACTTTTGTTTCGTGTTTTCGATCAACTTTTGTGCGTCTCTGACGTATTGAAGGATCACGGTGAGATGTGTTCTTCCGACCGTCGTGAAGAACCGAGATCTCGGTGAACGATGATCTAAACCTCGATAAGGTATTAGGTGAGTATGAAACTTTGACTTGTTATGAGTGAGGTTATATGTTCTAACCAATTCCGTCTTGGGTGGTGGCGATCTTGTATGTCGCTAGTTAATGTCAGAATAAATCACACGATGCTGTTACTCGCATAGTTACCTCACGATGGAAATAATCACGAGATTATGGTAATTTTCCATATAGGATTATGGTAATTTCCATTAGGATTATGGTAATTTCCATATGGGATTAAGGTAGTGCATTATAAATATAAGGTATGAGATAGAATCGGTTAATCCTCGATTCATTAAACAAGTCTCCATAGTGTTTTGGAGAGTGATTCTTGAAAATTGTGCTAGAGAGATTGGGTGCGAAGCATTCTCCATAGATCGTCCTCGCTCGGCGTTGGAGATTGGGCCCGGGATCTGCGGAAGGTGGGATCCGTTCGAAATCTCGTTCCATCGACCCGATGTAAACACGAAACACGGCGAGGTTAACATATGTTTTCCGCGGGATCGAGAATCTTGGCTCTGTTGGCCGTGCGTTTAATTAATTGTGGATGGCTCGTTTTTATTTTATTGGGTTTGCCGAGAAAATCCGTGGTTAGATTAGATTTTATTACGTAAATCTTATCGTCTACGTCTCGGCGAAGAAGAAGCGATCGCGAGGGCGCGAGGCGAATCCTGGCGCCTAGATTGATGACTTGCAAGCAGCGGCGTGCGAGCTAGAGGAGCGGCGTTCGCCGCGAAACCCGGCGCTTGGTGGCGGAACTTCGCGATCGCGGTTTTGACGGCTGGCGGCGGCGTCCCTCGGTATACGGTGCTCGGGCGTGGCGGCGCGCGCGTGCTTTCGGCGGGTCGCGATCGCGTTAGCGACCGCGGTTGGCCGACCGGCCCGGACCGTTTTCAGCCAACCCAGTTTTCGGTCCGTGCCCGTACGCGCGAGGCCCGTTGTTGAATCCGGTCCGTGCGGGTACCGCGAGGCCCGTTTCGAAGTTTAATTACGTACTTTGTAAATCTATGTAATAGATTAGAGAAGTTTCACGAAAAGAAAGCATGTCGTGGATGTTTAAATTATCGATAGCTGCTATGTATGTTTATATTACGTTGACAAACCACGTAATTGGAAGTGATGTGGTCTAGTAGATCGATCGTTAATTTCATTTGTCGTAAGGATAAATTGACATGGATTGAAATTAAATGACTAAAGGTATATTTTAGTGCAGTGGGGGTTCGTGTGGCGTCCTGCAGCGTGGCTTGCATGTGGAATTCCTTGGGCGATTGGAGGTTTCAATTAATATTGTTTTATCAAAGGTTACAATATTATTATTACGAATTATATCGCGATCGTATGCTTATGTGTTTACATTATCATTTCGGATATGTCTCTTCGCCGATTATCAATATGCTCGCACAAAATCCGTTATCCGGTCGAATTTTATCGGTGGAAGCGAAACATGGAATATGTTCTTATCATTTGAAGAACACATGTTTGTTCTCACTACTCTAAACCCGATGCCACTAACGTGCATCGACTAATGAGCGGCGAGTCGGCGGACTTTGGAATAAGTCGAACAATATGGCTAAATGCTATATGATGACTACTATGTCCAAAGGCTTGCGGTGCTGACATCGATCGATGGTGAGCTTGACGATATTTGGTCGAGTCTCGAGGTAAGTTTGGGCGATCGGATCGGACGATCGACTTCCACACATGAGAGAAATCTTGGCGTGTAAGATGGAAGAAGGAAGTTCGGTCGATGAACATGTCTCACATGACTCGTCTCATGGATAGTCTTGATCGGTTGGGAGGAGGTATTGACGGTGAGGTCGATATCATCCTCAATACCTTTGCCAAGTCTTTTGAGAACTTTCGGCGTGAATGCGATCATGAGCAAGACCGAGTTTACATTAGTCGTTTGCTTAATGATCTCGTTCTTTGCGGAAGGAGTTATGGGAAAAGGGCACATGCTCTTGCTAGCACATCTAAGAGACCAAAATTTTCATCTCAAAATGGAAATAGAAAAGGGGTACCAAAGGTGGTAGAAGCGAGGGAAATAGTGGGAGTAATGGGAGCGAGAACATGGTTGCCACGGAGCTTGAAGAAGCGAAGGAGAAGGCGAGTGCTTGAGTGCGATAAGGCGGGCATTGGAAGGCCAAGTGCCCTATGCTCAAGGCTCAGTCTGTGGTTTGCTTTAATGCTGAAACATGTTTAGCGACTTGTTCTACCCATTCTTGGGTAGTGAATCTGGTATGGCCAGTCATGTTTATTACACTTGCGAGGTTCCTGCGGACAAGAAGCTGTTTGATGGCGAGATAACGATCTCCATAGGCAGCGGCAAAGTCGAGGCCGTTGCGGTTGGAGATGTTACTTTATGTTTGAAAACAGTTTTAGTTTTAAAGGCGTTTTATATGTGCGAATTTTGGTGGAACCTTGTTACTGTTTGAAATTATTTACTCATGGATATTACATTTTTTGATAGTGGTGTTTCTATCATAAGAAATGGCGAAGTTATACGTGTGAGCACGTTATATAATTAAGCTATACTTTTACGCGAAACATAATACTATAACTATGTTGCATCTTCATCAAACCCTAAAAAGAAAGTTTTCTTCATGATGACTCTCTTTTTCTACGGCATCTTAGATTAGGTCACATCAATCTAAATAGGATCAGGCGGCTAAGAATGGGCGTTGGGTGATCTCACGGTTACTCGTTCCCGATGTCACGAATCACTGTATAGAAGGTAAGATGTCGACCGGGACCCTGAGCGAAGGTTATAGAGCGAAAAATGTTGGAGTTAGTCCATTCGACTGTGTGGACGATGTCACACAAGCTCGTGGAGAATGCAGTATTTTGTCACTTTCATTGGCGATTACTCAGTGCGGATACATATACTGCTTACGCGCAAGTGCAGATGCTTTGAGAAATTCAAGAGTTTAAGGCGGAAGTGGAGCGAAGCTAGGTAAAGTATCAGTCGCTGCTGATGCGATCGCGGTGGCGAATACCTCGATAACGAGTTTATGGACTATCTAGTGAAGTGTGGGATTACATCCGGCGCACTTCACCAGACGCATACTGACAAAATGGTGTGTCGGGGCGAAGAAATAGGACTCTTTTAGAAATGGTTAGATCGATGATGAGCTATGAAACATTGCCTATTTCGTTACGGGGTATGCCTTAGGGCGGCATACTTGCTAAATCTAATACCGTCCAGTCGGTCGAAAAGACCGCTTCGAGTTGTGGTTTGGGCGCAAACTGGTTAAACCACATAAAGATATGGGGTAGTCCGCACATGTCTTTGAACAAGAAGGCGACAAGTTGGGCTAGATCGATGCTTGAGGCTGTTTATTGGCTATCACGGAGGGCGGAAGGTGGTTTATTCTATAGTCTGAGGATCGGAAGGTCATTATTAGCACTAATGCCGATTCTTAGAAGAGGATTATATGAAAAATCATAAGTCCAAAGTTGAAATCATTCTTCAAAATTAGAAGATGATCGTATTCCACCACCGATTAGGCGAAGATGCGAGATGTCGAGTCAGTGGGAGGATGGGCACGGATACTTGAAATTGAAGTGGGTCGAGGTTCCTTTGGAATCTGACCGTCTGAGTGGTACCTACCTGCGACGAAGTTGTGCAGAGTTAGAGAACCACAGTGTCTGCACTGCACCGTTGCCATTGTGCTGTAGAACCTCGTCGTAGTGGGAGGTTGTTCGTCGACCCGGCGATTTATGTTAAATGGGTGAATCTTGGTTTAGTCGAGGCGAGCGAGGCGATAATCGACCCGTGGACATCTGAGGAGGCGTCTGAGATATTGATGCAAGATCATGGCACACCGCTATGGACTTAGAAATGGAGTCCATTACGGCTATGGATGTATATGAAAGACACCTCTACGGATGGCGAGGAAGCCGTGGGTAGTAAGTGGATATCTGAGGAGAGAGATTCGATGGAGAGGTTTGACTTTTAAAGCCGGGCTTGTGGCGAAGGTACACTTTCAGTTGAGGGCATCGATTTGATGAGACCTTTCGCGCTGTAGCAATCTCAAGTCCATGAATTCTTCTAGCCATGCAGACCCACTTGAACACAGAGGTTTGGCAAATGGATGTTAAAACGCTTTTCTAAGCGGTTACCTTGAGGAAGGTAGAGACATCTATGTCGACAACACGAAGGTTATGTGGTAAGGGTGAAGAGCATCTAGTATGGAAGCTTAAGAGTCCATTTATGGACTTAGCGAACCTCGATCATGGAACTTACGCTTTGGCGAGGTAGTAAAGTCTATGGATTTACCAGGTTGCCTAGCGAGAGTTGTGTGTATCGGTTAGATGTCAGCAGTGATGTGGTATTTCTTGCGCTTTATGTAGATGACATCCTTCTAGTTGGCAACAACGTGAAGCATTGTCGGGCGTAAAGAGTTGGCTATCGATCAGTTTCAAATGAAGACTTAGGAGATGCGCGTACATTCTTGGGATCAAGGTTTACCGGATCGCGAGAAGAAAATATTGAGCTTATCTCGGGCGTCTTACATTGATCTTGTGATTACTCGTTTTAGTATGCGACCGCGAGAAAGGTTGCTACCTTTCGGACATGGCGTTCCTTTATCTAAGGCAGCGATCACCTATGATTGCAAAGGAGATAGAGAAATGAGACAAGTTCATACGCTTCGCCGTAGGAAGTCTCGTATCTGTGATCTTATGCACGAGGCCGATATATACGCTATCACGGTGAACATAGTAGCTGAATGTCGATCTAACCTGGACAAGCTCATTGGATTGCGATAAAGCATATACTCAAGTACACGAAAAGGACTCGAGATTATAGGCTAGTTTACCATGCGAGATAGTCTAATGCCTTTGGGTTATCTGGACTCGGTTCCAAGTGACCGTGATGAGAAAAAGTCGACCTCGGGCTATGTGTTTACCTTGGGAGGTGGAGCCGTATCTGGCGGTGCAAGCGGCGATGCATTGCGGACTCTACCATGGAAGCCGAATATGTAGCAACGGAGGCTTCTAAGGAGGCTGTATGGTTCAAGAACTACCTCGTGGATCTAGATGTGGTACTGGTTTGCCCAAGAGTATCATAGTTTCTTGTGATAACTCGGTGCGATGCAAACTCGAAGGAACCACGGACCCACAAGCGACCAAACACATAGAGAGAAAGTACCATGTCATCGAGAAATCGTTAGGCGGTGGCGTCTGATTGAAAAGATTGATCTGACGGAAAATCTAGCGGATCCATTCACGAAGAGCACTGCCGCATAAAAGTCTACGATGGACACGTTAGAGGACTTGGATTAAACGATGGCACCCACTTAGAAAGAAACTTTTGTATAAGTGGGAGAAGCAAAGTGATGGTTGTTTGTAATAGCTAGTAGAGAGACACATTGTATACTAAAGTTTGCTTTAGTATAAGTGGGAGATTGTTGGTTTGTATCTTGAAAGCGGTTTGGTTGAGCTTGTATACAATGTTTCCTATTACCACTATTACAATCTCTGTCACGAATTTGAATACTTGATTGCATATATCGTGTCCCTTATCTCATATATAGTTAGATCATACGGTGTGTGAAGATCACGAAGTGTATGATTGGTCGAACAATGAGATATAAAAGTTTGGTGGTGAGACTTAAGGGCGAGTTGTCGGTTTGGGCCGGTACCTCGGCCGAGAACAAGGTCGGCACAATCACGAAGAGGACGCCGAAGCCTCGTCGAGGCACGAGGCGGCACAACAAGGTGAATCCCCCAGCCTACGGATGGTAGGCGCTCGCACTACCCACAATGCCTCTACGAGAGTCGGTTTCCAAATTGCCCGTACAAGGGATATGCAACGTGGGGCAGGTCAGTACAAGCACCGTGAGGTCGATCCTCATAATTATAACGAGTCCGATCGACAAACTCGACATCCCTCTCTGGAAGACGGATTTGATGGATATGGGAAGATTGTCACCCCTTTCTCCAACGAGATACTTGACACCCCTCTCCCAGATAAGTACAGGGTGCCGAGCATCGCCCCCTATGACGGACTGCGGGATCCGCAGAACTTCCTTTCACAATTCCAGTACAACATGATCAACCAACGCCTTAACACCATTCATATGTGTAAGTTGTTCCCGGAGCTTCTGGTCGACAATGCCTGCCGGTGGTTCGACAGCCTACCTCCCGGCAGCATTGGATCTTACCGAGACCTAATGGAAGCATTCCATCGAAGGTTCTTCCAAAAAGCTGAGTCTAAAACCACCTCGGCTCAGCTCCTCACCGTGAGGCAAAGTCGAGGTGAGTCCATTAGTGACTTTATGACGAGGTTCAACAAGGAATGCTTAAAGGTCGAGGACGTAAACGACCTCCTCATCATATCGGCTTTCCAAAACGGCATCTTGTCGGGGGCCCTGTATAGGGAGATCGTCAAGTACGAGCCCCGTACTGCGTCGGAGCTATGGCGCATGGCGGATCGGTTTGCTAAAACGGACGAAGCAGACAGGAAGAAGCGAGATGCTGACAAGTCCGAATCCTCTGACAAGAAGAGGAAACAAGATGGTCAAGGAGACCCAAGCCAAAAGCGACGAAGTGCCCTGGAAAGAATACAACGTGGCACTATTGAGTCCAGGCTCGGGCCACGCCCCAATTCAGAACGACCTCGCTACCCAGAACGACCTCAGCATACACCCGTGACAAAGACAAGAGCGGAGATTTACGAGCTCCATACGGACATGTTCGAGAAACCTCGGCCCATGCTAGGGAGATCGAAGCGCCGGTCTAAAGATAAGTACTGCTCCTTCCATGAGGATAATGGGCACGACACGAAAGAATGCAGAGACCTCATAGAAGATATCGAAAAGTTAGTACAGGATGGGACCCTTAAGAGGTACCAGGGACAGGGTCGGCACGAGGCTCCCCGCCGAGGTGATAAAAAATGGAAGCCATTAAGAAACAAGGGGAATTGCCCTCACAAAAAAAGCAAGGCAAGACACCGACGAAGAAGGTGACGATGAGCCCCAATACGATGGAGTTATCTCCACCATCATGGGGCTCCCACGAGGCATTACGAAGTCCTCAATAAAAGCCGAGGCCAGAAGTCCACGAACCGGCAAACCTGTAAACAAGAGGTTCAAGAAAGACGAGGCCATTACTTTTTCTGAAAACGATCTTGTACCAGCCATAGTGCCTCACCAGGACGCCATGATAATACAAGCAGTAATCGCCAACAAGCTAATTCGGAGCATAAACGTTGATAGTGGCACGTCAGTAAGCATCCTCTTCAAGGAATGCTTCGATAAGTTGGGAATAGAGGAGGCGCGTCTCACACCGGCACCTCTACCACTTAGGAGTTTCGTAAAAAAAGAGACGCACCCATAGGGGGTTATTGAACTCCCCGTCACGGTGGGAAAAGCGCCGACGAGCTCAACCAAGGTGATACAATTCTTCGTGGTAAATGCATACTCGCCGTATAACGTCATACTAGGGCGGGACTGGCTAAATGCAGTAAGGGTGGTGTGTTCAACAAACCACCTGACAATGAAAATCCCCACGGAGGAGGTGGGCGTGATCAGGAGATCGAGAAAAAGCCAAAGAATGCATGCAGGTTGCCTTAAGAGGTGCGGGACGTCGACCCAACACCCGCGGGCATAGCAATTCTGAAGCCCAGTCGTCGGCGGGAAAGACTTCGTCAATTCTCGACAACTTGGTAGAAGAAGTCAAGCTATACAAAGACGATCCTCTCAAGGTCGTCAAAGTAGGCTCTACCGAGGCGCCACATCTGAGAGAACAGATAATCCAACTCCTAAGGGGATACAGAGACGTCTTCGCCTAGTCGTCCCTTGACATGACCGGGGTCTCACCAAGTATCATTACCCACCGGCTCAACATTGATCCAAATATCGAGCCGATCGGCAGCGGCGGATCTTCGGCAGCGGAACCAGTCGTATATGACGAGGTGCATCGGCTCTTGGCGGGCATATTATTCAAGTGAAGTATCCGACCGGATAACCAACCCGGTAATGGTCGAGAGGGAGGAGGAGGTTGGCGAATGTGTATCGATTACACCGATCTCAACAAACATTGCCCAAAGGACTGCCACCCTCCCCAACATTGATAAGAAAGTTGATGCTTTGGTTGGTCACGAAGTCTTGACTTCCTAGACACTGTACAAGAGGTATCACCAAGTCCCGATGAGCGACGAAGACGCCCAAAACAACTTTCATTACGGACTTGGTCTTTGCATATAAGAAAATGCCTTCGGACTCAAGAACGCAGTGCCACCTATCAAAGGATGGTGGACAAGATATTTCACCTTACATCGCCCGAATGTGGAGGTTTACGTGGACGACATCGTCGTCAAAAGCAAGGAGGAAGCCACATGCGTTACCGATCTCCGAATCATCCTCGGCTTACTTCGCAAAGTAAACCTAAAGCTAAACCCCCAGAAGTGCACATTCGCAGTTCGGTCTGGAAAATTCTTAGGGTGCTGGGTTTCACAAGAGGGATTAAAAGCCAACCCGTCTAAGGTTCAAACCATTTTGGAGATGAAGGAGCCAAAAACGATTCACGATGTGCATAAATTGACGGGCTGCATAGCCGCGCTAAGTCGCTTCCTTTCCAAAGCCGCGGATAAGCAGCTCCCTTTTTTCAAAATACTCAAAAAAGCTCGGAGTTCTCTTGGGATGATAAACATAAGTCAGCCTTTGAAGACCTCAAGAACTATCTCGCCAAACTCCCCACATTATCCGTCCCAAAAGAAGGAGAAGTCCTTTCACTATACCTCGCGACTTCGGACGAAACCATAAGTGCAGTTTTGGTAAGAGAGGATGGATGCCAGCTCCCCGTGTACTTCATCAGCCGAGCACTTAAAGGGCCGGAAACAAGATATCAGCCTTTGGAGAAGCTCGCCCTTGCATTGGTAAACGCTGCGAGGAGACTGCGTCCTTACTTCCATGCACATCCCATACAGGTTCTCACCGATCATCCACTTCGTCAAGTGTTGACGAAGCCAGAAGCTTCAGGGAGAATCGCGAAGTGGGCCATTGAGTTAGGCGAACATGATATATCTTTTTGCCCTCGTCAAGCCATCAAAGGTCAGGCCTTAGCCGACTTCCTTGTGGAGGCTAACTTCGCGGAAAAGCCCAAGCCCACCGAGCCTACTCCAGACAATATCGAAGCTGAACTCATCAAAGAAGCCTCCAAAAATTGCTGGCAAATTTATGTGGATGGAGCTTCAGGTTAAACAGGTAGCGGGGCAGACATCTTGCTTTTGGGACCAGAAGGCCAAGAAATCACTTACGCACTTCGGTTTAACTTCAAAAATACGAATAATGAAGTGGAATACGAGGCCTTAATCGCAGGACTTCGCTTAGCTCAAAGTCTCAACATACGAGCCATGCAAGTTCATAGTGACTCTCAAGTCATAGTAAGCCACATGTTGGGAAAGTACGAGGCAAAAGGCAACAGGATGAAGAAATATCTCGAAAAAGCCAAAAGCCTTCAACTGTCTTTCTCATACTTCCAGCTGATTCGCATACCAAGGGCGAGAATAGCCGGTGACACCTTGAGCAAGCGGCCTCGACGTCAGCAAGCTCGCTAGTAGAGGAAGTTCAAAACTGAAGCATCGATGATACCGATGCCGAAGTCAACGTAATCTCGATGAAGAACCTAACTGGATGACTCCAATCCGAGAGTATTTGGAGAAAGGAGAATTACCCCATGATGGACTCGAGGCTAGGAAAATATTAAGCAAGTCTTTGCGATACATACTGAGCGAGGAATTCTACGAAGATCATACCTCCAACCTCTCTTAAGGTGCCTTGGCCGTACCAAGTGAATACTTACTACGAGAAGTACATGAGGATCATGTGGAAGCCATATCGGCCCCGCGACCGCCAAAGAAATAATGCGATGGGGATACTATTGGCCAACGATGTTCCAAGACTCAGTTGACCTCGTAAAGAAGTGCCCAAAGTGCAAAATTCATGGAAACGTGCCGAGGCTACCTCAAACCGACCTCGTCAGCATGCAAAGTCCTTGGCCATTCACTCAATGGGGGATCGACATTGTGGGTCCTTTCTGCAAGGCTCCAGGGTAGTTTCAATTCCTGATTGTCGCCATTGATTACTTCACGAAGTGGGTAGAAGCCGAACCCCTGGTAAAAATCACGAGCAAAAACGCTCTCAACTTTGTCTGGAAGAATATTGTGTGCCGCTTTGGCATCCCTCACGTCCTCGTTTCGGATAATGGGACGCAGTTCACGGATAAAGTCTTCAAAGAGTGGTGTCAAGAGCTTCGGGATCAGCAAAGATTCACCTCGGTCGCTCATCCTCAAGCAAATGGTCAGACCGAAGTCACCAACAGGACAATTGTGAAAGGACTCAAAACTCGCCTCGATCGAGTAAAGGGCGACTGGGTGGAAAACCTACCACAAGTGTTATGGTCTTACCGTACGACACCTCGGACATCAAACGGAGAGAGGCCCTACAGTCTAGTGTATGGAACCGAAGCCGTAATCCCGGCAGAGATCGGTTTGCCGAGCCCTCGTACCATCCACTTCTCAATCGAAGTAAATGAAGAAAATCTATGAACTGACTTGGATCTACTAGAAGAGAAAAGAGACCTCGCCTACATCAGAGAAGCTCGGTACAAGCAACAAGTAGCTCGATACTATAACCAGCGTGTCAAATACCGACAGTTCAGTAGGCGACCTCGTGCTTCGGAATAATGAAGTCGATAAAGCTCTGAGCTCGGCAAACTAGAAGCCACTTGGGAAGGACCATACCGAGTTGAAGAAATCCTTGGAAAAGGATCCTATAAGCTCGCCCATTTATCCGGTGAGCAAATACCCAATACGTGGCACATCATTCATCTGAAGAGATATTTTGCATAAGTCTCGTGTCTTTTTGTTGAGTCGTGTCTTTTTGTTGAGTCCCGTCTTTCGGTCTCTTCATTATAAAATCTTCTTATTTATTTCATATTGCGTGTTTTATTTGACATTTATGCATACAACCTCTTCCCATCATACAAAATCCTCTAAGGAGGATAATCAATACCCTCCAAGGAGGAGAACTAAACGCGTAAGGGGACCACCCCTAGCGACAATTCTCGCCAAATAAGGAACCCATACCTTTGCAAAATCACACAAGCCACAAAATATGTGCAGTGTTCGATACAAAGGCAAAATCACACAAGACAAAAAATATGTGCAGTGTTCGATACAGAAAAATCACACAAGCCAATTGCAGTGTTCGATACAAAGGCAAAATCACACAAGCCACAATATATTTGCAGTGTTTGATACGATAAAGATCACAAGCCACAAAGAATTACATTCTTTGTTACTATAATAAACGAAGCAAACAATACATTATGAGGTCGACGAAGGACCAGGAGGTTGAGAAAAGCTAAGCGATCCACGGAAGTCGGGGTTGATAGGTCGTCTATGCTAACTCTACCCCACTCTACCTCGCCCTCGATCAACACCAGAGGTTTGGCCAGCTCGACCTCTATACCTCAACACCCGACCTCGGCTCCTCGAGGACCTACGTCTCTCTTGGGCAAGACAACGTCTTTCTTGAGCTTGCCACTCCGAAGAAAAAGGCTCCGAGGTAATGGCAGAAGTCCTGACAGACGAAGAAGCCCCGGCAGAAGAAGAAGCGTCTGCAGCCGGTCGAAGCGACTCCTCAAGGCGTGGTTGGCGAGCTATGACGGTCTTGTATAGACCTCCCATCTTTTCGGTCGACAAGCTGCTCACGAAATTGCCGGGAGTTCGACCATACTCATGCATACTCGCACAACGGGCGCGGTCTCAACAACTTTAGCCGACCTGGGATAGTCATCCCACCACTTCGGCGAATGACCTCCTCATACTAGGAGTGCTCCTCAGCTACTAATTTAGCCTTCTCCTCTGCGATCTCGAACCTCTCCTCCAACTCCCAAAACCGAGCACAAGCTCGTCAAACTTCTCCTAAAAGCCGGAGTTTCACTTGGCATCTTCCATGAGATGTCCGAGGTGGTCATCCAAATGAGCGACCTCGACTTGCTTTTCGTCAAAACACGGTTCAAGGCTTTTATTTGGTCGGCCAGGAGAGCAGTCGAAAAGACGCAAAAAGCAGTGAAAACATAACAAAATAAAAACACGATGAATTGAAGAATTTTATTAAAGCTTAAAAGTAAGTCAAAACGACATCTTAATGATGGCGTATTTACATTTGGTCTACAAAAAGAAAGAAAAAAGAAAGGGATCAATGACCCTCCAAATACTCTCCTTCATCAGGCTCGGCAAGCTCGGCCTCATCCTAGATTTGAGCTTCTTTGGCCCCTCACGGACTCGAGCCGCTCAACCTCCTCACAGGTTCGAGAAGCTTGACTTCCTCGGGGACTCCAGAAGCCTCGACCCCCTCCAAAGCCTCGGCCGCCGCCTCCCGATCCCTTAGTCGGTCGACCATCAAAGCTTGATCATGGGATCTCGGTCCACCGGCGAGCGCGGATGACTCTGCGGTCGGCAAGACCGAAGATGAAGTCGACTCTCCAAGACGGCAAGCTCTTCAATCCAGCGGGCAGGACCTCGGAATAAGCCCGAGTTAGGCGTCGTCTCTCGTCACCTCATACCCATACTTGGACTTATCAACTCTGGTAATCCTCGGCAACTTCGTCGATAACGTTCGACATCGACGCTTATTCAACACCCTACCACGCCGCGTGACCACCTGGAGAACTCCCGACAGAACAGCCTCTCAGCAAGGCACGGAGCATCTCCCTGCGAGCCGCCGCCTCGGCCTCCCGACGTCATGCCCCCTCTACTTGACCTTCAATAAACCGACTTGACCTCCGCCGCCGGCCACGCTCGCCACCTCAGTGCCGCCGTCTCGGCCGCCACGCCACTACCTCCTCGCCGCATCCCGAGCCTTAGCCTCGGCCTCGGATACCTCTTGAGCGAGGAGAGTCTCTCCTCCTCCATCTCTGGGCATAGCGAGCCACTCCGTCGAACTGGGCAACCGCGCCTTTTAAGTACTCCGTCACGAGGACGGACGCATTTGCCAGCTCGGCCGCCACGCCCTCGACCCCCTGTGCTATAACCAACCAGGTCAGGAAGACACAATGATTACATTACTTTATAATGTATGAAAGCAGAGACACTACCTCGGGAAAAATACGAGGTGCGGGTTGAGAACAAACGACCTCGCACTCGGATCGTTGGTGGCGAGGACTCGGGGATCGCACGCCTTATCCTCTTGAAGCGTTTGAGTGGCGCGGCGAAGGAGACTTGGGACATCTCCACTCCTCTCGGAGGAATCCTCGGTGACATCCTTCGGTGCAGGTGGGGATCTCGAGCCGAGCTCGGTCCCTTCCTTTTCTTCTTGTCTCAGAGCAAGTTCACTAGGAAGTAAACAACAAATCGAACATCAACAAAAAATAAAAGCAACAATATGATAGTATTGAGTAGGGCCTCACCCCTCGCCGGCTCTACCATGGTAGCAGGGTCATAAAGGCTCAGCCCGGAGGCAACGAGCTCGACCTCGGAGAAGGCTTCGTCAACGAGGCCGACCTTATCCAAAGCCTCCTCAAAGCCACCGAGGCTAACATCAGTGGCCGCATCCGCCAACTTCTCCGGATTCCAGGCGAACTCAATGGACTTATCGAACCGATAGAAGAAGAACTTCTTCTGCCAGTTCGAGATTTTCGACTTTGTCTTTACTTTGAAGCCACGACGAGGTGATAAGTAATACCACCCCGAGCTAGCTTTAAATTGAAAAAACCTGAGGACGAGCCCCAGGGTAAAAGGAAAATTATGCCGATGGCAATAGACACCAAGACCCGTTAAATGCCGAAAAGAATTGAGCATTATTTGGGCAAGAGGTAGGCCGAACATCTGCTGGAGTTCGACATACACAGAGGGAAAAGGAATACGAAGACCACCCTTAAGGCTGTCCTCGTAAACCGTCACAAAATCATCCGGAGGGGCACTAGCCCTATCCTCCGGACGGGGAGCAACAAATTCAAAAGACTTCGGAATGAAGTATCTAGAAGCAAAATCTGCTATAGCAGAGGCATCCAAAATTGAAGGAATGGAAGAAACTTTACCAAAATCCCTGAAAGGCGAGAATCCTACTCTACGCACAAAAGGGGGGGAGCAAATTAAAGGTATAAACTTCTAAATCCACCGGTGACGACACTGACACAACACGGCCTTCATGGCCGTGAGAATCCTCAGAATAAGAAGAAGATGAAGAAGCAATAAAAACTTACTGGTTTTTGGGTATTAAGATCGAAGAAGATACGATGAACTCAGACGAGGAACAACAATGGCGAATGAACTCTGCGTTTTTCAGAAAGCAAAAAACTTTTTTGAAGTTTGAAAGTTGGTAACGGATAAAGTGATACGAGAAAAGGCATATCAAGGAAGTTATTGCCAATATGCACTTTATCGGGAACCTAACCGCTGCAAGCATTAAATGCGCATTAAATGCAGATGACAGACCCCGTGTTCGACATCGGCAGGACATCCCGAGTTCGACCTTATCCTGACGTTACGTATTTAACCACAACGTCGTGTATCCGACTACGACAAGGTGAAGCCAAGCAACATGCGACTTCGGCATAACGCCTCGGCAAGGTGAAGCCAAGCAGCATGCGACTTCGGCATAACGCATCGGCAAGGTAAAGCCAAGCGACATGTGACTTCGGCATAACGCCTCGGCAAGGTGAAACCAAGCGACGTACGACCTCGACATTACGCCCCAACCAGGTGAGCCGTGTGACGTGCGACTTCGACATGACGGCCCGACCAGGTAAGCAGCGACATACAACTTCAAGAATGAACCCTACAGGAACTCCAGTGAACCACTGTCCCCCATCCATCACGACCTCACTTCTACGCCTTTTTGGGGGGATATGATAGGATACGACCCAACCACCAGGCCCAAGCATCGGGCCCAATATAAATTGGCCCAGACATTAAGCTCGGCCTACGTTAGTTCGGCCCAAGAAGACTCCTAAGTCAATTGCAACCCAAATCACAAGTGGAGATGCAGAAGATTCGGACACATCTAAAAGAATCCTATTTAGAGAAGTTCTCGGATTAAGATCCTATTTAGAGAAGATCTCGGATTTGAGATCCAGGTCAATATAATCGTGTATAAATAGAGGCTAGATTAGACGAAAAAGATCATCTACACTCTTTGTAATCGCTCCTGATATTATCAATACACATACATTCTCTCTTGCTCCGTGGACGTAGATCTAACTTAAAGATCGAACCACGTAAATCCCTCGTGTTCATTATGTATTTATTTTCCCTAACGAAATTAAAATCGATCAATGGTACATGCTAAAATGATTACCCATACCATCACTCCACTCATGACCAGAAAACAACCCATAATAGACTAAGGTCTTTTCATAGTACAGTATTTTGGCCAGCAAATCGTGTTTATGGCCGAAATCTTTATGAATTGCCAGGAGAACCATCATATCGTCTAGCGATATCCCATCAAGATCGGGTGACTTAATACTCAAATAACTGTGCATGCAGACTTACTTCCCGAAGGGCCAAGTCTGATTACCGATAGGGACGACAAAAAAGTATTGGTTAAGCCAGTCCTTATCAAGACTGAGATCTTTACCGTACAAGTTCATGAGACTAGTGTGTTTCTCAGTAAATAATAAAACATGCCGTGAACATTAGCATCATGGGTGAGGAAGAAGATGTAAGAAATATAAAAAAATCCATATTCGTAAAGAATGATATGAAAGAAAAGGGATTTACGAATGGAAGAAGGGTATAAATAGTGCAGAGGAATACCATAGAGCGTAGAGAGATCTGCTGAAAAGGGACAAATGGGAAAGTGAAGACCAACTTTGATCAGGTAGCGCCAAAAAATCATAATAGGGGGAAACGGTAGCCAGAAGACCATCATCTCGCGATGGAGATTCAAAATCAGCAGGAGAACGAAGGGTTTCTATGATTTCATCAAATTTGTCACCACGCACGGTGGAAGGTTTAAACCTCTCACTACAAAAATCAGCCGATCGTGACGGATTAGCGACGGTTAAATACGGGTCGTGAATCGGACGGAATAAAAGGAATTTTTGCGGACGGATTAGCGACGGATCGGCGACGTAACATGGCGGGATTTCTGATAGTATTAACGACGAATTTCGTCTCTATTCGTCGTTAAATTTAATAGCGGAAACTATCCGTCGTTAAAATAATTTTTTGTTATTTTTTAATTGGATAACAATTTCGACGCTAATCCGTAAGTAAAATAAGCGGATTATTTTTAGTTTTTTTAAAATTTATTTTAACGACGGAAAAAATCCGTCGTTAATTTTAATTCTGAATTTATTTATTCCCAAAAATTTTAGCGACGGATTGTCCGTCGTAAAGTAGTCGCTAATTTAACGACGGACTTAATTCCATCGTTAAATTAAAATGTTTTTGATTTTTTTATATTCTGTACGTAAATTAACGACGGATATGTGTCCGTCGTTAAACTTATTCCGTCGTTAAATCCATTATTCCGTCCTTATAGGGTTTTAAATATAACGACGGATAATTCCGTCGCTAATCCGCCGCTAAAAAGTTTAATTACAGTTGGGCTTTCTTCCCCAATTTCATATCTCGAAATTGAAAACCTCCCAACCCCAACCCCAGCCTTGACCCCCATCCGTCATAGTGCTTGACCACCGCTGCCACCGCCGCCTGCCGCTGCCGCTCGCCCCGCCGCCGTCGCCCATCCCGTCGCGCCCAGCCCCACCCTAGCCCGGTACCCCTAGCCCACCCCACCCCACCCGCCACCGCCGCCCACCCCCACCCCACCCCATCGCTGCCGCCCACCCCCGCCGCCGCCACCCCACACCATAGCCCCACCGCCGCCGCTGCCGCGCGCGGCGCCTGCCGTCCGCCCGCCGCCCCTGCCGCCGCCTTGCCCGCCAGCCTGCCCCCCCGCCTTCCCCGCCGTCCGTCCGGGTTGGTTTGTTTAGGTTTTTATTTTGTTATATATTTGTTATATATATTGAATTGATAGTGAAAATTATTATATGATGTATTGAATTGATAGTGAAAATATTATATATGATGCATTGAATTGATAGTGAAAATTGAATTGAGTTTACCGAATTGATAGTGAAAATGATGTATTGAATGTTAGTCTTGTGATTTGGGCTTGTGAAATTGATAAGCTTGGATGTGAATTGGGATGATAAATTCATCGTTTAGTGAGTTAACTGCACGCATATGTGGTGTTTGATAAAAATGTTTGCGAGAAATTGATAAGCTTGGTGTGAATATGTTTAACTTGGATGTGAATTGGGATGATAAATTCAGCATTTCGTGAGATGTTTTGAGTTGTTAAGTGTATAATTAGGCATATGGTGATGAATTGGTGAAATTTGGATGAGTTTGGTTGAATTGAGAATCAAATGGCGATTAATTTTATAAAACTTACTCACGAAATTTTGTTAGAATTGTTATATGAATAAAATGTTTTATAAGTGTTTATCATCATCTAAAAATATTGACCAATTTGCGTTATAGTTGCCACCTAGCTAGTAGTCGATATTTTTAGGATTAAATAAATTTATTTGGTGAGCGGAGAGTAATATATATACGATCTATTTTTGTACATTCGTATGCTCGCTATCGATTTTTATATTTTTATATTTTTGGTTTACATTTGTCATCTAAATATTGACCAATTTAAAAGATAGTTGCCACCTAGCTAGTAGTCTATACATTTAGAATTTCCAATGGCATTCGGTCATGTATGTTTCAACATAATATTTTTAGAAGAGCTAGAACATTTTTGTTCAACTCAAATTCGAATATTTTAGGTATTCAAGTGGCAAATTTTGACTAATTATATACAAGATTAAATTAATGGTAACATTTGTTTAATTGCATTAAAACCAAATTAATAGGTACAAAGTGTGGAAACTCACAAAAAAGTTTCGATGAATTATTCTATATATCTACCCAAAATTATGCTATGTATATACTTGGCTATGTAACACTTACCCGTTTCAATTAAAAAGACAAGGTACATCGATTAGGAATATTGATTTTATACAAATGAATTAAATAAATGAAATCATGCATTGTAAGTTTGTAACTCTCAAAATCTAATTTAGTTTGTAAACACGATTGGGAATCAATACTAAGATTCTAAACACTCAAAATCTAATTTAGCTAGTTGAATCGCAACTTTTCTGTATACACTCACACGCATATACATATACACATACATATAGATTTAATTAAATATATATAGAAATTACATTAAGTTCAAAATTTACATTATAACATCTTATATATGTTTGCAAAATATTCTTGTGTGAGGACACGGGATCATAATTGAATGTGGTTCTCACATTTCATAATTAAGTGTGATCACATTTTCTAAATGAGTGTGGTCCATATATGTCCTTGTATGAGGATGTCATCACAAGAAACTACTTCATAGATGAATTAACATATAATTAGTTTATATTGTACAACTTATGTTGAACATGTTTAATTAATTATTTATAATTAGGAGCTTGAAGAATGAATGACAATCGTGAGTGGATGTATAAGAGGTTTAGTTCGGTTGGTGGATTAAATATTGAATTTCGAGATGGACTTGAAAGTTTTATTGAATTCGCTAGTGCTCAGTTTTTATTCGCGGATGGAGAGAAAATCAAGTGTCCGTGTAAGAAGTGTAAGAATATACCTTATCAGAAGAAAGATACTGTGCGATATCACTTATCAAAATTTGGATTTATTCCAAATTATCACACATGGATATTTCAAGGAGAGACAACCACAAGTAGGCACAATGTTGTGGATTCAGATGTTAACCGTCAACCAAATACGTATCATACGATGGTAGTGGATGCTGCTGGTCCACAGTTCCAATTTGACGAGATCGAAGAGGAGCCAAATTCTGATGCAAAATTTTTTTACGATATGTTGAATGCTGCCGATAAACCTTTGTGGCCGGGTTGCTCGGATCATACACAATTATCATTTGTGGCTCGACTTCTGAGTTGGAAAGCAGAGAACAACATTACTGAGAAGGGTTTTGATCAAATATCGAATCGATGAAAGAGTCGCATCCAGATGGAAATTACGTGCTGATGACTTCTACAAAGACGAAGAGATTGTTGCGTGGCATGGGGTTGCCCGTACACAAAATTGATTGTTGTCCATTTAATTGCATGATTTATTGGCGCGAAGATTACAGAATTGACGAGTGCAAAATTCGTAACCATCCTCGTTTCAAGAGCAATACTCGAGTGGTGGAAGTCGACGGAAAGCACAAGTAGCATATAAAAGATGTATTATTTTCCTCTAACTCCTCGACTACATAGATTATATGCATCGATGCTACGCGGAAAATATGCGTTGGCATGCATCGTCGATCGATGATGGGGTCATGCGTCGTCCGCGAGACTCGATTGCATGGAAACATTTGAACACGAAGTTTCCTTATTTGCATCGAAATTGTAACGTGCGATTGGGACTCTCAGCGGCGGTTTCAGCCATTCGTCAATCGGAAAGCAATATTCATCATGGCCCGTTATCTTGACCCCTTATAATCTTCCCCGTGGCGTGTATGAAGGAGCAATACATGTTTCTTACGATCTTAGTGCGGACCGCGTAATCCGAAGGAGAAGATTGATGTGTTCTTGCGACCATTGATAGCGAGTTAATAGATTTGTGGGATGACGGCGTTCTTACTTATGATGTATCGTTGAGCGAAATTTTCAAATGCACGCTGCATTACTTTGGACAATTAGTGACTTCCCCGTACTCTATGTTGTGCGGATGGAGCAGTGGAAGATTAGCTTGTCGCCTTGCATGGAGTATCCGATGCTTTTACTTTAGCTAAAAGTGGTAGCGGTCATGGTTTGATAACCATCGTAAATTTCTAGCTCCTAATCACCCATTTGAAGGGATCGAAGAGGTTTGAGAAAGAACACGGTGATTACTAACGATCTACCGAAGCGCGATCGGAGATGAGCTTACATCACTATTATGGGTATGGGACTAGTCTCCGTAATGTAGATTGGCGGTGATGAAATAAATAGCGAATATCAGCGGTTTGGGCTGGATGGAAGAAAAAGTATTTTTCGGGATCTACCTTCTCGGAGTTCTCTTTTGATTCGGCATAATTTGGATGTCATGCACATAGAGAAGAATGTGTTCGATAATGTCTTCAACACGATCATGAATGTCGAGGAAGACAAAAGATACGAGCAAATCTAGAGAAGAACTTAATTTATCTCGCTCTGAGACGAGTTGACGATGAATGAATCAGCAGGAAAATATCGAAGGCTTCTTATACACTTGACAATCGTGAGAAAAAGTCTTATGTGAGTGGGTAAGAGGTTTAAGATTTCGAGATAGATGCGTTTGAACATGGGTAGATGTGTAGACATGACAAAGCGAAGATGTTTGGGATGAAGAGTCATGGCGTCACATTTTCATGCGGCCGAATTCTACCGATTGCATTTGTGAACTTCTCCCACCCAATGTTTGGAAAGGCGTAATGTAATTATCTTTATTCTTCAAAGATTTAACTTCTTGAAACATAGGGCTTGATGATGCATGCGGGCTCAAGAAAATATTCGATGATTTTATGCAAGCTTGAGCGCATTTTTCCCTAGTTTCTTGACTCCATGGAACATCTTCCGGTTCATCTAGTGATGAAGCCCATATTGCGAGGGCTGTTCAATACCGATGGATGTATCCATTTGAAAGGTCTTTGCTCGTACATTATCACACATATATATATATATACATATATATATATATATAAATTGAAGAACAACGTTCTAAATTTTGTAGATACTTACGTAAGTTGAAGAACAACGTACGAAATAAAGCCGGGGTTGAGGGTTCTATCCGCAATGCTTACTTAGTAGAAGAAGCATCGACATTTTGCTCGTATTATTTTGATGATCACGTGAGAGCGAAGTTCGTAGATTTGCATCATGGTCGGCGGAGATTAGCGCGAAGACTATCCGGATATGCTTCAAATCTTCAAGCAAGATGGCGGACCTTTTGGAAATATGTCGGCGAGATATTTGGATAGTAGAGAATATGATCTTTGCTTTCGTTTATACGTGTTGCTCAAGCGTGTTGAAGTTGCGAACATTTACATGGCGTAAGTGTCGTGTTTTCTTAGAATTCATTCGACATTATTATTATTATTATTATTAACTAGGCTCGTAAATATATGTTGATGTGGTTTATTCATCGAAGATGTGAAAAGATCAAATCAGCGATCTCTAGCTACGATATTGAAAGGTCGATTGAAAGAGGCTTCCGTTTTGGTTTGAGGCATATGTGAGTGTTACGATGATTATTAGTAGAAAATATTTAATATGTACGTTTAGTCATTCTAATCGTTTTTACTAATAATAGGTCAAAGATCATACTAACAACATTGTGAATCCGTTCATATTGTCTCTTGCCAAAGGGCCTTGACTCTAATTAAGGCGCACCGGTATTATATAAATGGTTACAAATTTCACACATTAGAACATGGGTCACAAAGATCAACTATGAATAGTGGAGTGTGCATTAAAGGTGAAACTTATAGTGTATAACGCAAGAACTCGATTTTTATGGGCGATTATTGGAGGTTTGTGAGTTGGAATATCACGGGCTACCAACGAAGACCACAACATTGTTTAGATGCGAGTGGTTTGATCCTTCACGATTGGGGTTATCAATTCATTCCGAGTACAAGTTGGTTTGGTAAATCATACGAGAAGATATAACAAGTTCGAACTGTTTATCCTCGCCAATCAAGCCATTCAGTATACTATTGTGCATATCGAGTTTAAAACAATCTATGAAAGAGTGGTGGGAAGTATGCAAAATTAAAGCTCGATCTAATGTGGAAGTTTCGGATGAGAGTTACTGCATCGATAGTACCTTCCCTTTTCAAGAGGATGCATTAGGTTCGATTACTAATGTCGTTGTGGATGAGGACACGACACTAGTTCATCTGATGGTACACTCATAGACATTGAAGAGACATCGATAATGAGGATGATGAAGTTGAATTGTCGAGTCGGAAGACAATCATACATTGGATGATGATGATGGCGACGACGATGAATAGGGTTTGAATTTATAGCATTTTTGTATGCACACAAAACATTATGATATGCATTATTTGTGAATTTATAGCATTTTTAGTATGCACACAAAGCGTTATGATGAAGACGGCGATAATTGTCACTAGTATGCACAAGAAACATTTATTTTCTAGTATGCACACAAAACGTTATGATATGTATTATTTGTGAATTTTAATACAACATTTTTACATTTGTTTGCGAGATGTCATCACGTAGGAGGCACCTGTGGTCATACGCCGTCGCCTTCACCCGCTTGACCTAGAAGAAGGCATGGAGCACTCTCTCACGACCCGCCTCCTCGGCGGTGGTGGAGTGCCATCTAGAGAGGGATGAAGAAGATAGCCATTGTGAATGGGTATGGCGTTATCTCTTGTATGTCTCGGTTTAAATAAATTGTAGCATTACGATGTCTTTATTAATTTCACGTAAATTGTAGCATTTTGTGTCCGAGCAATGATATAGCCAGCGTGATTACGGAGTCATTCAGTAGATTCATGAATCCAACGGCTTCAATTGGAAATTGGTACCTCGAGTTCAAGCGATTTATTTCGATGAATTGAGGTTCGTGTTGTTTATCTAAGTAATTTATGATTTGACCTTAATTTGCATATTGTAATCATATATTTTTGCAAAATATTTTATTGGGATGATCGATGGATGAGGCCTTGGTACTACTCCTCTTGGTGCAAAAGGCAGCGAACGCTATAAAGATCTTGTTCACAAGATCAGCGGCGAAGGACTCGCCTTGACCCACCTCCATTTATCCTGGCGAGATTGGGATAATTGGAAGGCATATTGGGGCTCGGATAGGCGTCGAGAGAAGGCGGCAAGGCCGAGCAGCAGGATGTCGAGCGGATGGTGAGGTCTTGGGATAGTCAAGCATCGGGGTGGCTCACGCTCTGCACTCAGTATCACGAGAGAGATTGTAAATGCTGAAGTTTTAGATATAGTATAAATTTATTTAAGAATCGTGATACTTGTTAATTATTTAATTTGTTTGACTTATTTATAGGCGAGAGGCGTGGAGTAGCCGTAGAAGATGTCGATGGGATGTATTCGAAGTATCATACCACCGACGGCGGGAGCTATCTGACAGGAAAGCTCGGAGTATCGCGGTAAGTATATTCGTTAAGCGCAACAACGAGCATTTAATTAAATAATAATTGTATGAAATTATATTACAGAGGCGAGGTTGAGAGCAGGTGACCCAGTTGAGCAATCGGGGGGAGTGATGAGGCAGCCTGAGATAGGACTCAAATTCTCAAAATGTCCTTGGGGCTCCTCAAAGAAAAGAATAGGATGTTTGGGCTGGTTCTCTATCACGGACATACATGCAGAGCGGCGTCGTCTCGTTCGGTGGAGAGTGCCCGGCTGCTGATCCCATAGCTTATCAACAACGGATATTGGATCCGAGGCCCGATTGGGCGGCGGCAGCGGCGGCATCTGAGGCCGAATGCAGGGTGAGGCGAGATAGCGTGTAAACAGATTCGAGCTCGGATCTGCGCTCGGCGAGAGGCCTAGAGCGCTTCATGGCGGCCCCATTTCCCGCCCTCGTGATATGAGCTCCGTTTTCCTCACTTCGTCATATTCGGGTTGTATTATGAATTTGTTAACTTATCGCATGATTTAGAATTGTTTTTTTATGGGATTGTTTAAATATTACAGTATTTTGGATTGAAATGTTTTGTTTGGATTGAAATGCTTTGTTTGGATTGAATTGGTTTATTTCGATAGTTTGTATTATATGGATTGAATTGGTTTGTTTTCATAGTTTGTATTGTATGGATGGAATTGGTTTGTTTGGTTGGATTGTATAGATTGAATTGGATGGAATTGGTTGTTTGTATATTTGTTTGGGTTGGTTGTTTGAAAACAGGTTTGGCTGTCAAAATTGAGTGAAGTCATGCGAGAATCGCTAATATAGCGACGGATTAGCGGCGGTTTAGAGACGGATTAACAACGTGAAATAAGCGAACCAGCGTAACTGCGGCGGACTGCGGCGGACTAGAGGCGATTCTACAGTTCTGACGGACTTTTACGCAAAGAAAAAAAATATAATTTTAGCGGCGGACTTGAGTCCGTCGCTAATTAGCGACGGATCGAGAGGCGGTTAGAGTCGAATAACGGCGAGATGGCGGCGGTATTTTTAGCTACGGAGAAAGTGTGTCGTTAATCCGTCGCTAACTACGACAGTTAGCATCGCATTAACGACGGAATTTATATCGACGGCCGATTACGGTCGCGGATTAGCGGCCGAATTTTTCGTCGTCGATCCGTCGCTAATATTTAGCGACGGACATAATTCGTCGCTAAACATTTACCAACCAGGGTTTCGGTGACCCCAAATTCCGTCATTAATCCGTCGCTAATCCATTTTAGCGACGGATCGAACGAGGTTTCTTGACGAATTTTCCGTCGACGATCGCGCTTTTTTGTAGTGTCTATTTTTCAATAACCATGAGAGCTGGTTTCTTTATGGGTTTACAAATCTTTTTACAAGAAGGAAACCTATCAACTACTTTGAATAAATCTGCGGAAGAATAAGAGGAAGAAAAAGATTTGGACATAAAATACCTGACGAAATTGTTCGGAGAAAACAATGGTTTTTTATCTCAGATACAGATGGGCCTAAGGCGAAAAGAAGACCTATATTACAAAAGAAGTAGCAGGAGAACGAAAGTCTTAATTGAAGAAGAAGATTTCAAAGTATTTAGGATCTTCCCAAAATCTGCACTCAATGTCTCTTGACCTGTGTAGGGTCCAGATTCAAGAAGGCCAAGCGTTTCTGAAATCAAGAGACGAGATTAAGAAGGTAATTGAAGAGATGGAGCGAAATAATGGGAAAAGCAAATGCACTTACGAAAAATGCTTCACGAATTTAATGCACGAGCCTATGACAAGAATAATTCCAAATCTGACCTCCCAGATCTGTCTCCGAACTACTGATCTACTCCAACAAATAGCTCTCAATGAATAGGTCTCTCGGAGTAGAAGATGGCAGTTGATACGAAATAAATATTAACTATGCCATCATTTGAATACACACATGGATCGCCGAAATATAAGGCCACGTCACAATACCAAAATGCTAAGTCACCATGACAGACCCAAGACACATGTCTGCTTCCTAAATCTAATAGTACAGACCTAGTTTACGGGAACTAGTTCGATAAATGATATCTTATATGTTAAGTGACCATGACTGTAAGGACTCTTGTCTCCCTATAAGAGTTGACTCCTTATATACTCATCTGCTCCGAAATACACGGTGCATGTCTCTGAGGATCTGTACATATCCTAGTCCAATAAGGTTTCAGATTGCTTTACCTCAAACCACATTTCACACCTA
Source organism: Salvia rosmarinus (assembly GCA_036937905.1). Lineage (NCBI taxonomy): Eukaryota > Viridiplantae > Streptophyta > Magnoliopsida > Lamiales > Lamiaceae > Salvia > Salvia rosmarinus. The sequence goes on along the minus strand of CM072824.1, from coordinate 41,887,098 downwards.
TAAATACCCCCATCATCCAAGGATCATGTACACAATCTTAAACTACCAATAAATCCTAAGAACAATTAATCACTGACTTGGCGTCGAAATGTCTACCCGAAAACTCCCTCCGGTCTGTTTTGCAGTTGGTCAAATTCTCGTACATTCCGACGGTTTAACAGGATATTTTGACCACTTGTCTGTAACTGTTGCTTAATCATACCACAAAGTACATCTTTTTATAATTATTCATTAGATTTACAAATTGAATATATAAATGATGATTCCCGGTAAAATTTATGGCTGATTCCTTTAAACATTTTCTAGTCCATACTATCTTTTGCTGATTAATTTAATTTCTATTCTAGCATTACAAATTCAATAAAATTACGATGTATCTATGATATACAAGCATATGCATGTATGATTTTCTGAGAGAGAAACAATGGAAATGTTGCCAGGGATTCCTATGGGTTTACTGTGAGACCTCAACATGCCCATAGGTATCGAGAGTACTCAAAAATGTACAAGGTAAATCCCATGCGTATGGTTCTTGGTGAAATGGCAATATGACTCAGTTTTGCTTTTGTTTTTGGTGGCTTGTAGTTGAAGTCTTACGTTTGCTTATTACATAACCTGTGTAGATTTGATGTGTCATTTACTTATTTATCATATTTGTTTGATAAACGTAAAAGAATTCTGTCAAGAAAAGTGGAAAATCGGTAACACGTGAAGAAGAAGAGGAGAGTCGGGCAAAATGGAAGGGAAGAGTCTACAACGGCTAGTCATGGCCACTGAACCTTTGGTTTCTGAGGTTACAGAGCAGTCACGTGATCTCAGTCAAACAGCAAGTGAGGAAAGGGATGATTCAGCTGAAAAAAATCTACTGCCATTTCTGAAGAGAGGCCCGAGGGAAGTTTACCTCCCAAGGAAGTTCCAAGTAACCCACATAGAAAGCCCCGTGAGGTGAATCCATCATTAAATTGCACAGAACATTTGTTGAGTTTACGAATAAAGAAGAATGGAAACATGAAGCGTGGAAATATAAGGTGCGAAAATCTTGACCTTCCATCAATAGACGAGGCAAAATCAGATAGCAGAGGGTCTGAAGGCGACAATGAGATAATTGATAGTGCAGATGCTCCTACAGAAGAAGCTAGTTTTCCTTGGAAAGAAGAAGTAGCTGCCCTTGTTCGATTAGGAGTACCTAAGGACCTTAGAGGAGAGGTACAGGTTTACCCTTGCACCAAACCTAAGGTTCTTCATGTTTTTGCACTGGATTGGGCAGGTGTGGCAAGCATTTACTGGTGTTAGAACTCACCGAGTTGATAGATATTACCAAGATTTTCTGGCTGTAGAATGTGATGCTAGTAGTGATGGGAACAAAGGTTATTTTCCAGAAAAGTTAAAGAAGCATATTGAGAAGGTCGTTAGATGCATGGCTACTGGACTTTATCGTTCAATCTTTTCGATTCGTAGGTGCTGCTTCTTTGCAATACCCTGCTGGATGGATGCTTAAACTTTGGCGTAGAATTCCATCCATTGGTGAACAGTTTGTCTCTCTTCACATTCCAGTCAAATGAAAATGGGAGGAACTCATTACGGCGAGTCCTTTCAGCTTATGAACTACATAACCCCTCAGTTGGGTATGGCAAGGTCACATCCTGCTGTAGGTGTTATCTTATTTGCTTCTTCTCCCCATCCTATATTGAATCTCTGGATTCAAATGACAAAGAAAAATAAAATGGCAAATCTTCACAGAGAGATGATATGAGGTAAAGCATTGAGGAAGAAATTAGAAAGCAAGATTGGAATTTAATCTTTTAGCAGGCAATGAGTTACAAAATATACACGTTTGAAGATAAGTTTATGAATTAAAGATACCGGGAAATTTATGTCTGTTATAATCACATATAGACAAGAGGATGCTATCTCTGTATTTTAAAGTAGATGGAAAAGTCACAAATTAGGAAACTGGGAGACAAATGTTATTTGCAATGAATACTTCAGGTGATTTCTGTAATCTGGATATCAGCAGAAAAGTTGTGGGGAAACGTTAGTGGCATGAGAACATAGATGAAAAAAGAAAAAAAGACATGTAACAAGGTGGGAAATTAATACAAGTTTGTACTGACATACTTTATATACTTCAGTTCACATGAATAATAACATCAATTTTGGCATCTGCATGCAAGATGGTTAGGAGCTCGATGTATTTTATGGTTTTTTGTGGCAGTTGAGTGAAAATCATTCCGCTAGAGACCATAGATTGGATAACTCTTATCATGAACATTCATCTTTAAGAAAGAGATCTCATATTAATATGTAGTTGGCTGTTAACCATGGATACATGTACTCCAGCATATGCTTTTATGACTGAACAATATATTATTGTTTTTGTATATTGAAAGCAGATTGGTTAAACTTGTATATAATGTTTCTTGTTACCACTATTCTGATCTCCTATCTGAATTTTTTACTTGATTGCATATATTATCTCATTATCTCATATAAAAGTTAGATCATACAGTGTATAGAAAATCATAGAAATCTGTATGATTGGTTAAGCTAGTTGAGATAAAAAAAAAAGATCACAGATAAGACAACTTGAAGATGAATTATTGATATAAGTTCCAATATAGATAAGAAGTAACTTGACTTGGTTGTTTGTCTATGCTGGTATATTTTGACGTATTGATCGATTACAGTGAGATGGGTTCTTCTATCTGACCGTCGTGAAGAACCTAGATCTGGGTGACTTTACATTGATCTAAACCTCGATAAGGTTTCAGATGAGTACGAGTTACTGACCATCACTTTGACTTGTTATGGGTGAGGGTTACATGAGATAATCCAATATTTTTCGTATCTTGGGTGGTGGCAGTACTTGTATGTCATGCTGGTTATCTGTATCAAGTTACCATATCCGTTTATGATGATGACGTCCCCTTAAGGAACTTAAAAGGTTTATTGTACTAAATCCTGCAGGTTGAGTTAGCTCAAATACAATAATAAGGTTGAGTGGTACTACTTAAGAATAAATTAATGAAGATATTTATTATTTTAAGCAGTCAGAGTGCTATAAATAATTAATTGACGTATGATATCTTAAATACGAGAGATTTGTAAGTCTATGTACAAGCTCGACTCAACTTCAGGAATAAATGGTTAAGTCATAATTTATTCTCTAGGGGAATGAATAAATATTTATGAACTAATTTATGTTATGGGTTAAATAAAAGATAATTAATTCATTTTAGTCTCATATTTCTTCTTTGTATTTGATCACTAGACTTGCCCATCATGGTCTATTTACCTGGTAATTTTTGGCCACCCTTAGACATTCCCATTGGAACTGTGTTCTGATTATTGTATTATTTATTTAATACATCTCCTAGTATAGATAGATATTATCTGATATCAAATGATATTAAGAGATAATTATTCTAGAAATTAATTATCTTCATGATAGAAGATAATTATTGTATTTATTAGATGTGCTAGAATCTTATCATATTATGATTATTAGAAAAGCACTATAAATACAAGATATGAGAAAAATAGTCAAATTATAAGTAGCATAGTGATTTTCAAAAATCACGGTGTAAGAGGCAAAAATTTGGTGTTCTTCATAGATTGCTCTAACTCACTATTGGAGATCAGGCATTCGGGACACAGAAGATCAGAACTAGAGTCGGTCATTGTTCAACTATGCCAGAAATTCACAAGTAAACACGAAAAAAACCCTAGTGTTGCAATAAATTATATAGAAACACGTAAGGAATATAATCAATATATGGTGAATTAAACATCTAAGAAAGATCATCAGGAGCACGGAAAAATCATATTTCCCTTCAATTGGTATTAGAGCTTGGGATCCATATTTGTAGGGAAATCTGATTTTAACCCTCTCCCGATGATCTATCTAGGATGTTTAATCACCATACATTGATTATATACCCATCATGCAGCTATATAATTAATTGAAACACGTTGGTGTTTTCTCGTGTTCACCTGTGAATTTGTCGGACAAAGAATAGGATCAAAACTCGTGCTTTGATCTTCTGGACTGTATCCCATTCGCCAAAACTCCAATGCTGAGTGAGAGCAATCTATGGAGAGTACTGCAAAAAATAGCCTTCTTCCTCACACTTAAAAATCTCAAAAATCACAATATGCATACTATAATTTTCAAAAATCTCTTAGCATTAGGATTCACTGATTTTCTCTCACCTTATATTTATAATGCAACCCTAGAAACCTATTATAATAGGATCTCTGCATATCTAATAAATATAATCATATCTTTTCAGATAGAGAGGATCAGAACAGAGTCCAAGTGGGACTCTATATGAGGTGGACGAATTTTATGCAGTTCCAGGTCTTGATGGGCCAGCCCAAGGATCAAATGCAAGGAATGAAGATGAGCCTCAAATAAATTAATTATCTTATGTTCAGCCCAGAACATAAATTAATTCATAAATTTTTATTCATACCACTAGAGAATAAATGCTGACTTACCCCTTTATTTCCGAAGTTGAGTCGGGCTTACACTTAGACTTCACGAATTCTCGTATTTAAGATATCACATGTCCATTAATTATTTATAGCGTTCTGACTGCTTAAAATAATTAATCTCTTTAATTCCTTAAGTAATACCACTCAACCTTATTATTGTACTTGAGATAACTCAACCTGCAGGGTTTAGTACAATAAAACTTTGAGCTCCTTAAGGGGCGTCATCATCCTAAGCGGATACGGTGACTCGTCACGGTAACTAGCATGACATACAAGCACTTCCACCACCCAAGATGCAGAGAATATTGAGTTATCTCATGTAACCTTCACTCATAACAAGTAAAGTGATGGCCAGCAACTCATACTAACCAAAAACCTTATCGAGGTTTAGATCAACGTAAATTCACCGAGATCTAGGTTCTTCACGACGGTCAGATAGAAGAACTCATCTCACTGTGAGCCATCAATACGTCAGAGATGTACTCGTATAGACAAGAAACCAAGTCAAGTCACTTCTTATCTATACCGCAGCCTATACCGACAACTCGTCCTCAAGTTGTCTCAGCTGTGATCATTTTTATATCTCATTAAGCTTGACAATCATACAGACTTCTGTGATCTTCTACACACTGTATGATCTAACTTATATATGAGATAAAAGGACATACATATGCAATCAAGTAAACAATTCAGATAGGAGATTGTAATAGTGGTAATATGAATCATTGTTATACAAGCTCAACCAAAACTGCTTTCAGTATACAAATCCGACAATCTTCCGCTTATACTAAAGCAAACTTCTAGTATACAATGTCTCTCTACTAGCTATTACAAACAATACCATCACTTTGCTTTTCCAATTTCTACAAAAGTTTCCTTTCTAAGTGGGGGCCATCTTGCGCAATCCAAGTCCTCGAACATGCTCGTCGTAGACTTTTTGCGGCAGGCACTTCGTGAATGGGTCAGCTAGGTTATCCGCAGTACTAATCTTCTCAATCAGCACATCTCCTCGTCTAACGATTTCTCGTATGATATGGTACTTTCTCTCTATGTGTTTGGTTACCTTGTGGGTCCGTGGTTCCTTCGAGTTTGCCACTGCACCTGAGTTATCACGGTACACTATGATACTCTTGGACAAACAAGGTACTACATCTAGATCCATGAGGTAGTTCTTGAACCATACCGCCTCCTTAGCAGCCTCCGAAGCGGCTACATATTCGGCTTCCATGGTAGAGTCCGCAATGCATCGCTGCTTTGCACTCCGTTAAGATACAACTCCTCCTCCCAAGGTAAACACATAGTCTGAGGTAGACTTTTTCTCATCACGGTCGGCTTGGAAATCCGTGTCTGAATAACCCAAAGGCATTAGACTATCTGCTTGGAAAACTACCCTATAATCTCGAGTCATTTTTAGGTACTTTGAGTATATGCTTTACCGTAGTCCAATGAGCTTGTCCAGGGTTAGACTGATATCTAGCTACTATGCCTACCGCATAGCAGATATCGGGTCTCGTACATAGCATTGCATACATGACACTTCCTACGGCGGAAGCGTAAGGAACTTGTCTCATTTTCTCTATCTCCTTTGCAGTCATAGGTGACTGCTCCTTAGATAAATGAACACCATGTTTGAAGGGTAGCAATCCCTTCTTGGTTGTCTACATGCTAAAACGAGTAATCATAGTATCGATGTAAGATGCTTGAGATAAGCTCAACATTTTCCTCTTGCGATCTCGGTAAACCTTGATCCCAAGAATGTACGCTGCATCTCATAAGTCTTTCATTTGAAATTGATCGGATAACCAACTCTTTACATCTGATAACAGCTTCACGTTGTTGCCAAGTGGAAAGATGTCATCTACATAAAGTGCAAGAAATATCATGTCACCGTTGACATCTAAATGATACACACAACTCTCGCTAGGCAACTGGGTAAATCCATAGGACTTTACCATCTCGTTAAGCGATACACACATCTAGTTCGATATCGTAAACATCAAATTCAATATCGACCATCAGAAACTAAATTCACATCGATAAGATAAAAAAATACAATAACAAAGTAAAGGTCTAAGTTTGGCAACATGGAGAGTAGCTGAGAATCATGTATGAAGACATAAGACTCGAAGCACAACAAAACATACTAGAGAAGCTCTTCTGCACATCATTCAATTCCAGCATCCTCTCAAGCTCAACCTGCACTTTTAGAAATACATGTTGGCGTGAGTACAAAAATACACTCAGTGGGTATATCCCTAAAACAATTGAAAGATTGCTCTTAGAACTATAAGATTGACTTGCCACAACATGAAACACATATGGGTTTTAGTAAAATAACATGTGTATGTTACTAAAGAAACTTACTTACTTTCATGCTCATATATGATGCAATAATTTAACATATGTCTACAGATAATTATCACATATCATCAATCATACACCATATTTACGCGCACTGTGTTGAGAAATAGACTTCCTTCTTAAACACTATTACCGTCCAACTTACGTTGGCTCACTATCACCATTGTGTACACAAAACCCTTACTCAGCTTGTCCAGCATAGGACCGATATCGTCCATCTCTCGTAGATAGGTAACATGCATCATGCTTAAAAATCTCGACAAGTTAGTCGTTTTCTCAAATAAATGCAGATCATCACATTTAATATGCATAATACATATCACTTTCATCTTTTAGTTAAGAAATACCCACATGAAAATATTTTTATGCTGAAGGGCTATATTTTCCTTCTTTCACGTCTTTCTTGGTTCCACTTGATCCTTCAATCAACATAGAATAATATATGAGCATAGAGGAACCAAACTAGAAGAAAAACTCTTATTATTTGCTAAGCCGTCAACATGACTTTGGCTCTCTGTTTTTTAAGACTCTAAGGTATATGAATCAGTTGGGTCATTGCATCTTCTAACAACATCTAAATTCATAACAAGACTCGACCAAGTCCTATATGACCAAATAAGCATAAGAGACATAACAACAATCTTAAACTAACTAATCTTAATCAACAAACTCAACTAAGCCTATAACCAACATAGAAAATCACATATGCTATCATCTTAATCAAACAAATACATATATATTCTCAACTAACATCACTTATCATAAATCAACAACCAAAATCCAAAGATCAACACTTTAGCATCAAAATACCAATTTGACGTCAAACTAAATTTTTTAACTTTTGTAAATGTCATCCGTAGAATCCGAATAAATCATATTAAGCATTGTTCATATCATAGATTCCAAATATCAAGTCAAATTGAACAAATAAAATAAAAAATCCAACATTGTTCAAGCTATATGTTTCAACCATTTGGGGATTTTTAATCGACTTCGATTTTAATCCACTTTCCTACTCAAATCATGCTTAAATCTACCCAACAACACATATATGAAGCTAATTCAAGCATATCAACATCATATAATGAAGATCAAGGCTAGGGATTTTTTTTGAAAATTTCATGAATTCCACAAGAATGCTCACATGTTCGAAAATCAAGCGTTAAACCACTCCTAAACGATTGATCTAATACATAATGACGTTTAAATCAAGCAAAACATGCTCTTGGATCAACCCATCAAGACCGAAAATTTGAGGGTGTTCAAAGTTGATGTTTTTAGATTTTTCAAGCCACAAACATGTTCTAGAGTTGAAAATTTACCCTGTTGTGAAGTTGGATCGTAAATTCTACAGTTGGATAGAGCTAAAATAAGATTTAAAGAAGCAAAAATGGAGTGTGTGTGTGTTTTCGGTTCCAAGAAGAGAGAAAAAGGGAAATGAAAATGATGAATAGTGTAAAGTGCAATGTAATAATCATATATATAGTAAAATATCTAGTATATTGTTTTCACACTTTTTTAGGTTCTTTCACTCAAACAACATAAAAGTACTGGAAATAGACTCATAAATCTTTTAATAAAATTTAAACTCATTTTTATTATCAATCAAAGTCATTAATAGCAGATAAATATATCTATTTCAAAAATTCACACTGATCTAATTTTAAAACTCTGTATCTGATAAACCACTCCCAACTTATTATTCTGTCATTAAAACTTATTACTAAATTATAAACACTAAATTTTAGTTATTAAAAGTATTTTGATCTTAAAAAGCATTTATGATATTTTATTCATGATCTGGGCTCATTTAGCAACTCAAACAATAAATAAAACAAATACTCTAGAATTATATATCAAATTTTATAACTCTCAACTCAAGGTATATCTATGAACACACATCTGTTATCTCAGGACTCTGGGAATCTAAATTTCTAATTCTAATCAAGGTCCAAAATTCTATCTCAAGTTCTATATAATATTCTATCTTCTCGACTCAAAACTAATATACAAGCTTCTAGCTTAATCAATCATTTCTTATGAATGCAATGCCCTTCTATAAACTCTTAATCGTGAGCTACTCTCTGCTATAGGAATCTGGAGTATTACATTCCCCCATCTTTAAAAAACTTTCTTCCAAAAATTTAGTACCTTTGTGAACAACTCGGGATACTTCTCTTTTATCTGATCTTCTAGCTCACATGTTGCTTCTTCTAAACAATGATGCTTCCACAGGACTTTAACTAAAGGAATTGATTTATTCCTTAGTTGTTGTTCATTCCGATCTAAGATTCATTCTGGTTTCTCTTCATAACTCAAATCTAGCTCAGGAACGGTGTCCACTTGATGTATGATGTGTTTTGGATCAAACACATATCTTCGTAACTGCGACACATAGAACACATTCTGAACATTGCCAAAACTCGGCGGCAACGCTAATCTATAAGCAACTGGTCCATGTTGGATTTGTATATTAAAAGCAGAATGATTGAACTTGTATATAATGTTTCCCGTTACCACTATTACAATATCCTATCTGAATTGTTTACTTGATTGCATATGTTGATCCATTATCTTATATAAGAGTTAGATCATACAGTGTGTAGAAGATCACAGAAGTGTGTATAATTGGTTAAGCTAGTAGAGATATAAAAAGGATCACAGCTGAGTTGTCGATATAAGTTGTAGTATAGATAAGAATTGACTTGACTTTGTTACTTGTCTATGTTGGTACATCTTGACGTATTGATGGATTATAGTGAGATGAGTTATTCTATCTGACCGTCGTGAAGAACCTAGATCTCGGTGACTTTACGTTGATCTAAACCTCGATAAGATTTTAGGTGAGTATGAGTTACTGACCATCACTTTGACTTGTTATGGGTGAGAGTTACATGAAATAACCAAACATTCTCCACATCTTGGTGGCAGTGCTTGTATGCCATGCTACTTACCTGTATCGAGTCACCATATCCGTTTAGGATGATGACATCCCCTTAAGGAGCTCAAAAGTTTTATTGTACTAAACCATGCAGGCTGAGTTAGCTCAAGTACAATAATAAGGTTGAGTGGTACTACTTAAGGAATTAAAGAGATTAATTATTTTAAGCAGTCATAGTGCTATAAATAATTAATGGACGTGTGATATGTTAAATACGGTGATTCGTAAGTCGAAATGCAAGCCCTACTCAACTTTGGTAATATAAGTCAACATTTGTTCTATAGTGGAACAAATAAATGTTTATGAATTAATTTATGTTCTGGACTGAATCTAATATAATTAATTCATTTTATGCCTATCTTTATTCCTTGCATTTGATCCCTGAGCTGGTCCATCAAGGCCTGTAACTGCATGAATTTCATCCCCCCTATGTTGTCCCACTGGGACTCTGTTCTGATTTATGCATTATTTTAATACATCTCCAATATCTAGATAGATATTATCTTATATTATTAGATATCAAGAGATAATTATTCTATATATGATTTATCTTTAGAGATTGAAGATAATTATTGTATTTATTAAATATACAAGGATCCTATCTAAATAGGATTCTAGGAATGCATTATAAATACAAGGTGAGAGAAAATCAGATAATCAATCTTATCATTGTTGTGATTTTCGAAAATCACATAGAAGCATATAGGAGGCGGGTGAAATTTGTAGTATGCTCCATAGATTACTCTCACTCAGTATTGAAGAATAGACATCTGACATCTGGTATACAGTCTAGAAGATCAAAGTTGGAGTCTGCAATTGATTAAATATCCCAGAAATACGTAGGTAAATACGAGTAAACATATATGTGTTGCAATTAATTATATAAGTGCATGCTAGGAATATAATCAATGTATGTTGAATTAAACATCGAAGATAGATCATCGGGAGCAAGGTAAAATAAGATTTCCCTACGATTGGTATCAGAGTCTGGTATCACTATCTTGGCCATGTTGGATTAATTCACGTTTGATTATTACGTGAGTTATAATTAATTACGGATACATCATTCATCGTGGCTCAATTATTTATTTTTTCGTTGTAATCGTTTTTCACCACGAGAAAATATGTGGTTAGATTAGAATATATTTTTATAGATAATATCTATAAAAAAGAAGAATGAAGAAGAAGAACATGAAGAACGAGATGAGACGACGGAGTCTCATCGCACGGTGTGACGGGAGGCACATGGGCAACAACATGCGATGGGCGACGGCAGGTGTCGTGCGACCCAGCGCATACAGCGCCCGCACACTGGCAGATAATAGTAATAGGGTAGCAACATCGCACGCTGCCTAGTGTGGGGGTGCCCGACGCGTAGCGCACTCGTGGATGTGTACAGGCATGGGGACAGGTCGGCGAGTAGGGCACTGGCGACAGACGATGGCACACGCACGTGAAGCGCGTAGGCCTCGATGTGCGCATGCTTGGCGCTCAACGAACGCTCAACAGTAGGTTATGAGATGCACGCATAAGCTCGGCTACGTAGGTGGGGTAGCGTGGGGTGAGGCGACCGGGCACGACGGGCGTGCGATGAGTACGTGCACCGTGCGGCCTCAGCGCGTGACCCGTGCGCACACGCACGACGACACGGCGAGGGGCGAAGGATGGTTAGGCGTGTGCTGGGCTGTGCCCTAGCACATAGGCCCAGCCCATTCGGACCGATCCGACCCGTTTTTTGACTGGACCTTGACCCGACCCAAATTACTATTCCGGCCAGTTTTGATTTTTTTGCCCAAATCAAGTTTTGATGAGTCCAGTTCATGACCGTGCATGCAAGGCCCTTTTCAAGAAAAAATGAACATCTTTATTTTGCAAATATATGTAATAAATTAGGCAGGGACTTATAGGATTCTACGAATGGACCGCGATGAATGATTTTTTTTTAATCATTCATAGCATGTCGTGGATATTTAAATTATATAGTAGCATGCAATGTATGTTTAAATACACAGATAAACATGGATATATATTTTTATGATTAACTACGTTTATCAAGCATGCTAGGTTTATCGCTATTCAAAGCATGTTTTAGAATTCTACGAGTATGTTTTATATGTTGAGTTCTAGAAAGAGCATGTTAGAACTACATGATCTGCATGGACAAACCTTCGGAAATAAAAAAGACTAAGCGAGAAACCCGACGTTTAAATTCTTAACTTAAAAACATCAAGACCTCCATATTTTGATCTCTAAACAAAGTGATATGCACTGTGAGTAAACGTCCACACGCGTGGCTTGCTTGCACTATTTATCATAAGTTTGGTTGGATGGATTCCTAAATAAAACATTTTAATCTATTGAGAAGTGAGTTTCACGTGTAAACGTCCACACGCATGGCTTGCATGTGAGATTTTCATAAGTTCTCTAGAGATAGATATAAAATGAGATGACAAACGAAATTGATTTGGAAGCGGTATGGTCCGCGTCAGTGTGCTAATTCTAAGAATTCGATTTATGCTGTCAAAATTATGGTCAATGCTTACGCATCACCTCAAGTACAACTTTCCGCGAAATCTCTTCTTGCGATAGTGATGTGGTCTAGTTAAGGTCCAATTATTAATTTCATTTGACATAAGAATAAGTTGACATGGATTGAAATTAAACAACTAAAAGGTTAATTTAAGTCTGGTCGAGGGGTTCATGTGTAAACGTCCACACGCGTGGCTTGCATGTGGGATTCCTTGGGAAATTGGTGGTTTCAACCAGTATTGTTTTATCAAAAGGTTACAATATTGTTGTTACGAATTATGTGTGATCGTATGCTTATGTGTTTACATTACTTTTTAGATATGTCTCTTACTCCGATTATCAATATGCTCGCACAAAACCCCTTATCCGATGTGAATTATATCGAGTGAAAACGAAAAATTGAGATTGTTCTTACTACAGAAGAAAATCTATTTGTACTCACTACACCTCGTCCAACATCCCTAGACGATTTATCTATGGATGAGGAGCCCAAGGAACACGAGAAATGGGATAAGTCAAATAGAATGGAAAAGTGCTTTCTTTTGGTTACAATGTGCGAGTCCTTGCAACTCCAGCATCAAGAGATAGAGGATGCAACCATTATCTGGCTAAATCCCATGAAACTATATGGGGAGTCGGACAGAATTGCTAGTTATAACTTGACAAAATTGATCATGTCAAGTTCAATGATGGAAGATGATTCAGTGCATGACCATGTAGAGCAAATGTAACGCCCCCACTCTTGTAATAAAGAACATTACTAAAATCTTTTTATCTGTAATACTTATAGAATAATAATAATGATATTAATAATTATATTTAAACAACGAAGGTTATAAAATTAGACAAACGGGCAGCATGTACCCTATATACGTATATAATGCCCATTTCTCAATTTACGAGAAAGAGGCGTAATTCCAATTCTCCCCAACCGACGTAACAGTAAAACAACAACAAATCCAAATAAATGACAAAACAATAGCAAAAGGGATCATAGGCCTAGATTCATGGCCTTAATCGCCCGTAATGCCTCGTGCTCGATCTCAACAGGTAGATGGCACTTTTCGTGATACAAGCCGATAGGACTCATCCCCAAAATGCTCTTGAAAGCAGTTCGGTATGCCCAAAGTGCAAGATTCACTTCATTGACCGGTCCTTGGGATGGTTGGACCGCCTTCTCAAGAACACCTTGATCCGCTTGTTGCTTGTCTCACCGTCTCAAGTCTGTGGATGATATGGTGTGGAAACCTGTGGGTGATGCCATTCTTCTCCATGAGCTTTTGAACAACTTATTACAAAATGTGCTCCCCATCACTTATGATCGCCTGGGAAACCCAAACTGCAGAGAATGTTCTCCTCGCACAAACTTCAAGACAACATTAGATCACTAGTCCTCGGGAATTGCTTCACCCACTTGGACACATAATCTCGACAAGCAAGATATATTCAAAACCATTAGACTTGGGAAAAGGCCCCATGAAATCAATACCCCAAACGTCGAAAATTTCAACCGCTGTGATATTGTTCGGGGCATCTCATTTCTCCTCCCACATTCCCAACTCGTTGGCATCCGTCACATGAAAGGTAGAAGGGTGGGCGCCCTGAAAAGAGTCGGCGGAAGAGACCACTCGCAGCACCTTGAAAGCTGCTTTCGCCCACCAAAATGTCCCCCGCAGGGGCTTTATGACACAACTTAAGGACTCGACTTTGCTCCTCATCGGGATGCATCTTCTAACCACCTCGCCCTTCCCGAGTTTGAAAAGGTATGGATCATCCCAAAAGTAATTCCCGCATACACTAAAAATCTCTTCCTTTGGGAAGTTAAATCAGTCTCAAGGAGCCACAAACCAAGTAATTAACAATATCAAGATACCAAGGTGATGAATTGATTTCCAAAGCATGCTCAAAAGGATAAGACTCAACAAGACTCTCTTGTGCAGGTAAAACAAAAGGGGACTCAAGACGAGATAAATGGTCAGCTACACCATTGTCACTACCCTTCCTATCTATAATTTCTAGATCAAATTCTTGCGTAAGAAGGACCCAACGAATTAATCTAGGTTTAGCCTGAGATTTAGTCAACAGATATCTTAAAGCAACATGATCACTGTGAACAATTACCTTAGAACCAATGATATAAGCACGAAACTTATCCAAAGCAAAGATAACAAAGAAAAAGCTCTTTTTCAAGAGTAGTGTAATTCACTTGAGCGTAACTTAAAGTTAAGCTAGCGTAATAAATCACACGTAACATTTTATCCACACGCTGACCTAATACAGACTCCCACGCCACATTGCTAGCATCACACATTATTTCAAAGGGTAGCGACCAATTTGGGGCAACAACAACGAGGGCGATGGTCAATTTCTCCTTAAGTAAATTGAAAGCATGCAAACATTTTTCATCAAACTTGAAAAGAACATCTTGAGCAAGAAGATGACATAAAGGTTGGCTAATCTTAGAAAAGTCTTTAATAAACCTACGGTAAAACCCGCATGTCCTAAAAACCCTAATCCCTTATCATCGGTGGAGGTAATTTTCAATTACATCCACCTTAGCTTTGTCAACCTCAATCCCATTCTTAGACACAATATGTCCCAATACAATCCCACTCTTAACCATAAAGTGACTCTTTTCCCAACTAAGAGTGAGATTGCTCTCCACACAACGCTTTAACACACGATCAATCTTATCTAGGCAATCATGAAAGAAGATCCAAAATCAAAAGTCATCCATGAATACCGAGGAAATCTCCAATCATCTCGGAGAAGATTGACATCATGCACCGGCGAAAGGTGCCGGTGCATTACAGCCAAAAGGCATCCGCCGGTAAGCATATGTCCCAAAGGGACTTGTAAACGCCGGCTCGCTTGATCCTCCGAGCAATTGCAACCTGATAATAGCCGATAATCCATCAAGAAAATGTAAATATTCATGTCCAAGCTAATCTATCAAGCATTTGATCTATAAAGAGAGAGAAATGGTCCTTTTTGTCGCGCATTCAACTTGCGGTAGTCGATGCACATACGCCACCGTAGTAGCCCTTGTAGGTACCATCTCCCTTTCTCGTTCTCCACCACCGTGATACCTCCCTGCTTGGGCACCACATGTCTTGGGCTAACTCACTACCGTCGGAGATAGGATAGATTAGACCCTCCATCGAGTTTCAAAACCTCCCTTCACCACTTCACCGAGGATCGGTTCGATCTTCTCCGGCATCAATCACTTGGTTTAACTCCATCCTCAAGCGTGATGCGATGCATACATGTTCTTCGATCGATCCCTTAATGTCGGCAAGACTCCACCCAAATGCCACTTATTCCTCTCGTAACCGAAGCAGCTTCTTCTTCATCATCGTAAAGCTCGGAGGAGATTATTACCGGCTTTTCATTTCCTCCTCCAGAAGACATACTTCAAGTGCTTCGCGCCTTCATTTCTAGAGTGGGCTTGGGCATACTAGCAACTTCACTTGCCCACTCTTCCTCGTCGACCGATCTCGCAAAAACTTCCTCGAGGCTATGTTCCGCAACAACACATTCTCGCCAAGGATCAATAGCATCAATGAAAGCACAATCATCAATTGAATTAACTGAAGGAAACATCACACTGTCCCTAACAGAAAAAGACACTGTTTCACCAAGCACGGTCATTTTTAAAGTGCCACTCTTAACATCGATTAGTGTATTGGTTGTGGCCATGAATGGCCTCCCCAATAACAGTGTGTGCTCCTTTCCATCTTCTCTAACCTCACCAATTTCTAACACAACAAAATCAACAGGAACTATCAACCCACCTACCTTAACTAAAATATCCTCAATAATACCCTTCGGATATCTGACGGACCTATCTGCTAGTTGTAGACACATGCGAGTGGGTTTAAGTTCGCCTAATTCTAATTGTTTAAAAATCGAATAAGGCATCAAATTTATCCCGGCCCCCAAATCAAGCATGCCAGAAGCCTCCTTACCATTACCTAGAGCAATTTTAATTATAAAACTACCTGGGTCCCGGAGTTTGGGAGGTAACTGATGCTGCAGGATGGAATTGGCCGCCTCGGAGACCACGACCTTCTCATATTCTCCAAACTTCCTTTTCTTTGAAGCCAGCTCCTTGAAAAATTTGACGTAGGCTGGCACATTTCTGATTACGTCCAAAAGAGGCAAATTGACATTCACCTGGACGGAGTTTGTAGAACTCGTTAAACCGCCGATCTTGTTTCTCATTTCTTAGCCGGTGCGGAAAGGTATCGGAGGAGTGTAAGGCTTTGTCGCTTTATGCAATGGACCTCGATATCCTTCTTAGTTTCTACATCTTGAGAATTCACCGCTATCGGATTTCTCCCCACCTCATTCTTAATCACACGACCACTCCTCAAAATCAGAATCGCTCGGGCTTGATGGGGTTGGCTAGGAGCTTCCCCATCGTTTTGCCGCAGTAGCTCGCTCAGCAGGCCGCAACCGCCCATTTGCGTCTCCAAACGCTTGTTTGTGGATTCTTGGGCATCCATCCTTGGGCGAAAGCATCCATTCTTTGGGCCATCGCATCCTCAAATCTTTGGTCTCGAGGTGGCGGCGGAGGTGCTCACGATACCGCCGCTGCATGGTATTCTTGATGCGAGAACCGCTGCGGTGGGGGCTGTTCTTCGGTATTGCTCTCGCCGCCGAAATTCGTGGTTGCCGAGGTCTTCTCGAATGGGCGCCTGATTAGAACCTCGCCTCGACTCTGATTTCTCCATCCCACGTTAGGTTGATTCCTCCACCCCGAGCCAAACTGTTCTGTCGATTAGACTCGAATCGCCGTCGGTTGGAATCCTTGCATGGCATAGGCTTCGCTCGCCTCAAGAGTCGGCTCCCATCCTAGGCACGATCAACGTTATGCCCGGTTTCATTGCAAATTCCAAGGCTCTAAGAACTCCTCGTCTTGGTTTGGTTGATCGCTTTTCAATTTCAGCTCTTGTACTCTCTCATCAACTCACCACTTGTTTAGTCATGTCGTGTGAAGGGTTCACGGCATGAGCCTTTGCTCTCCCACCTCGATCGACTTGTGAAGTAGCAGCCATGGCTTCAAAAATGTCGACGATATCCATCGCCGCCCTAGAACCGATGTCTCCTCCCCGTTGTCCACCATGTATTGAAACTCGAGTCAATCCATCATAGAAGAATTGATACAAAATTTCGCCGCAAGGCATGATGAGGACACTTTGCAACAAGTCCCGAACTGCTCCCAAGCTTCATGGAATGGCTCGTCACCGTCGATTAAAAGTCATGATCCGTGACCTCAACTCTCGACTCTTCTTGTTCGGGTAATGTCATGAACTTGTCGACCACGGCGCTCCAGCTCGCAGAGAGTTGGCAGTGAGAGCCGTAAACCAAGACTTTGCTCTATCTTTCGTGGTGTACGGAAACACCGCATCTTCAATCGATCTTCATTTAGTCCTCCCAATGGAAGGATGCAAAACCGAGCAAAACTCTCTTATAAACCCAAAGCATCCTCACTAGCAAGCCCATGGAAAGTAGGCATGAGTGAGAAATGGTTCGGTTTCAACTCAGAATCTCGGCTGCCGGTCCAAGAACAATTGGGGACGAGCTGCCCCAATCACCGCCTATAAAATCACGCAGGCACGTGCATTCTCACCCATCTCTCAACGGGGAGTATCTTCAACAACTGGTTGATACGTGATAAAGCGCCTCGATCTGCTCACCACTCTATGGTGGTACCAAACTCCTCCAGTTCCGGAAAAAGCGACCTTTTAGTTCTTCGAATGTGGTCCAACGGGGTAGCAAGCGGTCTATTTAGACTGCGGCGACCTAGCATACAAAACACTCAAACAAGAAAAGATCACACGCAACTGGAGAATAACAAAATAAAAACGAAAGAAACACGGAAAACAATCAACACAAACAATACGCCTAAAGTTTTCCCCGGCAACGGCGCCAAAATTTGTTCAACCAAAAGTATACTTTCAATTGACTCGCAATCGTACGAGGTGTTATAGTAGGGAAAGCTAACCCTAGTCGCTCTCAAGGAAAACTTAACGAGGCCTAATGTTCGTGTTGCTCATGAAAACGATTAAATCCTAAACACTCTAATACCAATAAGGGATTTTCAAACATACGAGGAATCAAACACGAGAATTAAACAAAGAAACCTAAGCCGTGGTTGTCAATCCCGAGCTAAATTACGAAAACAAAAGATCTAAACTAGAGGCTGTCAAACCCTAGATGATTAACTACCAAACACAGGAACAGGAAATAAATCAAAAACAATTAAATTAGATCTTCAAACAAGGATCAATGAAATTCAACAAAGAACGATTAAACATGAATTTAAAGTTCAACACCACTTGCATAGAATTCAGATTATTAAACCCAGAAACAAGAACTAATCAAGAACCTAATCAAGACAGGGAATAATCGAAATCAGAACGAATCAACATGTAAACGAGTGATCAAGAACAATTGGAACAAAAAGCTGATCAATTACTTTCAATCCAAATCAAAATTACACAACGTATTGCAAGAATCAGAATAAAATTATCGACGTTGCTAGAATTCATAAATAAACAGAGTACCAATGTGAAGTAATGTCCGACTTGGAACAAGTCGAAGAACGACTCACAAGAATGGCGAATGAAAAGCAGAAAAATACGAAAGTCTCTCTCCGAAAATAACCTAAAATAGATTATATATAGGAAGGCAACCGAGCCGGCTGGAAAAGAACGCTGGCAGAGGGCGAGGCGTGCGCTGGGCGTCTTGCGGCGAGGCGCGGGCGAGGCACGCGGCGAGGCGAGACGCAGGCGAAGCGAGGCGCGGGCGAAGCGAGGGCGAGGCGAGAGCGAAGCGCCACCCGAGCGCGCGAAATTGGGAACGCGCCGGAGTGAGCCGCTCAGATGCGGGGCGTGGCGGCGGCGGGCGGCTGGCGCGCAGGCGTGCTGTGGTGAGCCGGGCGTTCACCCGAGCGCGAGGGAAATTGGGAACGCGCCGGAGTGAGCGGTGTTCGATGCAGGCGGAAGGAAGGGCGCTGGGCGCGTGCTATCACACATGTATTTCCAAGTATCATATATCTTTTAAAACATTTTTCTTTACCAAAAAATCATTTAAGTTTGTACTTAACCATACTTATAGATATAAAGAGCGATGCTTATGAGAGAATGAGTATGTGGGGCTCACTTCCGACTGCATCAACCATCGATCTCCTTAGCCTGCAACACAAAACATCAAGTAGGGTATGTGAGCATGCGAACATACTCAGTAGGGAATACACTACAAGCAGTTATAACCAATTGCGTAATGCACATAACATAATGAACATATTCATTAGTAGTTACCCTTGTGGGTACTCATTATTTAACTCATTGGGTAGAGAGACTTGTCTCGCCTCCTCGAGGGTAATTCATTAACATTGAGCCCCTTGTGGGCCTCCTCGAGGGTACTTCATTAACATTGAGCCCCTTGTGGGCCTCCTCGAGGGTACTTCTTTACGGCACACAACCTCGACCTTGTAGGTCACATAATTAGTTCACATGCATACACAAAACACAACAATGATTATAACCATACAACGTACTTACAGATTCAAAGAATACTCTTTAGCTCTTGCTTGGTTGTCCGTCCTTGAGATTCGGATGTCACGTCACCTAGCACTTTAAAATTACTTATAACTTAGTCTTTTTAATTACTAAAGCTATGTTCTTAAGCATTAATTCAAACATAATCTTTTTACATAACTCTTAATAGTTAATATTTATGTAAAAATAAGAACCCACCATCAACTTTTATTCTTAGCTTTCATTTAAATTTCATATGCTTAAATATACCATTATACATCATAAACACACTTATATTAATCACTTAAGCGTACTTTCATTTAGTGCCCTTCAACCAAGTTTATAAAAAATTAATAATTATTCCTTACTTTATTCAAAATGATATATCACTTGCTCATTAAAGCTCCATTATTAACCATAATCATCATTCTATATTTAACTTTAATTAATCTACACCTAAACATAAATACTTCCATTAAAGAATAAACTATACTTTTTCAACTTTCACATATAAACTTAGAAAATTTCAAATATATTATATTATGCTTAATGTACATCCCAAAGCTTATATATCATGTTATTTGAAACAAATAAAATCAAAATCATAAGAACCTCCAACTTCATAATTTTCGAAAATTATGAAAAATATACATTAAATTTTTAATCTATTTTTCTTACTTAATACATGCTTAAATACATTCAAATACACAATTATAAACATAATTCAAGCATAATACAACATCATTTAAAAATCAAACCTATGGTTTGATCCTACTTCTCAAAGCACATATATTTCATAATTAAACTCTCATTTATGCATAATATTAGCTTCTAAACATAGATAACTTTGAACTTCACATACTAAACTTTCTTGATAACAACTAATAAATATTTGTGCACATAAACATGAAATAAATGATATTATACCTCTAAAAAACAAGATATGAAATTGATTATGAATGATTTCTTACCTTAATTTTTATTTAGGATGAAATTTGTGAAGTATGTGTTTTAGGGGTGTGTGTGTTCGAAAATTTGGGGAAGAAGATGAAAATTTTGATGAATGTGAATAGTAAGTAGGTGTTCGATTTATATATATTGATTTTTGTTTTATTTTTTATTCCAACATATACATATATATATATATATATATATATATATATATATATATATATATACATGCTTAGGTGTATTTTCTCTACATTCTTCCATACACTTCTACACTTTTCCACACATTTCCTACACTTATATACCTATATATATATTTCATTTATTATCTCTACACAAGTTATTATACTTATGTATAATAATTAATTCTTTACTTAATTCTTACACTTATTTTATGTTATCAAATAAATATTTTCATGCATTCTAAAAATTTAAACTTTCATTCTAAAATCATAATCATAATTTACTAGAATTTTAAAACTCATTATTTTAAACTTTACATTTCGCCAGGGCGCATCCTCGCTCTAAGACGAACAACCTGTAAAAAACATTTGAAACTCAATCTTCATTAGTTCATAAATCAATTGATTTTTTTTTTCAAAACATATATCATTTTACTTTAAGAAAAAGTTTCGGGGTATTACAGCAAATGATCAATCTCTTTGGAGAGCTCGAACTGGTTGGAGGATATATTGATGATGAGGTCAAGATCGATATGATCCTCAATACTTTACCCAATTCTTTGGATGACTTCCGTCATATCGTGATCTTATATGAAAAGAGTCATACTCTATATACATTGCAAAAGGATCCGGTAACGACGGAAGGCAAGATGGGCCAAGGTACACAGTCTTTAGTACGTACCTTAAGGAATACCACAACTTCATTAAAAGATGAAAAGATAAAGTGGAATTCAAGATATGCTAAGACTAAAGGAAATAGTGGGAGTAATACAAAGGGCTTTACCAGCGGTTTGAAAACAAAAGGAGGAGGGCAAGTGTTTCAAGTACGATAAGACTGAGCATTTGAAGGCTAATTGCCCTATGCTCAAGGCTCAAGGTATGCCATTAGCTCTAGTGACGGAAACATGTTTATTGAATTGTTCTACTCATTCATGGGTAGTAGATACAGGTGCAACTGATCATGTTTGTTACAACTTGCGCATGGGATTCTTGTGGATAAGGGTAGCTGAGTGATGGCGAGATAACGATCTCCATGGGCAACGCGGTGAAAGTCGAGGCCGTTTCAGTCGGAGATGTTTCTTTATGCTTTAATAGGACATTTTTAGTTTTAAGAGGTTCTTTTTGTGCCGGAGTTTTGGCGAAACCTTATTTCTGTTTCTAAACTATTTACTCATGGATATTCTGTTGTTTTTGATAGTAGTGTTTCTATCATGAGAAATGATGAATTTCTCTATGGTGACACATTATACAACTCTCTTTATACTATTTTTGCTAAGCATAATACCTATAATTATATTATATCTACTACATCTAACCATAAGAAGAGTAAGTTTTCTTCACAATAGGACTATACATATCTTTGGCATCTTAGATTCGGTCACCATCAATCTAAATAGGATCCAAAGACTGGCTAAGAATGGAGCGTTGGGTGAATTTACGGTTACTCGATTCCCAGTCTACGAATCATGTATAAAGGGAAAGATGTTGACCAGACCTTTCAAAGTGAAGGGGTATAGAGCCAAAGAGGTGTTAGAATTAGTCCATTCTGACCCGTGTGGACCGATGTCTACACAAGCTCATGGAGGATACGATTATTTTATCATTTTCATTGACGATTACTCAAGGTACGGATACGTATACAAGCTTCACCGTAAGTTGAATGCTTTGAGAAATTCACAGAATGTAAGGTGAAAGTGAAGACGAAGATAGGTAAAAGTATCAAGGCACTGCGGTCTGATTACGGTGGCAAATACCTCAGCAACGAGTTTATGGACTACCTGATGCTGTGTGGGATTACGTCCCAGCTCACTACACCGGGCACACCGCAGTAAAACGATATGTCAGAGCGAAGAAATAGGACTCTCTTAGAGATGGTTAGATCAATGATGAGTTATACAACCTTGCTTATTTCGTTCTAGGGGTATGCCTTAGAAACAGTGACATATTTGCTCAATCTAGTATCATCCAAGTCAGTCGACAAGACCCCTTTCAAGTTATGGTTTGGACATAAGTCTAGTTTCATCCATATAAGGATATGGGACAATCCAGTACATGTGCTGAACAAGAAGGCTGACAAGTTGGAGGCTAGATATGACGTAAGGCTGTTTGTAGGAATTGCCTGAGGAATAAAAGATGATAATTTCTATAGTCCTAAGGATCAAAAGGTCGTTATTAGCACCAACGCTCGATTCTTGGAGGATGACTACATGAAAAACCACAAATCCAAAGTTGAAATCATTCTTCAAGAATTGGAAGATGATTGTGTTCCACCACTGATTCCGCCAAAGGTACAAGATGTCGAGTCTAGTGGGAGGTATCAACACTAGATACTTCAAGAGTTTGAAGTGGGTCGAGTGTCACTAGTGATACAGGCTTTACCATTGGCATCCACCAGCAAGTTGTTCAAGAAAGCAAACTACAAGTTATTGTACCCACCATTGTCATTGTGCCAGTAGCGCCTCATCGTAGTGGGAAGGTTGTGCGACAACACGATCTATTTATGTTCGTGGGTGAATCTTCGGATTTAGTCCCAGTAGGCGAACAAGCTATAATCGACCAATAGACATACAACGATGAGATACAAAACTTAGATGCAGGAGCATAGCACACCGTTATGGACTTAGAGATTGAGTCCGTAACCGCTATGGATGTATATAAGAAATCACCTCTACTAGATAGAAAGGAAGCCATAGGTAGTAAGTGGGCATACAAGAGGAAGAGAGATTCTGTTAAAGAGGTTTCGGCTTTTAAAGCTAGGCTTGTGGTGAAAGGGTACACTCAGATTGAGAGGATTGATTACGATAATACGTTTTCGCCTGTAGAAATGCTCAAATCCATTAGAATCCTTCTGACCATAGCAGCTCACATAAACCTAGAGGTTTGCCAAATAGATATGAAAAAATTGCTTTCTTAAACGGTTATCTTGAGGAAGGTCGAGACATTTATATGCAGCAACTCGAAGGTTATGTGTAGAAAGGTGATGAGCATCTAGTGTAGAAGCTTAAGAAGTCCATTTATAGACTCAAGCAAGCTTCCCGATCATGGAACTTACGCTTTGACGAGGTGGTAAAAACATATGGTTTTACCCAGTTACCTAGCGAAAGTTGCGTGTATCGTTTAAATATCAAAGTGATGTGGTATTTCTTGCACGTTACGTAGATGTCATCCTTCTACTTGGCAAAAATGTGAAGCTATCTTAGGCGTTTTATATTGATACTATGATTACTCATTTTAGCATGCAAACCGCTAAGAAGGGATTGCTATCCTTCAGACATGGTGTTCCTTTATCTAAGGAGCAGTCGCCGAATACTACAAATGATATCGAGAAAATGAGACACATTCTATATGCTTCCATCGTAGGAAGTCTCATGTATGTAATGCTACATACGAGGCCCAATATGTAGGCATAATAGTAAGATATTAGTCTAATCCAGGAAAAACTCATTTGACTACGGTAAAGCATATACTTAAGTACCTGAAAATGACTCGAGATTATAGGCTAGTTACCCAGGAAGATAGTCTAATGCCTTTGGGTTATTCAGACTCGTATTTTCAAACTGGCCGTGATGAGAAGAAGTCCACCTTATGATATGTGTTCACCTTGGGAGGTGGAGCCGTATCTTGACGGGGTGCAAAGCAGCGGTGCATTGCAGACTCCACCATGGAAGCCAAATATGTAGCCACATCAGAGGCTGCTAAAGAAGCGGTATGGTTCAAGAAATACCTCATGGATCTAGAAGTGGTACCTCGTTTTCCCAAGAGTATCATAATGTTTTGTGATAACTTTGGTGTAGTAGCAAACTCGAATGAACCACGGACCCACAAAGCGATGAAACACATAGAGAGAAAGTACCACATCATATGAGAAATCGTTCGATGAGAGACGTGCTTATAGAGAAGATTGGTACTACGGATAACCTAGCTGACTCTTTCACGAAGAGTCTGCCGCAAATAGTCTATAACAAGCATGTTCGAGGACTTGGATTGCACAAGATGGTCCCTACTTAGAAAGGAAACTTTTGTAGAAGTCGGAGAAGCAAAGTGATGGTGTTGTTAGTAATGCCTAGTATGGAGACATATTGTATACTAAAAGTTTGCTTTAGTATAAATGAGAGATTGTTAGATTTGCATACTGAAAGCAGAATGCTTGAGCTTATATACAATATTTCATGTTACCACTATTACAATCTCCTATCTGAATTGTTTACTTGATTACATATGTTGTCCCATTATCTCATACAAAGTTAGATCATACAGTGTGTAGAAGATCACAGAAATCTGTATGATTGTTTAAGCTAGTTGAGATATAAAATGGATCACAACTGAGAAAACTTGAGGACAAGTTGTCGGTATAGGTTGTATTATAGATAAGAAATGACTTGACTTGGTTGCTTGTCTATGCTGGTAAGTCTTTGTAATAACCCAAAAAATTTAAAACTTTTATTAGTGATGATTAAACCAATCACTTATGTTGCTAAAACCTTAATTATGTTTAAGGTGACCAACGAAACGAATTAGAATCGATTCGGAGATCGAAAACTAGAGAAATCATAAACTAGTGACTAGTCCAACCAGAGTAGGGTTTCCTGAATAGTCTGAACATAGAATATCTAGGATGAATCTCAACAAAATGATTGCATTTCTAGAATCTTCTAATGAAAATATGTGAGAAGCCAAAGAATTAGAATTTTCGGGCATACTTGCCCGGTCAGTCTCAAAAGTACTATTCACGAGCCGGATCAAATTCCAGTCAGTGCTAATCATTGAAATTAATGAGAACAATCAAAATCATGAAGGAATATATTTATTATAAATTTAGAATTCATAAGAATCAATTTTTGAACGAAATTCCTGAAGAACTTAACCGAACACCGGTATATATACCGGAAAAACACTAAACTGATCCGAACGAACCGAAACTCAAAACAAGGGTCTAAATCAGTAAGAAATTATTTATAAGATTCAAATTAAGTATGAAAGCTCAAGAATTCGATAGAAATTCGAAGGAACATAATTTAATCGTCGGATGCCGTTTTTTCGTGATAATTAAGAATTGACTTACCGGATGCAGTCCGAGCTTCATAAAATTATTATAAACTATGAAATAACTTTTTAAGGCTATTTAAGAAAATAAAACCTTAAGGTTCCGAGAAATCAATCGAAAGCGCGATAAAACTTAAAGAACGGGTATTAACATACCAAATCGGGTGATTTTGACTAGTCTTCTCCCAACTACCACAATGGATAGCCCATATAGGCTTCCAAAAGCTCTTTTACAGCCGTTTTATAGTAGTATTTGTGCTTCTCTCTCTCTCTCTTTGGAACAAATTCTACCTTTGTTTTTCAAAATCCTTCACTTTTCCTAAGCCTTAATCCATCTTTCCCAACCATTCCAAACTTCCAAATAATTTTCTAAGATCATACAAACGTAGAATTCATCATTCTCTTCATTTTTAATGGAGTAGAATTTTGTTTAGATTTTTTTGGAATTCTTTCATGAACAACCCTAATTTTTGTTCTTCATTTTTTTCATGAATTTCGAGCCATCAAATGCTCCCAAGCCATGAATGAAATATGCTTATAAATGTGTTTTAAGATTGTGTTTAAAGTTTGGGAAGTTTTGGAGCATGTTTGGTATTTTTTTATTTTTGTTAGATTTGTTTTTATAGAAGATAAAGCAAGTTTTTGTGAATATTATTTCATATTATTGGTTACTGAGGTGTTAGGAGCATGAACAATAAAGATGGAAATTTTTGAATTATTTCTCCTATTTATTTTGTTAAGGCCGAAACCTATGTGGGGTTTTTGAGAATTTTTTTATTTTATTTATTGAAACATAGTTGAGATATAGTGTTTAAACAACATAGTACTTTATGTACGAGAATCCAAAAGAAATCGACAAATTTCGCTAACTTAAGAAGAAATTAAAGAGAATCGAAGTTAGACACAATTTAGGATTTTCTATTAACAAAAGGGTACTCAAACGTGAGTTCCTAAGTTAAAGAAACCAAAATCCGACTTACAACATTAATAAAGAAACAAACAATGTCGAAAAGTGTAAGCTAAGATTCGAACATAAGATGTCGATCCTTATGTCTCAAAGGTCGAGTTAGTATTCACAAAGAACTTCATTCATTTCTGGGATCACTTGAATCATAAGTCAAGACTCCCATTTTTCGTCGTTTTAATACGACAAGCCGTCAAGCATTACCTACTAGGACGTAGCTATAATTGTTAAGTCTAGTTAGTGGCTTGAGAATATCCTAATATATCAATCATAACTTGAATACCAACAATCTATAACGTAATAACGTTTAGAAGAACACTAAGTTTAGAGTCGAGGTTAGACTCAGAGTATATGACTCATAAGTTGAGGCTCGTCTATGAAAGATGAAGGAATATAGTTTGGGAATTGAGAATGTATGATAATAGAAATTATCTTAAAACCATCACAAGAAATCACAAGAAAACCTAAATTGGGAACGTAAAGTCGTAATTTATAAACGACCCTTGATCAATAAAATAAATCTAAGAAAAGTTATTTTCTTATGAAGGGCCTGTTCGTATGTAGTTGCCGAGGAAGGACAATCACACCCTGCTTCGCTTAGAACTTATAGCTTCGGACTAGCAAGTGGGCTCTCTTGAAACAAAATGAATGCATACCTCAAAGCATGATTTACAAAATCTTTATGAAATATTATCGCATGAACTTGTATTGACTGCCAAATATTTAAGTTTTGTTGTGATCCTATCTGAGGTTGGTATATCCAACGTGGTATGAGAATGTGTTGGTCCACCAACGTTAATGTAATACCCCATCCTTCCTAAGCTTCAGGTTTGTTCAGCACGTTTTTCAAGAAGGCAAAAAGTTGACCTTTTGTTTTGGTGATCCGAACGTCACGAAACCTCAGGCGTTGTAAAGAGTGTCTTATGAAGAATTCATAGACACTAAGTATGCAGGTTTTCGACCACCCACAAAGGTTTGGCACTCTGGGGAAGTTATTGAAAAATCGGACTTTTCATGGGTCTTTTAAAAGTATATCTTGTTTATAGTCGTTGTGTTCCGTATTTTATTTTGAGTCCATGGATACCAAGTTTGCCATTTTTGGAATCCGTTTGTGAAAGTTGCATCAATTTTTGTGTTTTCGAAAAAGGGTCGCTTGCGCAAGCAGCTGTGCAGCCCCCTGCTTTCTCCTATAAATAGAGGGCTAGGGCTTTTTCATTTTCAACGTTCATTTTCTTGTCTCTCTATATATACGGACGAGCCGAGCAGCCCCAGGTACGCTGTGGAAGCGTTGGAGGAGTGGGGATCGAGCCGGGGAGGCTTGAATGAGGCGCCATTGCGCTGCTGCCGGCCACCACTGCCGATCGAGTCGGGCAGTCTCCATTTCCATTTTGTCATTTTCTTGTTTTGATTCCGCCTTTTCGTAGATAGCATAGCATAGAACTCGGGTTTTAAATGGACGAGGCGAGAAAACGGTCGGAGGCCGGTGAAAACCGCCGCCGACCAACACCGCCTAACGCCGCCGCCGCCGTGACTGGTGGCCATCGATTTGGTGGCCGACGAGGCACTTTATGGCTATGGGCCCTTTAGGTTTTAAGTTTCGGGCTATGTGTTCTACTAGCGTACCGATTCCGTTTTTAGTGTTTTTGCATGCCGGGATGTTTTTTCTCGTTTCGAGTTTCTAAAGAAAGTACATGCCCGTGTTATCCTTTTTCAACATGGCTTGTCATTCCATGTTCCTTATTATGCATATTGCTTATGTTTCTATTTTCATGCATCGGTTCTGGATGGTTTATCCTAGATCTGAGGATAGACATCAATTTTTGAAGCTTCTTCGTTGCTAAGAATTGTGTCATCTTTCATGCATGTATATTTTCAAGGCACCCTATTATAGATCTTGATGTCCTGAATATATTTACCTTCTGCATCGAGTTGATTTGAAAGCCCGGAGAGTGCCAAATATGGGTTTAGAAAGTCGAAAACCCCTATTTTGCTTTGATCTCCGTTTGGATCACGTTGTTGCTTTGCTTTGTGGAATGTGACTCCAAAATTTGTTCCATCTTGTTACCAGATACCTACCAGTGCGATCTGTGAGGTTTTTGAATCTGTGGATATCTGTAATATCCCGAAGTTCTGAAGCCTAATTACGATAATAAAAATCGTAAATTAGGGTTTCGTCTTGATAATTGAAATAGTAATTTATCGAATATTAATTTTGACTATCTATGATACGAAGATCCTTATATCATATTCACTATGATTAGTGAATTAAGGAATATAGTTTATACTATTCCTTCGAAAGTATTATTTTAACGTCGATTAAATATATCGATTAAATATCGATAGTTGATCTTACGATATTTTCTAAGCATCGAAGCTTAGAATTAAAATTCCTTATTAATGAAAGGAATGAATAAAGTGATTACAACTTTATTATGAACATTTTGAGATGATACGATTATTAACGTTTTGAGACGTATCGAACGTCGACGTTTAGAGACGATTAGAAAACTTAGTCTAATAATCAAAGAATTACATTATTTAAATTCCTATGATTATTTTATGTAATAAGAGCATTATTTTTATTTAAATAATGCTAGAGGGATTAAGGAATAAATATTGGAAAATATATTCCTATTTTCGAATTCAATGTTCGAAAATTCCATTTTGTGACATAGAATTGTTCTTAATTAATTTTCCTATGATTTATTATATCATCTAAGACTTATATTATATTACATAGCTATTGATTGCAAGAAAATAAAATATGTAGCAATTTCTCTACATAAGTGCCGATAATTGTACTACTTGAAATATAACATTAAGACAATTTCCATTATCTTAATCATGATAATGGAAGTGGGGATGTCTTTTGTCCATGGTAGCCGAAATGTTTGAAATAATTTGAGGAAGAAAAGCAAATCTCATTCTCTTTATATTGTATGCAATAATTATGATAATGATATTTTATCAAGGTGTAAGATAATGAGTAATAATGAATTAAACAAGTGGAAGAATTTTTATTTGAAGTGGCCGAATTGTTTAGCCATTTGGAAGGAATTTTTTTTTAAAATTAAAAGCTATTGAAAGTGATGGGTTATTCTTGAAAATGACATAAATCTTGTGTACTAGTATGAGAAAAAAATAAAATAAAATTTATCTTCCTCAATGTATTATGACCGAACACATATGCAAGTGGGAAAGAATATTTATTAGCTTGATAAGATATAATTTTTGTTTGTTAGTGAACATATGGTATTGTAGTAATTAAATCAAGTTGTAATTATTGACTTTGAAATTGATATTTTCTAAAAGCATGATTAATATGCATTGTCATCAAAAATAAATAAAAATCACCCACTTCATTATGTAATTGCCGTGTACTTACACTAGGAATAAGGGAATAATAGTGTTAATTTATTGAAAGTGATAGATTATGATAGGTTTGATAATGACATATAAATTTTTGTATGTTAGTATTAATAAATTAAAAATCCTCCTAAGTCCATTGAAAGTGCCGTGAACTTTAGCAAGTGGGAGGAAGATATTTTTCATTTGATATGTAATAATGAAATGTTGAAAATGATATATAATCAATTACTACATGATAAGATTAAGTGAATGAAAATTTCTCTCTTTCATTACTTCATATTGCCGTGAACTATGATAAGAAGAAGAAAAAAAAATTTGTCTTTATCTAATAACAAGTGGACGAAAATATGTGTACAAGTTGCAAGGTGTAATAATTTTAATTTATGTGAGATAATTTCATACAAGGAGGATACTATAATATATTAATTAATAAATCAAAATCTCCCTCATTTCATTTTGGTGAGTGCCGTGACCTTGAGAAGTAAAAAGGGGAAAAGATATTTTCTTTTATTTGATAATGAAAGGATGGAAATTGATAGGGAATTTCACTAATTATGACAAGAGTGATATTACATAAAAGAAATACATCTTTCTCTCTCTTTTCATTTTTGAGAGAACCGTGAGCATAAGGAAAGAAAAGAGAAGGGTTCTTCAAAATTTCTTCTTAAATCTTAGGTTAGAAAACGTTGCCGTTGAAAATCGACACCGATTAAAAGGTTAGAATCGTTTAAACTTTCTACGTACGTCTTAAATTTTGAAATCCATCCATTAGATCATATGTTATGCTCTTATGTTATTTATGTTCAAAAATTCGAAAATTATGTTATAATGTTAGGATGTTTATTAAATATGTTTATATGATGATTATGAGCTTATATTATGAATTAGGTACAAAGTTGAACATGTGTGAAAATGATATGAAATGACCGAAAACTATGATGTTCATATCTTGATGAGAATGATTTTTAAATGTTGATTTGAGCATGGATTAATGATCTAAGGTATTAAATAAGCTTATATGATTTTATGTAGAATTTTTGAAAAACATTAACCTATATTGTTTGAATTACCGAAAATATATGGAAAATAATATGTTGATGTATGTTTGATGTTTAAATGATATTATAGCATATTAATGTTGTAGATTCATAATATAATATTGGATGAATTTATTGGAATTTTGAAAAATTAGTTGGACCTAAGTCAATGTTTCGAAACATATGTTCTAAGGTATATTGATGTATGAGTTGTAATTGATGAAAATTATGTTATAGTGATGATTTATGAAGTTAATTATGTGTTTTGTAATTTAATTGGAATTTTTGAAAAATGTTTGTTATATATTTCAAAATGACCGAAAGTTATGTAGAGAAATAAAGTGATGTACAATTTTTATATGATCAATATTATTACATATTATTGATCCTATGTTGATAGAGTATATTATGTGAATTTATAAGAATTTTTGGAAAAGTTTTGTGATATTTATTGAAAAGGACCGAAAGTTTAGGTTATGGGTATTAAAGGTTTTAAATTTATTTTATCATGTATAATCACATGTTATGTTTCAAAAATATGTTTTAGACATATTATGAATTTATGTGATTTTTAAAAAAAAGGGTATATTATGTTTAAGTCGAAACGTTACGTTAAGTAACATATGTTGTGAAAATAATATGTATTGTTCAAAGTTAAGTCATACTTAGGAATAAATTCAAGTATGATTGTTGATTAACGTGAAAGGTCCAGACGTATGATAAAATGATTGAAAATCGATTTATATGTCTATAATTTTGAAATATATGTTTATAAAAGTCAAAATTGTTGACTTTGGTCAAAACGTATGAAATACGTTAGTACATGAACTATGTTATGTTGTACGTCTATTAGAAATATGATATACGTTGAACAAATATACTAATACATGTAAGACGTATTAGAAATAGAAGAATATCTCTTTTTAAGAGACGATTTCATAATTGAAATCATTTTATCGAAAGACATGAGTATAAGTTCGACGTTAGATTTAAATGACTAATACGAGGTCATAGATCATATTTCGTCTCTATCGAAGTACGAAAAGTTATAAGTTAAGATGTTCGATGAAAAGACGTACTAAGTTAGTTAAGAGATGTGAAGTATTATTTTAGAAGGTTATCAAAGTTTATTAGACTTTGACATTCTCGAAAAACGTGACCGACGTACTAAATTAACTTCTTACGTAAAGGTGGGACGTGACGTGATCGTTGACGTTAAGGAAAGTCTGTGTAGAAAGCTTACGTACCAGGTGGGCTTTTCTTTTACTCAAAATGACAAATGTTTTATTTACGATGCTTTCTTTGAAATAAAAAGTATTTATGATGCTTTCTCTTTGAGAAATGATGTTATGAAATTACTTGCCCAAATGTTTATGTTTTTATGTATGTATTCTATCCATTAATGTTGATGAATGTTGTTGGTTCGCTACCAACTTATGAATGAAAATCAATTCGGATCTATCTTGGGAGGGTAAATTCGTAGCTAGGGTTAGCGTGTACACTTAATGGTGATGGGGCGTAAGAACAATGCGCGGCGGTCGCAATGGCGTGAAGGAGGCTACTTCTACGGCGTGAATGATGATGTTATGATGAAAGGAAGGGATATGGATCATACATACTGAGGAAATGCTGCGCAGCGATGATTTGAGAAATGATGAAAATGTTTTAGTAAGCCTGAGCGCCTTTCAAATAAAACCGCATGTCTTACCATGATGGGCGATGTAATTTAAAGATGAAAATGTTTTGGCATAAGTCCACCGAGTGCATTCTTGTACTCGACCGCATGTTTGTTTTGAAATGTGCGAGGTTGGTAGTGATGCGATGGAGCGGTGTTGAGCAATAGTAATCTTTGTCGCTGAAAGTTAACACCTTGATTGTACATCGTCATATGTACATATCACATGTTTTCCGCTGCAAGAACTTAAGTTATGTATTAAAGTCCAAAAGTGTTCTTGATATATGTATCAAAGTTCAATGTTCAATGGTCTTTTCCAATTATAAATTCATGTTTAAAGTAATAGTCCCTGTTAATCCGTACTTAGGATTAAAGGGTTGTTACAATATCTCTCGATTGACATTTTGACTATTCAGGTTGGGTTATATATGCTTATTTTGAGTTATTTACTCTGATATTTCAAAATCAAACACGTGTGTGCCGTCAAAATGTTTTAACGAAGTTATTACTATTCCCTACTCTGAGATGTGGATCTGTTGATTGTGCACAGATCTCTATTCGGTGGGTTAATCACCATCTTGAGTATTGATCGTAAGGGGATAGACCCCGAACTCGTGGTTATGGTTCTGAATGGGATAGACCCCGGAAGTCCACACGGATTGATAATGAAGTGGTTATGGTTACGAGGGATAGACCCACAAGTCCACACCGATTTGGATGCGTTAAGGCGGGAAATGGTTGGATATGTTATGGGCCGAGATATTGTGGGCTGGCTGGATATGTTCCGGGCCGAGAAGTGATGGGCTGGCGGGATACGTTTCGAGCCGAGATTCTATGATGGGAGTAACAGTAATAACGGGTCGGGTATCAAAAAGAAAAAATCTATTTTTGCTTACTTAGAAGTAGGTTTACGTTTTAAAACCTTCTAAGGTAAGTGCTCTAAACACGGTATCATGGATTTTGTTTTATGTTATAAAAACCCCAGCTGAGTGCGCTAGTATTCACCCTAAAATCTTTTTCAAATATTTTCACAGATGGAGGAGGGCTGGACGGGCGACGCTGAGGGGTTGAGCTGTGGGTTCTTTCATGCATTCTTCTTCCGCGATGTTTTGTTATATCTGTGTACTCTGTTGTTGATGTACTCTTGTCCCTTTATTTTTATCTCTGATCGAGAACAAGGTTCGCTATGATATTATTATGCTGTGAGTCTCGATAAGAGCATGGTATGTGGTTGATTGATCTAGTTGACATGATGTAATGCTATTTTGTTTCCGTGCATTACCAGTATCTAATCAGATTATGTTCATTGAAGTTATGTTGTCGATATATTTCTGTTGGTGGATTGTTTGCTCTCCTCTCTCCTTCAGGATATGTCATAGTTATAGAGGAGATGCTGCCCGATTTTCTGGTCATATCTTCTTCTTATTATGTATTATTTATGTATCCCCCCTTCTTTCCCGCTTTTTATCCCCCACCCCTAATCATACCCCGGCATCCGTGCCTTTGCTCGGGAATTAGGGCGTGATAGTGTGGTATCAGAGCAATGTTCTTGGCACCTAGTTTTCGTAATTATCTGATATCATGGCAATTCATTTGCTTTATATCTTATACGTTCTTGGAATCGAGTGTTTAGAAACTATCTTTCTAAACTTTTTATCAGGTACAACTACCCTCAACTCACCGTCAGGCCGCCTCCTTTCAAAAGGGGATGAGGTATGCGTTTATTTGTTGATGCTTTATGTGGCTATGTGAGCGTGATGTCATCTTAGTTTCATGTGCTTTGGCATGATATGAGTTTACGTGATATAAACGTGATGTGGATGTTGAGGTGATGTGGATATGGATGTGATATGGTTGGATGTTGATGTGGATGTGGAAGTGATTTTTCGATGGGACGGACGAGCCTATGCGACTGTGATATGAAAATCATGGATATGAGAATGATGTGATGTGATTGATATGATCACGAATGGATGATATGGGTCTATGTGATTACATAGAAATGTGTTGTTGGTTGAAATCTTGTTTACTTGATAAACGAGTGCTTGTAAGTGAATCATGTATTTGCTTGCATGATTATTATTATGAATATCGTGATGGATATTGATGTGTTGAAAGTGAACATGTGTCTGATAATGGTTACCCAGATGACTGGGGCAGAAAAGGGAAACATGAATATTTGTTGTTATTTTATGATGAATAGGTTTATGGATATTCAGTGGCCCAGACAATGTTGGTTGAAATCTCACAGGATGGATGATCAAATCCGTAAGTTCAGAGAGTGTACCAGAAATGTTCATGAACCGCTGGGAGTATTTCTGGGAAGGTTTGTCGGGCTATGGAGAAAGATCCGAGATAGTGGGGAGGAAACTGAGTACGAGTCCTATTACAGGATGACGGAGAGACTGCCAACATGGGTAAGAAAGCAAGGGTTAGTGTTATTCCGTAGGGATCCTATTACCAGACACCTTACTCTAGACTTCACTAAGTTCGCTGCCCGAGTTTGGAGACAGTGGATCGATCACTGGGGCATACCTTCTGAGACAGAAGTGATCACGAGACATGCTCGAGGGTCGATCCAGATCGATGACAGTGATGATATTCTTGAGGTACCATCACTCAGACGATCGTCAGTATTTCGGGAAACGCCAATTACTACCCCTTCATCTACGACCTTCACTCTTCGATGGATACGACATGATTTTGAGGCATGACCCTCCCAAGTGAATGAAATGATCAATCCATCAGTGGAAGAAAATAGGCAAGATGAGAGTTACAGTACCACCGGCTAGTATCAGGTTGGCAGCTCGGGAAGGAGATTCTGAGGAGAAGGAGGAAGATCCAGAAGAGGATGAGGAGGACAGTGACGACTCATAAGATCTGGTAATTCGGATAGTGGATGACTCGGAGGTCGCAGGAAACTGGAACCCAGGCAGTACTCACCTGAGACCCAGGCCATCAGGGCACATCTTGGATGGAATCATACGCATGAGAGGCTGGCTAACATGCGGGATCAATTTACCGAGGCAGCAGCTCGAGTACGATCAATGATAGGAAGGGAAATAGATGAAGAAGAGAGACAGAATGGGATGGATGACGTGAATGGAGAACGGAAGATGGGCATGGAGGACAAGGATCTAGGTGGTCAGTGTGTACGATGTGATCGAGAGTGCCTTTACATGCAGACGAGCGACGTCTTTAGTAGTAACAGTCGATTATTTTGCTCACATCTGACCTTTTTTGACTGACATACCTTTGATCATGTATTTTGAAAGTCCTTCATGGACACTTTGATGATACTGATACTAACATTGTCTATGATAGGATATTATATTTTAATGTTTGTATGTAATATGAGCTATGCTGTGATGATGTGTGATTTATGTGATGATGTTAAGTGAGATGCA
The DNA here is from genome assembly GCA_036937905.1 of Salvia rosmarinus. NCBI lineage: Eukaryota > Viridiplantae > Streptophyta > Magnoliopsida > Lamiales > Lamiaceae > Salvia > Salvia rosmarinus. Next base: position 41,850,598 of record CM072824.1, on the reverse strand, counting down.
TAACGATGATGTGTGGACAAGATTGCATGATTATATGTGATCATGATATGTGACACATGTGATGATACGTGATTATGAGTGATGATATATGTTATGCGATGGTCTATGGTCATCCGTGCAAACATGATGCTAAAGTTTCAACGTCGGTACAGAATGCCGAGAATAAGGAACAAAAGGAACAACGTTATGGAAGAAGCCCGAGAACCACCCGTGGTTCAGCGGCATGTGATCGAGAGCTTTCACAGGAAGAATCCCCCTACATTTGACGGTCTCGACGAACACCTCGATGCCGAGAACTGGATACGATCCACCGAAAGGATCTTCGAATACATCGGCTGTGAAGAAAAAAAAAGCTGAATTATGCAATCTTTCATCTAACCTATGAGGTTGATTTCTAGTGGGAATCCATGAGAAGGACCCTAACACCAGGACAGTGGAGAAGGTATACGTGGGAAGATTTCAAGGAAGAACTCATGGAAAAGTACATGCATGGCGTTTACAGGCAGAGGAGGCAAAAAGAGTTCTCGAATCTTCGACAAGGAAGAAGGACGGTCACCGAGTATGATTGTTTGTTCAATCATCTGTCGCGTTACGCTATGCACCTATTCGACACTGAGGCTACCAGGGTAGACAAGTTCAAAAGAGGACTCCGACTAGAGATCGAATTTTGCTCGTCAGTCAGGGAGATCTCACGTATGCTCAGTCCTTGAACCGGGCTTTAAACAATGAGTTAATGTTACCCCAGGAGAAAACGATGCCACCCGGACAAGCAACTGACGGAGGAAGAGTCAAAAGGAAATGGGAAGATCGAGGGAGAGGTAATTGTTTGGTATGAATTTGTGCTTATTCTTGGTAATGTTTTACATGTCATTTTCAGTGATTTATCCTATTTATGTCGTTGGTTTGATTAGTATTTATCGATTCAGACTTACTTGGTTTATCTCCATGTTTTGTAGGAAAATGGTATCAAATAGGATAAAATAGATGCCAAGGATCAAGTAGATTGAAGAGCATTTTGACAGAAGTCCGTATGCGAAAACAAATCCTAATTAGGAGTTCAGAATAGGGAGAATGGGGCGAATCATCAATGTCACGCACGGACACCCCCGTCGCACGGCTAGCTCCTGCACGACAAGCGCCCATCTCCGAGCATCTCACGTGGGGACTTCGCGGGCGCTCACCGCTCGCCCATCGCCCACCGCGCGTTCAACCGACGCGCTGAAGTCGCGCGCGCTCATCAATTTCCCTCGCACGTTCAGTGTGCGCGCCCGCTCGCTCATACCCGCACGCGCGCGCTCGCTCGCCTCCATCCGACGCTGGGTTTTGCCCAGCACCCAGCACCCTTCGCTCGCTCACTCAGCGTACATCACGCGCTCGTCCGCCCTCCATCTAGCGCTCGATAGCGAACGCCCATGCAGAGGTCGTCCGGCGCTAGGAACCCAGTGCCCGTTCCGCCTCGCGACTGCCCTCCGTCCGACGCTCGCACATTGCCACCCCAACCAACGCTGCTGTTTGGTATGATTTTGTGATGATTCTTGGTATTGTTTTACGTGTCATTTTCTATGGTTTGTCCTATTTATGTCGTTGGTTTGATTAATGTTTATTGATTTGGACTTACTTCGTTCGTCTCGATGTTTTGTAGGAAAACGGCAGAAAATAGGATGAATTGGATCTGCCAGGATAAGATATAATTGAAGAGCATCTCGACAGGAGTTCATAGGCAAAAGCGGATCGAAAATCGGAGTTCAAACAAAGGCGAGAGGAGCAAACGTCAAAGTCGCGCCGACGAGCCCCGACGCCCGCACGCGCCGCGCAACACACCGCGTGCCCGGCGTCGCCGCGCGCCAGCGCCAAGACTACGCGCGCATGCCTGGCGCCCGGTGCCCCGACCACGGCGCCCGCGCCATGCGGCGCTCCCGCTAGCGCCGCACAGACGCCCATGCACGCCAACTCCCGTGCACCCCGTCCGGCGCTGAGTGCCCAGCGCCCGTTCCGCCTTGCACCCTCATCCGGCGCTCGATCAGCCAGCGCCTTTCCCAACCGGCGCCTGAACACCGCGCGCGTTCGCCAAACTCCAGCGCGCGTTGCAGACCAGCCGGCGCTCATCAGCTCGCGCATCTCGGCGGCGCTTCGCTTTTCTCTCCAGGGACGCTGCTGCTGCCAGCGCCCACTCCCTCCTCTCCGCGTCCCGGCTGCAGATCCGGCGCTCGCCGTGCCCCTCGCCCACCTACCGGCGGACGCGCGTTTCCCATGCGCGTTGCCTTCCTCCGCCGCTGCTCCTCCGTAGCCGAGCCCACCGGTGCTCGATCCGGCGCTCAACACGAACGCGATTCACCAAACTCCCTCGCGCTCACAATGAGCAGCGCTCATTTGTGAGGCGAACCTTCCCGGCCGGTAGCATCTGAACCGGCGTTCACTTTCAAGTCGAATATATTACGGCGCCACCTTAAACGCCGCTCACTTTCATTTAATATATATATCGCGTTTAGGGCTCGCTCGGTTCGAGTTTTTCTCATCATGCATGCACGGCTCTCCATCAGGCTCCCTTCTAGATTTCTTCAGACAACATTAACCAGATGATAGTTAGATTTAATTCTTGTTCCCTTGTTCATCATTGAATAATCTTGTTATCAATTTATGCTTTGGATTTTCAGTTCTTGTGGAATCAATTTTCATAGTTTATTATTTGTGATTCTTGTGAATTCAATTCATAGTGACAGTGGATTGGATTTTCATGTTCCGTTGATTTATATTACGTAATGATTTCCTGCTTTCGTTTATTTGCAATTAGATTTAGATTAAGGATCGACAAACCCTATGAATAATATGATTGCATATGCTTTTGTTTATCGCTTTTGATTTATCGCTTTCGTAGCTCAACTAGGGATTGACAACCCCAGTTAGATTTATCGCTTTATTAGTATAGCTCGGGATTGACATCCCCAGCTTAGGATCTTTGTTTAATTCTCCATATTTCAATTCTTGCATATTCGACCCTCGTTGATGTTAGAATGTTTAGGTTTTAATCGCTTTACGTGTATGACATGAACAATCGCCTACATTAAGTTTTCCTTGAGAGGCGACTCGTGTTAACTTACCACGCTACGATTACCTCAAATGCGATTGCAAGTAATTTGAGTGTGTTTTAGCTCGATCAATTTTGGCACCGTTGTCGGGAAAACTTTAGGCGTATTGTTTGTGTTGTTTGTTTTATGTGTTTCTTTTTGTTACATTTCGTTATTTTCTCCCCGATGCGTGTGATCTTGTTTTTGTTGTTGGTGTGCATTAATGCGGGGTTACGGTGATGACGAATGTGATCAAGCGGTGGGGAGAAACTCCCATATTGGGCAAATTCTTCTTTCGAAGAAGGAGCCCAATTCGATTATCGAGGGATGTCCGTTGGGCTACGAGCATCAGCGTATGATCCCTATCACGAGCAACAAGCCTATAATCCATATTGGGATCAACCACCTCCACCGTACTATGAGGATCAAGCCTCCAATCCCTCATCGGGAACAACCGCCTCGCAGAATATGAGGATCAATCCTACAATGCTACCGGGAGCAACCACATCCTCCACCTCAATATGAGTACTCACAACAACCACCTCCACCTCGGTGCTCATATCCACAACACCGCCTCCGCTTCCACCATAGCAGTACCCACAGCAGCCGTATCCACCTCCGAGGCCGGCTTGGGAGGATGAGTTAACTCAAAAGAAGTTGTCCATTCAAAAACGGATGCTTTAGTCCAAAGTTTGGATCTTGAACGCCTCGCCTTTGCGTTTGGAGACGCAAATAGGATATGTCCAGAGCCTGCTTGATGAACTGTTGCAGCAAGGGAGGGAACTTCCAGATCAATCCGAGCAGATCCAGGCGGTCACAATTCTTGAAAGTGACCCAATTATTGAGAATTGGGTGGAAGAGACATCAGATGAGCCGACTTTCCCACACCAACCCGATCAAGCTCTGACGGTCACTACTCTTGAAAGTGACCCAATTATTGAAGATGTGGTGGGAGAGCCACCTGAAGAGCCGCTGCAGCCAAAGGGGGTGGAAAGTGAGAGCAGTGGGCACGTGTGGATGAGAAGCATAATCGAGCCCGATGGCGTTTTACGAGCGGATAACAAGGAAGAGTGGGAAAATCCGATCGATAGCATTCCAACACTCACTGGAGGTGAAAGAGTTATCCAAACACGTGGAGGAGGATGAAGAGGGGATGAAGCAAGAGTGGACACTCGAAGTTGATGACATGCCAAAACCCACTCTGGAAGTGAAAGAGCTGCCTCAACATGTGAAGTACGTGTTCCCAGAGGAGGACACAGTGATAACAAAAGTCGAGGTAACTTCTATAGTATGTCAGCATCCTAATTCACCAAAGTATTGTGCTTTGGGAATTGATGTCATCTATTTTTCTTTGGAGAATAGGATGTTCGACTTTTGCTTAAATGATTCGTTGTTTGTTTTCTTTATCGTCCTCTGCGCTTATACGGTTACTACTGATGCTCTGGTCGAGATGGTATTTCTGCAGGTGAAGGACTATGGATAGTCCGTTGTTGGCCAGAACACGTCGTGCTCACGATGTTAAATTGAGTACTGCGTGGGAGTTTACCCACGGATTTTTATTTTCTTTTTTCTTTCTTTCTTCTTTTTGCTTGTTTCGTTGTTCTTTGATCTGTCTGTTATCTTTGTGTTTTTCTTGTTTTAATTTGGGAAGGAAGGTTTTGCATATTTTGATCAGCGGTGAGATGAAGCTGGGATGCTCCAACTCTACATCGCACATTCGTCGATTATCAGGGAAGTATCATCCTCTATGGTTATTTTGAGCTTTTAATGTTTTGAGCACTGGGGACAGTGCTCGATTTAAGTGTGGGGGATGTTTGCTCAGTTTTGTGTGCGTGTTATATTGTTTTGTATGCTTAATGTTGTGCCCGTATGCTTATTTTGATTGTTTGGACTTGAGTTTGTGTCTATGCGAATAAGTTAGGATCTTGATTTGTGCAACTGAACTCTGTGGTATTGGTCAAAACGATTTTGAATTTCCGAAACTTTTGGTGATATATGATTTGAGTATAATGTGAATTGACGAGACTGTGATTGATAGAAAATGAATAGGTGGAAATTGTTGTGATTTGTCCGGCTAATGTTAGGGGGAGTGTTAACATTGTGGTTTCTATATACTTGTTTCATTTTATATATAAAAAAAAAATGTGTGAAAAAGAAGAAGAAAATGAGGAGAATGAAAGCTCCAGTATTTTGTTGAGATTGTTGAAATGAAGGATGGGATTCTGTCCCTCTTTCTCGTAATTTGAGAAATGGACATGGGAAACCACATTAGGAGACTTGAGTTCATCGAGAGTGCACCTTTCGAATATTATTCCAAAATCTGTTAAAACATTCTTTGTGCTTTATAAAAGAAACTTGTTGCTAAAGGTGACCACATTAGTTAGTTCACCCCTAACGGAGAGTTGGGTCTGAGCAGAGATTACCTTTTTATTTATTGGAAGTCAATTGCCGTTCTTGATTTATTTCACATTATCTTTGAATTCGTAAACACCAAGTGTGGGAGAAATGCAATAAGGTTTGATTGATTAGAATAAGGGTAAAGTTGCATGAGTTATCTTTCGACTCTTATTAGTATAGACTTTGCTTGAGGACAAGCAAATGGATAAGTGTGGGGGAGTTGTTTGGTATGATTTTGTGATGATTCTTGGTATTGTTTTACGTGTCATTTTCTATGGTTTGTCCTATTTATGTCGTTGGTTTGATTAATGTTTATTGATTCGGACTTACTTCGTTCGTCTCGATGTTTTGTAGGAAAACGGCAGAAAATAGGGAGAATGAGATCTGCCAAGGATCCGATATAATTGAAGAACATCTCGATAGGAGTTCATAGGCGAAAGCGGATCGAATATCGGAGTTCAAACGAGGCAGAACGGAGCGAAACGTCAAAGTCGCGCACGAGCACCCGACGCCCGCACGCCCGCGCCCCCGCGCCGCAACACACGCGCCCAGCGTCGCGCGCGCCAGCGCCAACAAGACAATGCGCATACCTGCGCGCGCCAGCGCCCCCGCCGCGCGCGCGCGCCATGCGGCGCTCCGCGCCGCCCGCAGACGCCCATGCACGCCAACTCCGCGCCCCGTCCGGCGCGAGTGCCCAGCGCCCGTTTCGCCTTGCACCCTCATCCGGCGCTCGATCAGCGGCGCCTTTCCCAACCGGGCGCTGAACACCGCGCGTTCACAAACTCAACAAGCGCGTTGCGAGACCGGCCGGCGCTCATCAGCTCGCGCATCTCGGTAGCGCTCGCCCTTCTCCGCGCGACATTTGCTCGCCCAGCCGCCATTCCTCGCTCCGCGTCCGCGCTGCGATCCGGCCTTCGCCGCGCCCTCGCCCACCTACCGGCAAGACGCGCGTTTCCAGCGCGTTGTCTTCCTCCGCTTTGCTCCTCCGCGCCGAGCCCACCCGGCGCTCGATCCGGCGCTCAACCTGAACGCCAGTTCACCAAACTCCCTCGCGCGTTCACAATGAGCCAGCGCTCATTTGTGAGGCATAACCTTCTCCCGGTAGCGCATCTGAGCCGGCGTTCACTTTCAAGTCGAATGTATTACGGCGCAGCGCCACCTTAAACGCCGGCTCACTTTCATTTAATATATATATACGCGTTTAGGGCTCGCTCGGTTCCAGAGTTTTTCTCACCGCGGCGCGGCTCTCCATCAGGCTCCCTTCCAGATTTCTTCAGACAACAGTAACCAGATGATAGTTAGATTTAATTCATGTTCCCTTGTTCATCATTGAATAATCTTGTTATCAATTTATGCTTTGGATTTTCAGTTCTTGTGGAATCAATTTTCATAGTTTATTATTTGTGATTCTTGTGAATTCAATTCATAGTGACAGTGGATTGGATTTTCATGTTCCGTTGATTTATATTACGTAATGATTTTCTGCTTTCGTTTATTTGCAATTAGATTTAGATTAGGGATCGACAAACCCTATGAATAATATGATTGCATATGCTTTTGTTTATCGCTTTTGATTTATCGCTTTCGTAGCTCAACTAGGGATTGACAACCCCTGGTTAGATTTATCGCTTTATTAGTATAGCTCGGGATTGACAACCCCTAGCTTAGGATGCTGTTTAATTCTCCGTATTTCAATTCTTGCATGTTCAACCCTCGTCGATGTTAGAATGTTTAGGTTTTAATCGCTTTCTGTGTATGACATGAACAATCGCCCTGTTAAGTTTTCCTTGAGAGACGACTCGTGTTAACTTACCACGCTACGATTACCTCGTACGATTGCGAATAATTTGAGTGTGTTTTTAGCTCGATCAACTGCACTCTCGCATCCAACGCTCACACTCGCGCACATGTCCGGTGCTTACAACCCAGCGCAAGCCTCGCACGCTTTTCCTCCTCAACCAGCGCCCGCTCCGTCGTCCGCCAGTAGCGTTGCCGAGCATCCGCGCCGAGTACCTTGATGCCCACCACCGTCTTGCGCTCCATGCGGCGCCTCTCCATCTCGCGAGTGCAACCGGCGCTCGACCCCAACCGGCGTTTGGCCACCGAGCACCCTCCTCCAGCGTTCGTTCCACCGCAACGCCCGCTGCCCCAACGTGTTCGCCTAATTCCCTCGCACGCTCATCTTGAGCCCGCGCTCATTTGTGGCGAATGATTTCACACCGGCTCTCCCCGAGCCGGCCGCCTCTGTCTGAGAATGCTTTACGAACTGCGCTCACTCTCATTTAATATATAAATCGCTAGGTCATTTTAACGGAGCTCGGGTTTTATTTACATCAGCGGTATTGTGCGTGTTCTTGAGTTTCTTCCGGAGTTTGATGACGACACGTAGATAATTCTTAGTTTAATTTTACGCTTTTATTTATTCTATTGAAACATTTGTCATTCGGTTCTTGCTGTAGACTTATGCTATTGGATTGTTCGATTTATGCTACTGGATTTTCTTGTTCTTTTGATTTACATTGCTTAATGATCTCCTGCTTTCGTTTAATTCATGTTCTTGTCGGATGATTGATAATTATGGTTTATTAACAATTAGATTTAGATTAGCTTGACAAACCCTAAGAATAAGATTGTTATTGCTTTTGTTTATCGCTCTCGTTTTACTGCTTTCATAGTTCAACTAGGGATTGACAACCCCTGGTTTAGATTTAATGCTTTATTAGTATAGCTCGGGATTGGCAACCCCTAGCTTAGGAATACTGTTTATTTTCTGTATTTCAATTTCCTTATCTCCCAAAACCCTTATTGGTATTAGAATGTTTAGGATTTAATTGCTTTCTGTGTTTGACACGAACAATAGCCCTGTTAAGTTTTCCTTGAGAGACGACTTGGGTTAACTTATCACGCTACAATTACCTCGTACGATTGCGAGTAAATTTGAGTGTGTTTTTAGCTCGATCAATTTTGGCGTCGTTGCCTGGGAAAACTTTAAGCGTATTGTTTGTGTTGTTTGTTTTCTGTGTTTCTTTTCGTTCTGTTTGGTTAATTTCTCCCTCGGTGCATGTGATCTTGTTTTTATTGTTGGTGTCTGTTAATGCAGGGTCACCAGCAGTACGAATATGGTCAAACAGGCTGGGGGAAGGAAAGTTCATCATATTGGGCAAATTCTTCTTACGAAGAAGGAGCCCAGTTCGACCATGTTGAGGGATATCCGCCAGTTTATGAGCAACAATATGATTCGGGGTGAAATAACCAACCCAACTCGGAGTTGTGGATGCAACCCGATCCTGAATATTGGGATCCACAACCCGATTTGGGAATGTGGTATCTACAGCAACAGCAGCCGCCTCCTCAGTTCGATTCGGAATGGTGGGAACCACAACCTGATTATGGATGGTGTGATCTGCAGCAGCTACAGCCTCCACAGAACAATGGTACTACCTGCAGCAGGAGTATTATTCACCACCGCACCCACCACCACCTCTGAGATCAACTTTTGAGGATAGGTTCGCCCAAAAAACGGATGCTCTCAGTTAAAGATTGGATTCTAAAGACGCCTCACTTCAGCGTTTAGAGACGCAAGTGGGACATGTTAATAACATTCTTCTTGTTTGTTGCGACAATGTGCGTGAGGAACTTCAAACCAATCCGATCAGGTCTAGACGGTCACTATTCTAGAAAGTGACCTAATTGTTGAGAATTGGGTGGAAGAGACATCAGATGAGCCGCTGCAGTCACATGGTGTGGAAAATGAGAAAGATTCTGAAGCCACACCTTTCCCACACCGGCTGAAGAATGAGAAGCAGGAGCTCAGTCTCGAGGAAGTTGTTACAGGGTCGGCTGACGAGGAAGAGTGGGCACGCGAAGTTGCTAGCATGCCCAAGCCACTCTGGAAGTGAAGGAACTGCCTCAACTCTTGAATTACGTGTTCTTGGAGGAGGATGAAGAGAGAACAAAGGTTGAGGTAGCTTCTATAATATATCAACATCCTAATTTACCAAAGTATTGTCTTTGTAGGAGTTGAGTTATCTATTTTACTTTGGAGAATAGGATGTTCGATTTGAAACTTAAATGAGTTATTATTTTCTTCCTTGATTGTCCTTTGTGCTTATATGGTTACTCTTGATGCTCATGCGAGATGATATTCCTGCGAGGTTAAGGACTATGGATAGTCTGAAGTTGATTGGATTACGTCGTGGTCACGACGTTAAGCAGATTCTTGCGTGGGAGTTCACCCACAGATTTTTCTTTTCTTTTTCGTTCTTTCTCTTTTGCTTGTTTTGTTGTTATCTTTGATCTTCTGTTGTCTATGTGTTAGTTTTGCTCGAAATTGGAGCGTCGTCAGCCGTGAGGTGTAGCTGTGATACTCCGGTTCTATCTTGCATGCTCACATTCCAACCCTGCCACTGCCATCTATTATCAGGGAAGTCTCCTCCTCTATTGGCTATTTTTGTGTTATTAATGTTTTGAGCTATGGGGACAGTGCTCGAATTTAGTGAAGGGGAGATAGTATTTGGTTTTGTGGGCGTGATATATATTTTTGTACGCTTGGTGATGTGCCTTTGTGCTTATTTTGATTGTTTGGACTCAAGTTTTTGTCTATGCAAGTAAGTTAGGATTTTGATTTGCTGCATCTAAACTCTGTGGTATTGGTCAAACTGATTTTGAATTTCCGAGAATTTTGGTGATATATGATTTGAGTGTAATGTGAATTGATGAGATTGTGATTGATAAAAAATGAATAGGGGGAAATTGATGTGATTTGTTCGGCTAATGTTAGGGGTAGTGTTTACATTGTGGTCATCTATATACTTGTCTCCTCTTAAAAAAAAAGAAAAAAAAAGAGGAGAATGAAAACTCTAGTTTATTGTTGAGATTGTTGAAATGGAGAATGGGATTCTGTCCCTTTTTCTCGTAAATCGAGAAATGGACATGGGAAACCACGATAGGAGACTCGAGTTCATCGAGAGTTCACCTTTCGAACATTGTTCCAAAATCTGTTAAATCATTCTTTGTGCTTTAATAAGGAACTTGTTGCTAAAGGTGACCACATTAGTTAGTTCACCCCTAACGGAGAGTTGGGTCTGAGCAGAGTTTACCCTTTTATTTATTGAAAATCAATTGCCGTCCTAGATTTATTTCACATTATCTTTGAATACATAAACACCAAATGTGGGGGAAAAGCAATAAGGTTTGATTGATTAGACTAAGAGTGAAGTTGCATGAATTATCTTCCATATTCTTATTGGTATAGAGTTTGCTTGAAGACAAGAAAATGGATAAGTGTGGGGGAGTTGTTTGGTATGAATTTGTGCTTATTCTTGGTATTGTTTTACATGTCATTTTCAGTGATTTGTCCTATTTATGTCGTTGGTTTGATTAGTATTTATCGATTCGGACTTACTTGGTTTATCTCGATGTTTTGTAGGAAAAGATATCAAATAGGATGAAATAGATCTCCCAAGGATCAAGTATATTGAAGAGCATTTTGACAGAAGTCTGTAGGCGAAAACAAATCCTAATTAGGAGTTCAGAATAGGGAGAACGGGGCGAATCATCAAAGTCGCGCAAGGACACCCCCGTCGCACGGCCAGCTCCCGCGTGACCAGTGCCCATTTCCGAGCATCTCGTGCGGGGACTTCGCGCGAGCTCACCGCTCGTCCATCGCCAATCGTGCGTTCAACTGCGTGCTGAAGTCGCGTGCGCTCATCCATTTCCCTCGCACGTTCGGTGTGCGCGCCCGCTCGCTCACACCCGCACGCGCGCGCTCGCTCATCTCCATCCGGCGCTGGGTTTCGCCCAGCACCCAGCGCACCTCGCTCGCTCACCCAGCGTACATCGCGCGCTTGTCTGCCCTCCATCCATCGCTCGATCGCGAGCGCCCATGCAGAGGTCGTCCGGCGCTGGGAACCCAGCGCCCGTTCCGCCTCACGACTGCCCTCCGTCCGGTGCTGGGTACCTAGTGCCCGTTCCTCCCGAAGCGTGCATTGCCACCCCAGCGACGCTGCACTCCCGCGTCCAACGCTCACACTCGAGCACCCGTCCGGCGCTTGCAACCCAGCGCAAGCCTCGTACGCTTTTCCTCCTCAACCAGCGCCCGCTCCGTCGTCCGCCCAGCGCGCGTTGCCGAGCATCCGGCGTTGAGTACCGCCAGCATCCCACCACCGTACGTGCTCCATGCCAGCGCCCTCTCCAGCTCGCGAGTTCAACCAGCGCTCGACCCCAATCGACGTTTGGCCACCGAGCGCCATCCTCCAGCGTTCGTTCCACCGCAACGCCCACTGCCCCACTGCGTTCGCCCAATTCCCTCGTGCGCTCGCCTTGAGCCGACGCTCATTTTTGAGGAAGAATGATTTCCACACCGGCGCTCTCCCTGAGCTAGCGCTCACCTCTAATACAGAATGCTTTCTGAACCTGCGCTCACATTCAACCGGCGCTCACTCTCATTTAATATATAAATGCGCTAGGTCATTTTTAACGGGAGCTTAGAGTTTTTATTTACATCGACCGGTGTTTGTGTGCATTGTTCTTGAGTTTCTTCCCGGAGTTTCAGGCGACGACACAAAGATAATTCTTAGTTTAATTTTCTGCTTTTATTTCTTCTATTGAAACATTTGTCATTCGTTTCTTGCTTTAGACTTATGCTATTGGATTGTTCGATTTATGCTACTGGATTTTCTAGTTCTTTTGATTTACATTGCTTAATGATCTCCTGCTTTCGTTTAATTCATGTTCTTGTTGGATGATTGATAATTATGGTTTATTAACAATTAGATTTAGATTAGGCTTGACAAACCCTAAGAATAGGATTGTTATTGCTTTTGTTTATCGCTCTCGTTTTACTTCTTTCATAGTTCAACTAGGGATTGACAACCCCTGGTTTAGATTTAATGCATTATTAGTATAGCTCGGGATTGACAACCCCTAGCTTAGGAATGCTGTTTATTTTCCGTATTTCAATTTCCATATGTCCCAAAACCCTTGTTGGTATTAGAATGTTTAGCATTTAAATTATTTCTGTGTTTGACACGAACAATAGCCCTGTTAAGTTTTCCTTGAGAGACGACTTGGGTTAACTTATCACGCTACAATTACCTCGTACGATTGCAAGTAAATTTGAGTGTGTTTTTAGCTCGATCAGTAATCAAGGGTTCCAAGGGACTAGGGAAGTCAAGTGATTCCGAGGAATCTGGGTATTCAGGAAAGAGAAAGACAACCTTGGGGAAGAAATTTCCAACCCATGCGGCAGTGGGGACAAGGTGCGGAAAGGCTTTGGTGCCAGAAATGCCAGATGGATCACTTGGGCGAATGCAGGCAAGGTAACATCGAGTGTTACCGTTGTAGAAAGTCTGGACATTACGCTCGAGATTGCCCCTCGATAGGAGGACCGGTGATTGACCACCGGTGAGGCAAAGCGAGCTCCACGGAGGCGTAACCAAGCTACCGAACATAAAACAGAGCGGCGGCGGGTTATCCGAGGCCAGCAAGCTAAAGGCCGCCACAGCAAGCCAGGGTGTATGCCCTAAGTCAGCAACAGGCAGCAGAAGCTCCCCAAAATCTTGCAGGTATAATCCATATGAGTGATATACCCGTTTTCGATTTGTTTGATATAGGAGCCTCACATTTTTTCATTTCGAGAGTTGCATGTGAGAGGTTGGGTTTGGTACCCAAGGAATCACATAATACCCTAGAAATTAGCATCCCATCACGAGAAGTGCTAAAGGAAAAAGAGATTTGCCCGAACCAGGAGGTAGAAATCTGTGAGCAGAAGGTCCTTATCAATCTGTATGTCATCGGAATGGAAGATTTTGATGTCATCTTTGGCATGAATTGGTTGGAAAAGCACAAGGCAACTATACGTTGTCTCGAGAGAAGTTGTTTTGAACAACCGAAGGAGTGGAAGTTTGCTTCCACGGTATAAGGACGAGTTTTTTTGCGCCAATGATCTCAGCACTGAAGGCAGTGAAGATGATCAGGAAAGGAAGCTATCAAACTTTCTTAGTAAGTTTGACAGGGCACGATGAAGAGCGCAAACAGTTGAAAGATGAGCCAGTGGTGTGTGAATATCCGGACGTGTTTCCCAAGGACTTGCCAGGCTTGCCGCCTGATAGACAAGTGGAATTCACTATTGATCTGGAACAAGGAGCGGCTAAGATATCAAAGGCACCATATAGAATGGCACCTAAAGAATTGCAGGAACTGAAAGCGCAGTTGCAAGAATTGTTGGATCTAGGTTTTATCCAACCTAGTGTGTCACCATGGGGAGCGTCAGTTCTATTCGTCAAGAAGAAGGATGGGTCAATGCGGATGTGCATTGACTACAGAGAGCTGAATAAGCTGACAATCAAGAACAGATACCCTCTTCCAAGGATCGAAGATCTGTTTGACCAGCTCAAAGGAGCGAGTGTCTTCTCTAAGATCGATTTGAGGTCAGACTACCATCAGCTAAAGATCAGGAATGAGAATGTTGTGAAGACCACGTTCAGGACCAGGTATGGGCACTACGAGTTCATCGTGATGCCATTTGGTTTGACCAACGCACCAGCAGTCATGGATCTGATGAACCGAGTTTTTCATCAGTATCTGGATCATTTCGTCTTGGTTTTTATTGATGATATTCTCATCTATTCCAAGAATACAGAGTTGCATGGAGAACACCTCCGTATCGTTTTGGAAACGTTACGCGCAGAGAGGTTGTATGCCAAGTCTAGTAAGTGCGAGTTTTGGCTCAAAGAAGTGATGTTCCTTGGACATATCGTGTCTGCAGAAGGAATCAAAGTCAACCCAACGAAGGTTGAAGCAGTAAGTAACTGGAAGGTTCCGACTAATGCCAATGAGGTTCGAAGCTTTCTAGGCTTGGCCAGGTATTATAGACGTTTCATCGAAGGGTTTTCAAAGTTGGTAAGGCTGATGACGCAACAGCTCTGGAAAGGAATCAACATCGCGTGGTAAGAAGCTTGTGAAGCAAGTTTCCAAGAGTTGAAGAAGAAGCTAACAACCGCTCCAGTGTTAGTTGTGCTAGAAGGAAATAATGATTTCTTTGTCTAAACCGATGCATCCAAGCTCGGACTGGGATGTGTTCTTATGCAGAACGGGAAGGTTATAGCCTACGCGTCTCGACAGTTGAAGCCACACGAGTTGAGCTACCCAACTCATGATCTAGAGTTAGCAGCAGTCGTTCATGCATTGAAAATCTGGAGGCACCATCTCTACGGAGTCAAGTGTGAGGTTTTCACGGATCACGAGAGCCTAAAGTACTTCTTTGAATAAAAGGAGTTGAACATGAGGCAAAGGAGATGGCTGGAGTTGGTGAAGGATTATGATTGCACTATCAGCTATCACCCAGGAAATGCCAATGTCGTGGCAGATGCCCTTAGTTGCAAGACGAAAGCGAAGTTGGGATATCTTCTTACGCAAGAGAAGGAGCTTATTCGAGATTTTGAAAAGCTCAGCATGGAAGTGATTCATCCACCGAATTAGTACAAAGTTTTGTTGCAGCTTTGACAGCTGAATCGGATCTGAGAGAAGCAATCGTGAGAGCGCAGCGAGGAGACGAGTTCTTGGAAAGCATGCATTTGAAAGCGAGGCTAGAAGATAGCATTATTCTGAGGACGGTTATGTGTGCCACTCAATAGGGAATTGAGAGATAAGATCATAAGTGAAGCTCATGAGGCACCATATCTGATTTCGTCGAAGCACCAAAATGTACGGAGACCTTAAAATGAACTTTTGGTGGGAAGGGATGAAAAAGGATGTAGCCGTGTTTGTGGAACGTAGTTTTTCTTGTCAGCAAGTGAAAGATGTGCATCAACGTCCGTCAGGTTTGTTGCAACCGCTACCAATCCCAGAGTGGAAATGGGAGCATATCGATATGGATTTTTTGGTGACTTTTCCAAGGTTAGCGTGAGGAAACACCGCTATATGGGTTGTTGTCGACAGACTGACGAAGTCAGCTCATTTCTTACCGATTCGGATGACGTACGGGTTAGAAAAGCTTGCTCAGCTTTACATCAGAGAGATCGTACGGTTACATGGTGTGCCAGTATCGATTACACCAGATCGTGACCGGAGGTTCGCGTCAAGGTTCTGGAAGAGTCTACAAGAAGCCATGGGGACCAAGCTGAATCTCAGCACCGCTTTTCATCCTCAAACAGACGGTCAATCGGAAAGGACGATTCAGATCTTGGAAGATATGTTACGAGCTGTCGTGGCCGACAGAGGAGGTTGTTGGGAAGAGATACTACCTTTGGTGGAGTTTACCTATAACAACAGTTATCAGGCCACCATAAGAATGGCTCCCTATGAAATGTTGTACGGAAGAAAGTGTTGATCGCCACTTTATTGGGACAAAGTGGGCGAGAGGAAGATGTTAGGACCAAAGATGGTTCAGCAGACGGTCGAGGTTATCGATCAGATCAAGCGAAGGATCAAGGAAGCTCAGGACAGGCAGAAGTCCTATACGGACAAGCGTCGTACGGATCTTCAGTTCATGGTTGGAGATCGCATTTTCCTTAAGGTTTCCCTGACGAAATGAGTCATTCGTTTTGGGAAACGAGGTAAGTTACGATCGAGGTTTGTTGGATTTTTTAAAGTTCTCGAAAGGATAGGCCCCGTTGCCTACAGGCTAGGGTTGCCACCCAGCATCGGAGATGTGCACGACGTGTTTCACTTTTCTCAGTTCAGAAAGTACGTGTTCGACCCAAAACAGATCAAGCATGATCAGGTAGTCCTTGCTCAGGATTTGAGTTATGAGAAGAGACAGTGGCTATCCTGGAACGGGAAGTCAAGGCGTTGAGGAACAAGCAGATTCCACTGATGAAAGTGTTGTGGAGTCACCATGGTGAGGAAAAAGCCACGTGGGAGTTGGACAACAAGTTCAGGGCTCAGTACCCTGAATTGTTTCCGCCACATGCATAAATTTCAGGGATGAAATTTTTCTAAGGAGGGAGATGTAATAAATTTCAGGTTTGTTCGGCATGTTTTTCGAGAAGTCAAAAAAGTTCACTTTTTGTTTCGGTGCTCCGACTGTCACGAAACCTCAAGCGTTGTGAAGAGTGTCTTATGAAGAATTCATAGACACTAAGTATGCAGGTTTTCAACCACCCACGAAGGTTTGACACTCTGGGCAAGTTATTGAAAAATCAGACTTTTCATGGGTCTTTTAAAAGTATACTTTGTTTATAGTCATTGTGTCCGATATTTTATTTCGAGTCCATGGGTACCAAGTTTGCCATTTTTTGAGTCCATTTGCGAAAGCTGCATCGCATTTTACATTTTCGAAAAGGGTAAACTATGCATGCAATGATGCACTGATCCTAACTTTTCTTATAAATAGGGGGCTAGAGCCTTCATTTTCCACATTCATTTTCTTCGTCTCTCTGTGTTTACGGACAAGCCGAGCAGCCCTAAGTACACTGCGGAAGCGCTGGAGGAGTGGGAATCGAGTCGGGGACGCTCGGCGACGGCGCCATTGCGCTGCTGCCGGCCACCACTGTCGATCAGCCCATCCCCGATAGCCTCCGTTTTCCATTTTTATCCTTTTCTTGTTTTGATTCCGCCTTTTCGTAGATAGCATAGCATAGAACTCGAGGTTCTAAAGGGATGAGATGAGAAAACATCCGGAGGTCGGTGAAAACTACCGCGGACCACCACCGCCTAACGTCGCCTCCACCGGGACTGTTGGCTGCCGATTTGGTGGCCGACGGGCCAGTTTTTGGCTATGGGCTCTTTAGGTTTTGAGTTTCGGGCTATGTGTTCTACTAGCGTACCGATTCTGTTTTTCGTGTTTTTGCATGCCGGGTTGTTTTTCGTTGTTTCGAGTTTCTAATGGAAGTACATGCACGGGTTATCCTTTTTCAACATGGCTTATCATTCCATGTTCCTTGTTATGCATGTTTGGTTTCATTTTGTGCTTATTCTTGGTATTTTTTGCACGTTGTTTTCAGTGGTTTATCATATTTATGCCGTTGGTTTGATTAGTATTTATCGATTCGGACTTACTTGGTTTATTTTGATGTTTTATAGGAAAACGGTATTAAATAGGATGAAATGGATCTGCCAAGGATCAAGTATATTGAAGAGCATCTCGATGGGAGTCCGTAGGAGCAAACGGATCCTAATTCGGAGTTCAATCGAGGGAGAACGGGGCGAATAAGCGAAGTCGTGCACGTGCGTACGCGAACACACCTATCGCCCACAACCCGCGCCGCGCACGCCTCCTCCCGCAAAGCTTGCTGGCAACCCGCGCGTGCATCGGCCGCTCGGAGTTCGCACCACAACGCGCGTTCCAGTCTGAGCCCCGGCTCACAAGCGAGCGCCCGTTCGCCCGCTACCCTCGCCCATCCGGCGTTTATTGCTATTGGATTTTCACTCCTTTGATTTATCTTATTGCTTCGTGATTTCTTGCTTTATGAT
The DNA here is from genome assembly GCA_036937905.1 of Salvia rosmarinus. NCBI lineage: Eukaryota > Viridiplantae > Streptophyta > Magnoliopsida > Lamiales > Lamiaceae > Salvia > Salvia rosmarinus. Next base: position 41,832,722 of record CM072824.1, on the reverse strand, counting down.
TATTATTGGATTGAATTACATAATTGATATTGGATTATTGGTTTTTACATTGGCATTTGATAAGTTTACGTTTTATGAATTTGATATTGGATTTTAGTTAGAAGTTGAATCTTTCTCCGATGGATTTTATTGCTTTCTGTTTGAAGATTTAGATTAGTTTATTCTTTGCTTAGCTTCCTGCTTTCGTGCTTTCGTAGTTTCTCAACTAGGGATTGACAACTCCTAGTTAGGTTGCTTTCATTTATATTTCCTTTCAGTATTTCTATTCCCGTATGTTCAAAAACCCATGGTTCCAAGAGATCAAAATAAGCACATCACCAAGCATGCAAATAGATAAGATACGCACAATGCATATTGCTTATGTTTCCATTTTTATGCATCGATTCTGGATAGTTTATCCTAGATCTGAGGATAGACATCAATTTTTGAAGCTCCTTCGCTGCTAAGAATTGTGTCATCTTTCATGCATGCATATTTTCAAGGTACCCTATTATAGATCTTAATGTCATGAATATATTTGCCTTCTGCATCGAGTTGATTTGAAAACCCGGATAGTGCCAAATATGGGTTTAGAAAGTCGAAAACCCCTGCTTGCTTCGATCTCCATTTGGATCACGTTGTTGCTTTGCTTTGTGGAATGTGACTCCAAAATTTGTTCTATCTTTTTACCAGATACCTACCAGTACGAGCTGTGAGGTTTTGGATCTGTGTATATCTCTCGGTTGACGTTTTCGACTGTTCAGGTTGGGTTATATATGCTTATTTTGAGTTATTTACTCTGATATTTCAAAATCAAACACGTGTGTGCCATCAAAATGTTTTAACGAAGTTATTACTGTTCCCTACTCTGAGAGTGGATCTGTTGATTGTGCACGGATCTTTACTCGGTGGGTTGATCACCATCTTGAGTATTGATCGTTAAGGGATAGACCCCGAATTCGTGGTTATGGTTACGAAGGGGATAGACCACGAAGTCCCACAATTGATAATGAAGTGGTTATGGTTACGAAGGGATAGACCACAAGTCCACACCGATTTAAGCCGGTTGGATGCGTTTGGGGAAATGGTTTGGTGGATATGTTCCGGGCCGAGATATTGTGGGCTGGCTGAATATGTTCTGGGCCGAGATATGATGGGCTAGCGGGATACGTTCCGAGCCGAGGTCCTATGATGGGAGTGAGTAACTGTAATAACGGGTCATGTATCAAAAAGGAAAAATCTATTTTTGCTTACTTAGAAGTGGGTTTACGTTTTAAAACCTTCTAAGGTAAGTGCTCTAAACACGGTATCATGGATTTTGTTTTATGTTATAAAAAACCCCAACTGAGTGCGCTAGTACTCACCCCAAAATCTTTTTCAAATATTTTCACAGATGGATGAATTTTGAATGAGGCGATTTGAGGATTGAGTTGCGGGTTCTTTCATGCCTTCTGCTTCCGCGATGTTGTGTTATATCTATGTACTCTGTTATTGATGTATTCTTGTCCCTTTATTTTGCTCTCTGATTGGGAACAAGGTTCGCTATGATATTATTATGCCGTGAGTCTCGATAAGAGCATGTTATGTGGTTGATCGGTCTAGTTGACATGATGTAATGCTATTTTGTTTTCGTGCATTACCAGTATCTAATCAGATTATGTTCATTGAAGTTATGTTGTCCATATATTTCTGTTTTTGGATTGTTTGCTCTCCCATCCCCTTCCGGATATGTCCTAGCTATAGAGGAGATGTTGCCCGATTTTCTGGTAGTTATATCTTCTTATTATGTATGTTTTATGTATCCCCCCATTCTTTCCCGCTTCTTATCCCCACCCATAATCATACCCCGACATCTGTGCCTTTCCTCGGGAATTGGGGCGTGACAGTTAAAAAAGGGTAACGATCATATCCGACTTAGTTAAGGACTAACTCGGATTGTGTACATGTGTGACTGTGTATTAAGGTTAGCTACCTCGATCGGTCACGGTGACTATATATAGGTGGCCACCTCCATAGTTCGCAAATGAATGAATGATCAGATATGGAACAACGTGGATGAAATAGTCCGATTGGACACTTTGGAAAATGATAAAATATTTGATAGGCATGAGTCTTTTCAACTAAAATCCTCAAGCGCTATTGTAAGCAGTTCAATAACTTTACAAAGAAAATATTTTCGTCAATGTGTCCACTGAGTACTTTTGTAATCAGCCCTGCATTTCGTTTTTTTTGGGCAGGTTGAGCAGGGATTGACGATGAGTGCGAGGTGGTGTAGAGTGGCAAGTGTTTTGTTGGTATAATAGAAAGGTTTCTAGAATGGCATGCATCGTCATACGCATGTCCATACGTTTTAATTGCCAAACTCGATATTATTTTGTGTCTTTGGTTATAACTGTTATTCATTCCCGTATTGAACTTGAGGTCATACCTCACTCCTTGAATTGCGCCCTGATTGGGTTATACTTGGTTATTGAATCTTTGACAAGTCCTTTGGTGACTTGGGTTTGTATTGAAACAGCTTATTCCTTTCAGTTCATGCATTTATGAGTAGTTTAATGGTTAATTGTATTGGTAAGTTATGTATGTATCCGCTGCATTATCATATCAATGGCGATCCGTTTGATCTGTACTTCCTTGAGAAGTCGGGTCGTCACAGTCTTGACGTATTGATAGATCACAATGAGATAAGTTCTTTTATCTGACCGTCGTGAAGAACTGAGATCTCGGTGACTTTATTTTGATCTAAACCTCGATAAGGTTTTTGGTGAGTATGAGTGACGGTTACATGAGATAACTCAAGATTCTCTGCATCGTGGAGGGTGGCAGTGCTTGTATGTAATGCTAGTTACCTGTATCGAGTCACCGTTAGGATGATGACATCCCATTAAGGAGCTCAAAATATTTATTGTACTAAACCCTGCAGGTTGTGTGGTACTACTTAAGGAATTAAAGAGATTAATTATTTTAAGTAGTCAGAGTGCTATAAATAATTAATAGACGTGCGATATCTTAAATACGTGGATTCGTAAGTCTAAGTGCAAGCCCGATTCAACTTCGATAATAAAGGGGTAAATCATCATTTGTTCTCTAGTCAATTCAATAAATGTTTATGAATTAATTTATGTTTTGGGCTGAACATAAGATAATTAATTCATTTTAGGCTCATCTTTATTCCTTGCATTTGACCATTGGGTTGGCCCACAAGGCCTGTAACTGCATGAATTTCGTCCCCCCTATGTAGGCTCATAGGGACTTTGTTCTGATTTATGTATTATTTTAATACATCTCCAATATATAGATAGATATTATCTTATATTATTAGATATCAAGAGATAGTTATTCTAGATATGATTTATCTTCAAGGATTGAAGAAATTATTTTATTTATTAGATATGCAATGATCCTATCTAAATAAGATTCTAGGAATGCATTATAAATAAAATGTGAGAGAAAATAAGATAATCAATCATATTATTGTTGTGATTTTCGAAAATCACATTGAAGCATATAGGAGGCGAAATTTTGCAGTATTCTCCATAGATTACTCTCAATCATATTGGAGAATAGGCATCCGGGATACAGTCCAGAAGATCAAAGCTGGAGTCCGCAATTGATCAGATATCCCAGAAATTCGTAGGTAAACACGAGTAAACACCTAAAGTATTGTAATTAATTATATAGGTGCATGCTATGAATATAATCAATGTATGGTGAATTAAACATCAAAGATAAATCCTCGAGAGCGGGGTAAAATGAGATTTCCCTACAGTCCAATCTTCTCTAGGATCTCATATGGTCCAATGAATCTTGGTTTGAGCTTTCCTTTTATTCCAAAACGATGTACTCCTTTGGAATGACAAACTGATGCAGCCCGTGTAGCCCAAGGTTCATTGATTCCAGACCTGGTGCGTGTTTCTGTTGGGCCGGTTACAAGAGCACGAACTAATTAATCTAAGAAATTCAAGGAGAGTTTGATGGGTTTAATCTAAGAAGTGTGGGAGGAAGCCCATTGGAGAGATTGGACCGAGCACCCCAAAAATAGTCAATTTAATTATGACGAATGGACTTGATGTTTGAAGACTTTTAGTATCTTATTTTTTTGTGGCATGTATGGGCCACGTTTTGATGCATTTTTGTAGCCTATTATAGGCTATCTAGTTTTCTAGTTTAATTAGGTCTCTTTTATTAGTTAGTTTCCTACTTTGATAAGGACTCATTCTTTGATAAGGATTAGAGTTCAATTTTCAGCCTATATAAAGGCTTGTAAGCATATGAAAATAGGCAGTTTTTGATTTACCAATGTATGTGAGTTTTATTCTCTCTTCATTAGCTCTTTGAATTTATTGAGATTTGCCAAGTAATTCATTAATCGACGTGTCAACGAGACATTCATCCCTCGTTTGTGTGTCATTCATCGTCCCCGAGTCGCTACGTCAACGTCACATTGGGGTATAGGCGACATACTGATCTATATCACTTCTTTGGTTAGATTCAGATGTTTTGGGATATTCCATCTTGTTCGTTCTTCCATTCGCGTGTCATTAGATCCTTCATACCAGCGAGGATCGTATCATTTGGTATCAGAGCCATCCGTTCATCTTCTATTTTTCGTTCGTCGTCCAGGTTTCGTTTCTTTCTTTCGTTTCGTGTCAAGTGTTGTATCTAGGATTTCTTTCGTTTCGTTTCGACTGTTGTGACGTGGTTAACGGCTAGGGTTTGTTCATCCGTGTTTTAAATCAGCGTCTACCATATCTGTGATCTTATCCATATCGTGAGTGATTATACATTATCCATATCATGATTATACATTATCCATATCGTTATTCATATCATTATATGTATCGTTATCCATATCATACATTATCCATATCGTTATCCATATCATTTTCCATATCAATATTTGTATCATTATTTTTTTTCGTTCTTGAGATTTTCTGCATCCACGTTCATTGAGGATTCGATTAAATAAATATAGAAATTTCTAAATCTTGTTTCGAGCAAATTGGTTCACTGCGTTCCTTGGTACGTTTAGATTCGTTTGGTGCACGTTCTGTGTGCACTTTTTTGAAATTTCGTTAAACCTCGTTACGTTTTCTGGGTTTCTTGGGTAGTATAGGTCATTTTGAACAAGTTTCTGCACAACATATTTTCGAGTCTTCATTTTTTATCTTTTTTCGTGTCTTTCCTTCCGTGTCTTTCCTTTCTTGTCATGTTTGATTTGTTAGTTTTGAATTCATTGGTGGATTGAGAAGATTTGAGACTTTTGAAGGAGAATTTGAGTGGTAAAAGGCAAGAGTGAGATTATTAGAGTGAAAAAAGGCAATTTTGAGTGATACACGAGTGTTGAGTGATTCATTTTGAGTGATACACGAGCGTTTGTGAGTTGGTGAGGTTCCTGTTATTTTTTCTTTTCTAACGTTTTCTGCAGCAATGTCTAAGAAGGTGGAGTCAGTTGGGTCATGTCATAACGACGACGATGATTATATCAATCGTCAAATAAAATTCATGATGAAGGCCTTGTGTTCTGAATTGGGAATGATAATCACAAAAGAGATGGAAGCAGCTGCATGATCGAATCACTGCACTTGAGGATAGAACTCATAGAGAGAAGCGACGTCGACAAGATCCTATTGTGTATCAACAAGGTGGAGGACGAAGAGGAGGCATAAATTTTCGTTGAGATAATAGGTACGAAGAGGCTGAATTTGACAATGAGGAAGATGAGTTTTCAGATTTTGATGAAAGACGGCCTAGATGAAGAGATCGAGAAGATAACAATCTGAGCAACATTAAGATGAACATCCCTTCTTTTCATGGGAAAAATGAACCATAAGTGTATCTTGAGTGGAAGAGAAAAGTGGATCTGATGTTCGATTATCACAATTATTCAGAGCTCAAGAAAGTGAAGTTAGTAGCGATCGAATTCTCAGATTATGCCATTGTTTGGTGGGATCAGTTGATGACGAGCAGAAGGAGAAACAAAGAGCATCCGATTGAGACGTGGGACGAGATGAATGCATTGATGAGGAAGCGTTTCGTGCCTTCCCATTATCATCGGGAGTTGTTCAACAAACTGCAGACTCTGAGACAAGGCATTAGGAGTGTGGATGAATACTACAAGGAGATGGAAGTGGCTATGATTCGAGCCAATGTGGTTGAGGTTTTGAGAGGCCACAATTGTGAGATTTCTGGCTGGATTGCATTGGGATATTCGAGATAAAGTGTAGCTGCAGCATTATGTTGAGTTGGACGATATGGTGTACATGGCCATAAAGATAGAGAATAAGCTCAAGAGGAGGGGGAGCAGCAGCAACCCGAGACAAAATCAGTTCAACTGGAAGAAGTCCCAACCTGCCATTAGTGGTTCCTCATCAAAAGGGAACCAATGGAAGAAGGAGGGACCGCCGAGAGAGAAAAGGAAACCATTCATAACGCCAGGAACTGATTATTCTAGATCAGCAAATCAGGGTAAACCAATAGTTCCTGATACTTGTAATCGTGATCTGAAGTGTTTCAAGTGTTAGGGGTACGGACATATTATGAGAGAGTGTCCGAATAGGAGAATTATGATCATGAGAGATGACGACGAAGTCATGACCGATGATGAGGTGAGACTACGAATTTAGAGATGTCAGCCTTGGAGGACCCCGATGATAAAGAAATTGAAGCACCTGATGCACTCATTTTGGTTGCTAGGAGAGCTTTGAGTGTGCAGAATCAAGTGAGTGATGCGGAGTAGCGAGAGAACATCTTTCATACGAGATGTCATGTCAAAGATAAGGTGTACATCATGATCATTGATGGTGAAAGTTGTACCAACGTGGCAAGCATGACCATGGTTGAGAAGTTAGGGCTACCATTAGTGAAGCATCCCAAGCCATATCGGTTGCAGTGACTGAATGATAGTGGCATTGTCAAGGGACGAAGCAAGTGAAGATTCTGTTTCGCATTGGAAAGTATGAGGATGAAGTTCTTTGTGATGTGATTCCGATACAGGTAAGCCATATTCTATTGGGACGGCCGTGGCAGTTTGATAGAAGAGTGACGCATGAGTGATTTACGAACAAATACTCATTCGAGTTCAATCAAAAGAAGGTGTCACTTATTCCTCTTACTCCAAAAAAAGTTTATGAGGATCAAGTGATGTTGCAAAAAGAGTCAGAATGGGTGAAGTCGGTAAAGGATTGAAGTAAGGAGAAGGGAGTAGTCCAGAAGTCTTTTATTGCAAGGGCTAGTGATTTGAAGTGGGTGGTGAATGAGGAGAAGCCATTGGTTGTACTAATGTACAAAGAGAATTTGATTTCTACTAGCAATCTTGATTCTCTTCCCCCTTCTATTTCTTTCTTCTGCGGGATTTTAATGATGTCTTTCCCAAAGATACGTCTCATGGTTTACCACCAATTCGAGGGATTGAGCATCAAATTGATTTTGTGCCTAGAGCAACACTTCCTAATAGACCAGCCTACTAAACCTATCCGGATGAGACGAAGGAGTTGGAATGGAAAATTGAAGAGTTGTTGTCCAAAGGACACGTGAGGGAGAGTTTGAGTCCATGCGCAGTTCCAGTCCTACTTGTGTTAAAGAAGGACTCGACTATGATGATGTGTAGTGATTGTCGAGCTATCAACAACATCACGGTAAAGTATCATCATATTCCTCGTTTAGATTACATGTTTGATGAGTTGTATGGTTCTTGTGTGTTTTCTAAGATTGATTTGAGGAGTGGTTATCACCAAATTAGGATTAAAGAATGAGATGAGTGGAAAACAGTTTTTAAAACAAAACTTGGATTGTATGAGTGGTTGGTTATGCATTTTGGATTAACTAATGCACCTAGTACGTTTATGTGTCTTATGAATCATGTTTTGCGTGCTTTTATTGGTAGTTTTGTTGTGGTCTATTTTGATGATATCTTAGTCTATAGAAAGAGTCATGATGAGCATGTTGAGCATTTGAGATTTGTTTTAGATATGCTTAGGAAAGAGAGGTTGTTTGCTAACCTTAAGAAGTGCATCTTTTGTATGGACAAACTTGTGTTTCTTGGTTTTGTTGTTAGTGCACAGGGCGTACAAGTTGATGAAGAGAAGATAAGAGTTATCCAATAGTGGCCAAGTCCGAAGAGCATTGGAGAAGTTAGGAGTTTTTACGGACTTGCTAGCTTCTATAGGAGATTTGTACCCCAATTAAGCAGTGTTGCAGCACCATTAACGGAAGTCATCAAGAAGAATGTGGTGTTCCGTTGGGGAGAAGAACAAGAAAAGGCTTTTGAGCTTTTAAAGTACAAATTGACACATGCCCTGGTATTATCTCTTCCTAACTTTTCTAAGTCTTTTGAGATTGAATGTGATGCTTCTGGTGTTGGAATTGGTGCAGTTTTGATGCAAGAAGGGAGGCCAATGACGTACTTTAGTGAGAAGTTAAATGGAGCGCTTTGTACTACTCCTTCGTATGATAAGGAGTTTTATGCGCTAGTCCGGGCTCTAAAGACGTGGAAACACTATTTGTGGATTAAGGAGTTCGTCATTCACACTGATCATGAGTCATTGAAGCATTTGAACGGGCAACACAAGTTGAACAAGATGCATGCGAGGTGGATGGAGTTCATTGAGACGTTTCCATACGTCATCAAATACAAGCAGGTAAAGAGAATGTGGTAGCTGATGCACATTTTCGGAGGTATGCATTGATCTCTACTTTAGATGCTAAGTTGCTTGGATTTGAATGCATTAAGAGTGTGTATGTGAGTGATGATGATTTTTGTGAGATATATCAAGCATTTGTAAAATTTGCTAGTGGAGAGTACTTTAGGCATGATGATTACTTGTTTAGGAAGAATAAGCTTTGTGTTCCTAAATGCTCTTTGCGTGACTTGTTGTTGCTTGAGTCTCATGGTGGGGGATTAATGGGACATTTTGGTATTGCTAAGACTTTAGCTGTGTTACAAGAACATTTCTTTTGGCCACACATGAAACGGGATGTTGATCGTATTTATGGTAGATGTGTTACATGTAGGCAAGCTAAGTCAAGGTATAGTTCTCATGGTTTGTATACTTCATTGCCTATTCCTACAACACATTGGATAGATATTTCTATGGATTTTGTGTTAGGATTGCCTAGGAGTAAGAGTGGTAGAGATTCCATCTTTGTGGTTGTTGATCGATTTTCTAAGATGACACATTTCATTCCATGTCATAAATCTGATAATGCATATCATGTTGTTGATTTGTTCTTTAGAGAAATTGTTAGATTGCATGGCATGCTTAGGACTATTGTTTCTGATAGAGATGCTAAGTTATTGAGGTACTTCTGGAAGACTTTGTGGTGTAAGTTAGGTACCAAACTTTTGTTTTCTACTACTTGTCATCCACAAACTGAAGTAATAAATATGACTTTGTCTACTTTGCTTAGAGCTATAATCAAGAAGAATATTAAGTCGTGGGAAGAGTGTTTGCCGCATGTTGCGTTTGCATATAATCGTTCTGTTCATTCTGCTACTCAATTTTCGTCTTTTGAGATTGTGTATGGTTTTAATCCTTTGACTTCATTGGATTTGTCTCCTTTACCTGCGCATGAACAAACTAATGTTGATGGCCAGAAGATGGCTGAGTTTGTGAAACAGATTCATGAGAAGGCAAGGATGAATATCGAGAGACGAACAGAGCAGTACGCCAAACAAGCCAATAAAGGGCGTTGCAAGGTGGTGTTTTCACCCGATGATTGGGTGTGGCCGCATATGCGCAAGGAAAGGTTTCCATTGCAGTATTTTTCATCAGTTTAAGTTTTCAGTAAAGACAAAAACATAACCACCAGATTTCACACATATATCAATTATCAGTCTAACTAACTAGATGTTCTAATAATCAATAAGTTTGCTAACTAATATAACTGAAAACAAGATTCTTCGTACTTGAACTAATCAGCAATATTGACATCAATCTTGTGTTAAATGAAAAAATAATAATTTGTTTTAACCGATGTATTCCTTCCTCTAGGGGTGATCAAATGGGTATTGGATATCGATTATTAACGAACCGAACTGATACCGACCGATTATCGGTATCCAATAATCGATTAATTCGGTTATTAGATCGGTATCGGTTAATGGTTTAAGATTAATTTCAGTTATTGGTATATACCCGAATAACCGAAATTATAATAATTATTAATTTATTATTATTATTATTATTATTATTATTATTATTATTATTATTATTATTATTATTAAATTAAAAATAAGTTTAATTAGATTCAAATAATAATAATTATTTATTGTTATTATTATTAAATTAAAAATTAGTTTAATTAGCCAAATGAGTAATTAATGAAATTTAATTTGGATAATTTCGATTATCGAATAACCGAACTGACTAATCGATCGGTTAATTGGATAATCGATTAACCAATCGATTTCGATATCGGTTACTGAATTTTGAGAATTTCGATTTCGGTTAACTGAAATTTCGTTTTCGGTTAACCGAAACCGATCCAATAAGCAATCCTACCTTCCTCCCCCTTCCCCCAATCCCCTCTCAATCCGTATACACTAGTACGAATTCCAAGGGACTATCACTATCTATAAAAATATCTAATTATTATCCTCAACAATACCAATTATTTTCACATTTCACCACCCACGGTCCACCAATTATTTACTTAACACTACATTAACATAGGATCCCTTCTCCACTCACAATATATTCCATAACTTTAATTAAAATTCATGTCGAAAATTCTCATAATTAAATTTGGAGAACGAATGAAGTATTTCATATTAGATATCCATATGTTTGATAACTCTTGTAAAAGAGTTATTATATGACCTTTTTGATCTAAATAGCCTTGAGTGTTATGTGTTCTGTTCATTTTTGTTGATGTTTTATATGTTTATGTCATGTTTTCGTGTGTGTGCGTGCCAGGATTGAGTCATGTGCTTTTAAGGGGTATTGTGTACATTTTATGCTTTATTTAAGCATTTTACGGTACATGGCAGGAAAGAGGCCGAACTCGTGAGCAAGGCCGAACTCGTGAGCGAGGTTGAACTCGTGAGTGAAGTCGACCTCGTGAGCGAAGTGGAGCCCATAAGAATGGACAAGCTCATAAGCGGAGCGAGGAAAAGTCGCAAGCGAAGCGGTGTGATTTGAAGTCTACTCAGTAGAGTTCATACTCGTGGACGAGCTCGTAACCGAAGACGAACTCGTGCTTGTGAAATGAAGAAGTCGAGCTTGTGAGAAAAGTGAAGTTCGTTAGCATGTAATGAAGTGGATTAGCTCGTACTATTTGACGAGCTCGTATTTATGGACGCACGACGACGAGCAACGACACAGTATGGACGAGCTCGTACTCATGGGCGAGCTCGAGAAGAACGCAGAGATGAAAAAAGGAAGAATTCATGGACTACATTGCGAAGCAAGGAGGAGATTAGTAGGACCACAACCACGTGGCAGCTAGCTACGACAGCATAAAGGAGGAAAATGATATGTTCGCTGTCAGGGCTAAAAGAAAAAGGAATAAAAATCAGTGGTTGAAGGGCTGGCAGGTGCGCAGTCTGCACCCCTAAAAAGAACCAGAGGCTGTTATTAAAAAGACACGCTTTGGGGGGAGGACGATCATCTTTGGGGCAGAGGAATCGGAGGAGCTATCTCTTGGAGAGGAAACCATCGGAAGAGGCGACGATCCAAGAACGAGCAAGTGATTCCGGCGACGTCTTCTATTTTCTTTTTCTCGATTCCTTTTAGCTTGTTATGGCTTTTGTTTTTCTTAATATGGTTGAACAGCTCGCTATGAGCTAAACTTGTCTGACTTGATCTCTCGATGAACCCCATGCTCATGGGTTGAACTCATTACTACGCATTTCTTGTTACATTGCTATTGCTCTCTTGGGAATTATTTATATTGCTTGTGCTTGATCACCATGGGTGAGATGTCAGCTCTATGATTTCTGGGAAGTTCTTGTAGAGTGGAAAACAAGAGAGTGACGTAAGAACATGATTTAAATATTATGTGTGTGAATAGCATAGGAATATGTGTTTACCTTGCGTGGCAAATATGAATGGATTAGTAAAGGTATTCTAAGAGCATTTCGATATAGGAATATATTGAGTGGCTTTGCAGATTATAATCTTAGATTTGGAAAAATACTAAGAATCGGAGAAGTTCATGTCATAGGGATGAGGCAACGATAATGCTGTAGCATTATTAGTACAGAGCATGGGTGGAATCGAGAGGTCAAGTCTGTTTCTCTCTCTTGATATCAACTGTTTTGCTCGTCGTTATGTTCGGTATTCTACCTCGTTTTGCCGTAGTTTTTTTCTTAGCAGCAAGTTCTTAGTTGTGCTTTTTATTCAAGTGCTACCACCTGTTGAAATTTCCCTTTACTGTTTTCCTTTATTAAACAAGGTTGTTGTCAACGTGACTTATACCGCGATTCTTTGGATTCGATCTCGGAATACTTCCATGTACTACTTGTTGATTACGTGCATTTGCATACCTTAGATTGTATTTACATCATATAAGACAACAAGTTTTTGGCGCCGTTGTCGGGGTTCGCCGATTATAAATTGCGTTGATATTGCAACTTTGTGTTTCTTATTAATTAGTGGTTAACTCTGTTTATTCTCTTTGCGTGAAACAGGGCTCTGGGATTGTGGTATATGCGCAAGGCAAAAGCGCAGGTATTATACCCGTTGGATCCAGAGATTGAACGCACCTTTCGCAGAGGAAATCGTCAGCAAAAAACCCGCAGAGCGCACGCCAAGATGGCCGCACCAGAAGGTGAAGCAAATAATGGAAGAAATGCCATAGTTATTGCTGATGACCGGGAGAGGGGTATACGTGATTATGCTAATCCCAGATTTAATGAGTTAAATCCGGGAATTACAAGACCCGAGGTGCAAGCAAATCAGTTCGAGTTGAAGCCGATCTTGTTTCAAATGCTTCAAACGGTGGGGCAGTTCAGTGGTCAAGCTACAGAGGATCCATACCTTCATCTTCGGTCTTTCTTGGAGGTCAGTGATTCGCGAGTTACACGAGTTTCGCCAAGCATTGAGGCTTCGGCTATTTCCCTTTTCACTACGAGATCTTGCAAAAGCATGGTTGAATGGTCTTCCATCAGACTCTATCACTTCGTGGAACGAGCTAGGGGAAAAATTCTTGATGAAGTATTTTTCACCTACAAAGAATGCAAGATTCCGGAATGACATCATGTCATTTCAACAGAATGATGATGAATCAGTGTGCGAAGCATGGGAACGTTATAAGGAAATGCTACGGAAATGCCCTCACCATGGCATCCCGCACTGCATTCAACTTGAGACTTTCTATAATGGGTTAAACGCGTCTACACGCTTGGTGCTTGATGCCTTCGCAAATGGGGCTATTCTCTCTAAATCCTACAATGAGGCATATGAGATCTTGGAAAGGATTGCAAATAACAATTGTCAATGGTCCAATTCTCGTGCTCCAATGGGAAAGAATCTGTTGCTGGTGTTTTGGAGGTTGATGCCTTAACGGCATTAACCGCTCAAGTAACGTCCATGAGCAATATGTTAAAGAGCTTGCAAGTAGCCAATCCAGTTGTTCAACGACAAGTGTTCCAGTGGTTGCACCCACAATGCAAGTGAACGAGGTGTCATGCGTTTATTGTGGGGAATGACATACTTTTGATAGTTGCCCATCAAACCCAGCTTCGGTGTGTTACTGGGAAATCAGAATGGCCAGAGGAATAATCCTTATTCACAAACATACAATCCTGCATGGCGAAAACATCCTAATTTCTCGTGGGGAGGCCAAGGGTCCGGAACAAATGGTGGGGGAAATTTTGAGAAAAATACGTACCAGCAAAATTTCCAACAGAAGCAGCAACAAGCCACTCCACAGCCCAAATCTATTGAAACTTTGATGAATGAGTATATGGCCAAGATACAGATGCAGTAATACAAGGGCAGTCCACTTCTCTAAAGAATTTGGAGGTCCAAATCGGACAATTGGCCGACGAGATGAGGAATCGACCACTTGGTAATTTGCCAAGTGACATGGAAAACCCAAGGAAAGGCAAGGAACATGTCAAGGTTGTCACTCTAAGGAGTGGAAATCAGATGCATGAAACAGAATTGCTGGACCGAGAAGAGAGGGTAGAGTCGTCGAAAAGTGACACAGAAGGTGTCGCAATGAAGCATCAAGTAACCTCTTAATCGAGAAGCTTTCTGAGAAATCCATTGCCGAAGCAACCGGACGAGGTGGTATATCGTCCACCACCTCCTTTCCCCGAAAGGCTGAAAAAGAAACAACAAGATACTCAGATTCGGAGATTTCTAGATGTCTTAAAGCAATTGCACATTAATATTCCGTTGGTCGAAGCTTTGGAACAGATGCCAAATTATGTGAAGTTCCTGAAAGACATCTTAACCAAGAAGAGACATCTGGGTGAGTTCGAAACAGTGGCACTAACAGAGAGCAGCAGTACCATGTTAAAAAGCAAAATCCCACCCAAGTTGAAAGATCCAGGAAGCTTTACAATCCCATGCTCAATTGGAGGACGCGATGTTGGTTGTGCTCTATGTGATTTGGGAGCAAGTATAAATTTAATGCCGTTCTCAATATTCAGGAAGCTCGGGATAGGGGAAGCTAGACCCACAACAAGTGACCTTGCAATTGGCATCGATCTATGGCTCATCCGGAAGGAAAAATTGAAGATGTGCTAGTAAAGGTGGATCGTTCATTTTCCCTTGATTTCATTATTTTGGATTATGAAGCAGATCATGAGGTGCCTATTATTTTGGGACGTCCTTTCCTTGCAACTAGAAGGACTTTGATTGATGTCCAGAAAGGCGAACTCACAATGAGAGTAAATGATCAGAAGGTTACTTTCAATGTATTCAATGCTATGAAGTATCCGGACGAAGTGGAAGAATGCTCTGTAATCCAAGTTCTGGAGCAGGTCATTGCAGATACAATGTTAGAGCACTCCTCTCAGTTCGAGAATAGTGATACGGAATATGTCGATCTCATGGAGTTGGAGCAAGGCAGGGAGTTTCCTAAGCATCCTTCTGACAAGAAGCATCTGTTACACCACGTATCAGCCAACTCCTGGAGTCGCTGGGGCTTGCAGATCGTATCGTCCAGGTATCCAAACCTTCAATCGACAAACCTCCAACGTTAAGTCTTAAAACCTTGCCTAACCATCTGAAATATGCATACTTGGGTGAGGAAAACTCTTAGGTAATCATTTCACCGTTCTCGAAACGACAAGGAAGAATCTTTGCTACGGTGTTCGAAATCAAGAGAGCTATTGGATGGTCAATTGCCGACATCAAAGGGATCAACCCTTCTTTGTGCATGCATAAGATATTGATGGAAGACGGCCACAACACTTCCATAGAGCAACAACGTCGTCTTAATCCAGCAATGAAAGAGGTGTTGAAGAAAGAAGTCATTAAATGGTGGATCTTTGGAATCATTTATCGATCTCGGATAGTTCTTGGGTAAGCCGGTGCAATGTGTTCCTAAGAAAGGAGGGATTACTGTGATTGCTAATGATCCACAAGAATTGATTCCAACTCGGGTGATAACTGGATGGCGTGTTTGTGTTGTCTATAGAAAACTGAACAAGGCAACCAGGAAAGATCATTTTCCTCTGCCATTCATAGATCAGATGCTTGACACACTTGCCGGTAAGGAGTTCTTCTGTTTCTTAGATGGTTATTCTGGTTATCATCAAATTGTTATTGCACCCGATCAACACAAAACCACTTTCACCTGTCCTTATGGCACTTTCGCTTTTAGAAGAATGCCTTTTGGACTCTGTAATGCCCCAGCAACGTTCCAGCGTTGCATGATGGCCATATTTTCGGATATGGTGGAGAAAATCAGAGGAAATCTTCATGGATGATTTCTCCGTATTTGGAGATACTTTTGGGATATGCCTGAGTAATTTGGGGAAGGTCCTGGAGCGTTGTGAGGCGACGCACTTGGTTTTGAATTGGGAAAAATGCCACTTCATGGTGCAAGAGCGCATCGTGCTAGGCCATCACATATCCAAGGAAGGAATAGAAGTGGATAGAGCAAAGATCGAAGTGATAGACAAACTTCCACCACCCACTACTGTAAAAGGTGTGCGTAGTTTCTTGGGACATGTAGGATTTTATAGGCTGTTTATAAAGGATTTTTCAAAAATTGCTAAGCCGTTATGTGCCTTGCTGGAGCAAAATCGCCACTTTGAGTTTACTCCTGAATGTTTGAAGGCGTTTGATGTTTTGAAAAGAGCTCTAGTGACGGCCCCAGTGATTATTAGTCCATACTGGTCGTTGCCTTTCGAGGTAATGTGTGCCTTAAGTGACTTTCTTTGTGGGGGCGTCTTGGGTCAACGATGGCAGAAGTTATTCCATTCCATCTATTATGCGAGCAAAACATTAGTGGAGGCTCAAATCAATTACACCACAACGGAGAAGGAGCGCTGTTGTAGTATTCGCATGTGAGAAGTTTAGAGCTACCTCGTGGGGTTGAGAGTGATTGTTTATCTGAGATCACGAGCCATCGTGCATCTTGTCGCCAAGAAAGATGCCAAGCCACGGTTAATTCGGTGGATCTTGCTCTTGCAAGAATTTGACCTGGAAATTAGAGACAAAAAGGGAACAGAGAATCAAGTAGATGATCATTTATCCCGACTGCCGACAGCCGATGGTGACGAAACTCATGTCCAAATTCAAGATGCATTTCCTGATGAATAATTGATGAGCATGCACCACAGTAGCACACCTTGGTATGCGGATAACTTCCTGGTTAGTGGAGTGTTGCCTCCTGAATTCTCATCACATCAGAAAAAAGGTTCTTTTCCGAGGTCAAACATTACTTTTAGGATGAACCATTCTTATATAAGCAATGTGCTGACGGGTTATGAGGCACTGCCCGTATGAAGAAATGGAATCAATTTTAGAAGGATGTCACGCCACCCCATATGGTGGTCATTTTACGGGACAAAGAACGACGGTAAAGTACTTCAATCATGTTATTTTTGGCCGACCTTGTTTAAAGATGCCCATGCTTTTGTGCACAAATGTGATCGATGTCAAAGAGTTGGAAATATATCTTCTCGGAATGAGATGCCAATGAACTTTATTTTGGAAATTGAACTCCTTGACGTATGGGGCCTCGATTTCATGGGTCATTTTTCACCCTCATTTGGTAACCTCTACATCTTTGTGGCGGTCAATTACGTATCTAAATAGGTGGAGGCCGTGGCAAGTTCCACTAATGACGCGAAGGTTGTAATCAAGTTCTTGCAAAAGAACATATTCACACGATTCAGTACTCCTCGCGCGATCATTAGTGATGAAGGCACACATTTTGTCAACAAAGCCGTGAGTGCGGTCCTGGCTAAGTATAACATTCACCACAAGATTGCTACAGCATATCATCCGCAAACGAATGGTCAAGAGGAACTCTCCAATAGGGAAATAAAAGGTATACTGGAGAAAGTGGTGAATCCAGGACGTAAAGATTGGTCCATGCGATTGGATGATGCAGTGTGGGCCTACAGAACAGCTTTCAAAACACCTTTAGGGATGTCACCTTACCGGTTGGTCTATGGGAAAGCTTTTCATCTTCCCCTGGAACTTGAGCATCGAACTTATTGGGCGATAAAAAAACTGAATTTTGATCATAAGGCTGCTGGAGAGGCTCGGTTGTTACAATTAAGTGAAATGGATGAATTTCGATGGTTTGCTTATGAGAATGCAAAATTGTACAAGGAGAAAACGAAGAGATGGCATGATAACAACATTTTGCGTCGAGAATTCTTGTTGGGTCAGCATGTGTTATTGTTCAATTCGAGGCTGAGGTTATTCCCTGGTAAGCTGAAATCACGATGGTCGGGTCCTTTCACAATTCTTCGTGTAGCACCCCATGGTGCTATAACATTACAAGAAGGGACGTCGGGCCGTGAATTTATGGTTAATGGGCAGCGTGTCAAGCACTATTGTGGTGACGAGGTCGTTCGAGAGAAGACCTCAACATCTTTGAAGGACGTCTGACCATGGGTATCATGGGTTGCCATGGCGATCAGGCGCTTGGCAGCCCAAGTTTTTCGTTTGTACATAGTTGTTTTTATGCTCTTTTGTCTTTTTGTTTTTGGCGTTGATAATAAATTGCCATAGCATTGTTAAGAAGGATGAGGTTTTTTAAAACTGATGTGTTAATGTTTGGATGCAGGTGTGGTACATGCATACCGCGTAAATTTCGAGTAATGTGTTAATTTTGCTCGAAGATTGGACCCACAATGGTGGAGAAAAGGTGAAATATTAGCTTGAAATTTTGGTCAAAAGGGCGGGAGAAATTTGGTTGACTTTTTGTTTAAAAAGTTGCGCCTCCTTCTTCATTTTCACCCCACGACCAGTCGTTTCTCCTATTTTTCCCTACCTTGCTGCGATTTTGCCCTCACTATCCACGTCTGCCATCCAATCTCTTGCACTCTTGTTCTAACCCTAGCCAAATTAGCTTCGTCTTCTTTGTCTTGCATTTACTCTTCCCTAAAATTTTTGCTACAATGCCGAGAATCGGACGCCGGACCCGAAGATACCTCACCCTGACGCGACGACTCCGTCGAAACTGATATCTGTTACGAGTAGTGACTCTGGCACACCCATTCCCGTATTTGGCGCAGAGCCACCGTCTGAAGCTCCACAAGTCTCTTCGCCGGTTGCTGCACCCACCTCGTCTAAAAGGAAGGCCAGCCGGCGCGATAAAGGAAAAACCAAAGTAATGGAGGAAGCTGAGTCCGAGGCTACCCCGGTTAAGAAGGCGAGGGTGGACAAACCCTCGACAGCAAAGGCACATCGGTCGATTGATAGCATACCTAAATTCCGGGCTCATGGTGGCTTTGAAAGGTTTAAGCGTCTGAAATCAAGGCAGTTATGGATAGAAAAAAGACTTCCTGCAAACTAAAGAAACTCGGTGTTTGTAATAGAATTGATATCACTGAATGGATGGGCAAATTTTGCGGTGATTCCCCCACCACCCATTACAGCTTTGGTCAAGGAATTTTACTCGAATATCACACCTTTGACGGATAAAGAGGGTTTATCAGCCGTGGTTCGGGGTAAATCGGTGGTCTTATCTCCTGAAGCTATTAATGAGTTCTACAGCTTAGATAATGATGTGGACAACGTTTTCTCGGCTATGAAGAGGGCTCCCTCTGTTGATGACCTGGATGAGGCGTTGAGGCTGACGACAGTGGAGGGCACGGAGTGGACTATTTCCCCACAAGGGTGCCGCTCCATCAAAGCTGCGGCATTGCGATTGGAAGCTCATGTGTGGCTTCATTTCATCAAAACTCGTATTCTACCTACCACCCATGACACTACGGTCTCTGAAGAGCGCATGCTGCTACTCCTTTGCATTTTCACCGGGAGGTCAGTCAATGTGGGTGCCCAAATCTGACGCGAGGTGGATGAATGCCGCAAGAGAAAGAAATGAAGGTTGTTCTTTCCCTCCTTGATAACCCAACTCTGTATAAAGGCAGGTGTTCCTTTTGAGGAGAATGAAGATCACCTAACTGAGAAGGCTTTTATTGATATCAAGGCTTTGACATATTTTCATGGTCCGTCTGAAGATCCGTCCTCACACGCCGTTCCGGCTGGTTCATCTCCCTCATTGTCGACCCCTTCTGATCCTACGGTTCTTGAGATACAGAAGTTCCTCTGCCTGCAAATCAAA
This sequence comes from Salvia rosmarinus, assembly GCA_036937905.1. Classification (NCBI taxonomy): domain Eukaryota; kingdom Viridiplantae; phylum Streptophyta; class Magnoliopsida; order Lamiales; family Lamiaceae; genus Salvia; species Salvia rosmarinus. The sequence goes on along the minus strand of CM072824.1, from coordinate 41,813,036 downwards.
GTCCTCATGCTTCGGTCTGCTGCGTTTGAGGATGCTCTCAAGCATTATTGGGTGTACTGCCGTAAGCGTGATCGCATACTTGAAAGTAGTCTGGGATCGTTATCTGCAGTGCCACTGCCAACCTTCCTTAAATTTCCACAACGGCTGTTCTAGTCTTGGCCTTTACCAGAAGATTATGATACTGACACCGGGGCAGAGATGGAGAATGAAGCGGGGCCTAACCGTGCTCAATTTTCAAAAGATGCTGGCCCTAGTCATGCTCAACCACCTGAGTCTGACCCGACTGTCCCCACAGAGGCTCAGGTACCATTGGTTCCATCTGCCGAAGTGCCACTCGATGGTGCTTCCCCTGAGTCGGATGCCACTGAAGTTCTTTCAGAAGGGGATTCTCCGAAAGAAGGCCAGGAGGATGTTGACAGCGCCCATGTCACCACGCCAGAAGGAAATTTCGAAGATGTCCCCGAAGCCGCCCTAGTGATTACTTCACTCGTATCCCATGATGTCGAGCTGGCTGTTTCTCCTGCAGCTGAGGATGCTCTTCATGCTACTACTCCATCTACCCTGCTTCTCCTACTCCTTCGGGTCATCCCGATGAGTAGACCAGGGGCTTTTTTCTGACTCAATCCTTTGCTTGTTGGATTTGTATACTGAAAGCAGTTTGGTTGAGCTTGTATACAATGTTTCCTGTTACCACTATTACAATCTCCTATCTGATTTGAATACTTGATTGCATATATCGTGTCCCCTTATCTCATATATAAGTTAGATCATACGATTGTGTGAAGATCACGAAGTCCGTATGATTGGTCAAGCTTAATGAGATATAAAAGTTTCACTGGTGAGACAACTTGAGGACGAGTTGTCGGTATAGGGTCTGCGGTATAGATAAGAAGTGACTTGACATGGTTACTTGTCTATCTTTGGTATGTCTCGGCGTATTGAAGGATCACGGTGAGATGTGTTCTTCTATCGACCGTCGTGAAGAACCAAGATCTCGGTGACTTACGATGATCTAAACCTCGATAAGGTATTAGGTGAGAGTTCTTGACCATCACTTTGACTTGTTATGGGTGAGGTTATATGTTCTAACCAATTCTCGCGTCTTGGGTGGTGGCGATCTTGTATGTCATGCTAGTTATCGTGTCAGTCGAAAGTCACCGTATCCGTTTAGGATGATGATGTCCCATAAGGAGCTCAAAGGTTTATTGTACTAAACCCCGCAGTTGAGTTAGCTCAAGTACAATAATAAGGTTGAGTGGTACTACTTAAGGAAATGAAGTTATTAATTATTTTAAGCGATCAGAATGCTATAAATAATTAATGGACGTTCGATATCTTAAATACGGGATTCGTAATGTCTAAGTGCAAGCCCGACTCAACCCGGTAATAAAGGGTAAGTCGGCATTTATTCTCTAGTGGCATGAATAAATGTTTATAAATTAATTTATGTTACAGGTGAACATAAGATAATTAATTTATTTGAGGCCCATCTTTATTCCTACATTTGATCCACAAATTGGCCCATCCAGGCCCGTAGTGAGAGGAAAATCTACGCCCATGATGCTCCATTGGCAAGATTTTATTCTCTTTATCCTATAAGGATATAATTATATTTATGGTATATGCATAGATCCTTTCCATATAAGATTATGGTAATAATCGACGAGTATGGTAATAATCTAGGAGTATGGTAATTTCCATATAGGATTATGGTAATTTTCATATAGGATTATGGTAATTTCCATATGGGATTAAGGTAGTGCATTATAAATATAAGGTATGAGATAAAGTCTAGGTTAATGCTCACATAATTAACCAAGCATATTTTGTCCAACCCTAGAGCTTTCAAGAGGTTTTGAAAATTGTGCAGTGAGTTGGGTGTTGTTTGCTATTTGTGTGATTTTTGGAAGGTCAAAGCACGAGTCCGATCCGTTCGATCCATTCATTGTTCTTGACCTCTTTTGCTTTGCTTGCTCTAGGAATATAATCAATGTATGGTGAATTAAATATCGAGGATAGATCCTCGGGCGAGGCTAAACATATGTTTTTCCCTACATTGCTTGCGTGTTGTTTGCTATTTGTGTGTTTTGTGTTTTTGTCCTTGTTTTTGCTTTGCTTGCTCTTTGTTGAAGCATCGCTGGTTTGTTCTGAGTTGTTTCATGTCATGTCTTATTTTTGTCTGTATGAAATTATGTTATTTTGTTTTCATTGACTGCTGAGGCTGATGCTTGATTAGCGATGAATGGCTTAATGATGTTAATCTCTTTTTGTTTTACATCGTGATCGTCGGTCCTTCTCATTGCTTGTTTGGAGTTGACCCTTATTTTGTGGGGGTGTGCCTCTAATATTTTGGGTGTTAGCATATTATTTCCTATAGGGATTGACCATTGTGTTGGTAACCCTTAGTTGGCTTACACTTTTGTATGAGTGCCTGTCTTTTATATTTGGTTGGTACTCCTCCTTGAGACAACAAGCATGAGTGTGTTAATATGGATAGGACGTAGACTATTTTTGGATCGTTTGTGCCTTTTCTAGCCTACCTTTATATCATGATCTCCCTAGGGTCCCCTTTTGTGCTTATAGCCTTTTCTTTCGTGCAGCCACTAAATACTCTCTTTTATACCCCACGTATATAATTTTATCTCTTCTCACCCTTCACCATGGGCATGTTTACTTGTGGCTCGGCCGTTATCTTAACTATTACCTTTGCACGTGTTTTGTCTCAGCACTGAATTAAAAAGTGCTTCATCTCCCATTTTTGTTATAAATTCCAACATTGGGGACAATGTTGCGTTCTAAGTTTGGGGGTGGCGAGGTAAGGTAACCTCTTGAGGGTGAAGCTTTTGGTAATGTTTTTACAAAAATATGGGTTATTTATGCTATATGCTATATAAAAAAATAAAAAGGAGGAAACAAGGAAGAAAAAGAGGTCAGCCTACTGTAAGAAAGAAGAAAGGTATTTATAAGGCGAGTTTTAAACCAAGAATGAGTAAAGGTGCCCGGGTGTTTTGAGCTACATTATCCCAAATAATCCTGTAACACCCCGCAGTTTTGCCTTAAGAAAATCCAGTAATATAAATACTGAGACGTTACGTAGGTCCCAATTTCCCGGATAAAAAAATTCTTGTAATGTTTAAAAAAAAATTCATGGTTTCTAAAGTATCAAGTCTCACGGGTGAATTAAAAATTCATGAGGTTTTAAAATTTGATCCGACGCGATCAATAAATGAATGATTTCAAAAATTTATATTTGAGGCATGAAAGATTCGAAAGTCATAACATGCATATCATATGACATGATTGATTAAATTACGTGGAGTATTATATCATATGACATATAAAATTTTAATGTCCTATAGTAATTCAAATTATTTCGAATTTCAAAGTATACGTCGATTTTTATTCTTGATTGAGCATATACGAGTAATTATAATTAATTACAATATGATAAGTATATGATATGCTATTATATGTCAAGATATGTGTGTGTGCCTCGTGTGTATCATGTGTATGGACTAGTAATAGTCCACATAATATTTTGATGTGTGATATTATTTATTATCAAATAGTTAAAGATATTTTTGGATTCAAAAATCAGCCATAAGGGGGTCTAAGTGGTGGAAATGATGGCTAGGAGAGAGAGTGTAAGAGTGTGTAAGAAAACATGCACATGCATTGGTGCATGTCATATCATGATCATAATCCTACCTTTGCTATCCTCTCTACCCTTATGAATGACCAGCCCTCTCCCACACTCTCTTATTCAGATTTTTATCTCCCAAGAAGAGTCATTCTCTCCCCTTAATCCTCAATTTTCGTAGCCCATTCCTCCCCATCAAAACACCATTTTCTTCCATTTTCAAGCTCAAACATGGAGAAAACTCCTTCTATCCTCAAGCACCACCAAGGCAGCCCTTTTCCCCATATTATCATCATTTTCAAGACCCTGGTGAAAGAAGAAAGAGCTAGGAAGAAGAAGGAAGAGAGTTCGAAGGAGGTAGAGAGTGAGAGAGACGTTTATGGAAGCTTGTAGAGGTAATGGCTTTTCTCTATTCCTTTTCTTGTAATGACCGATTATTTTTCTTGTTGAAGGTGTCCTCCCTAGTTTCATATTATTTTTAAGTTGTTGGTAGTGGTTCGGTGGAAGGGAGATGGATACGCGAGAATGGAGTCTCAGTGTCATCTATGTGTAGTGTTGTGTTGATATGTGTTGGTATGTGACTTTGGCTTGTCAAAATGTTGTTGCATGTATGATCTAGCATGAGATATATGTTCCAATATGTTCATATGCCTTTTTTATGGAAGCCTATAAGTTTTCTAAGCTTGGAATCATGTGTAGCAATTTATTTTCGAAGTATATGAAAACTGCAGTGAGCTACCCGAAAATATGGAAGGTTGCGTGATGTTTTTTACTATGTTAAAGTGCTTGGATAATTCGTTTGTTTTAAACCATATGTATATATATGAGTCTTGAATATGCATACCAAATTTCAGATCCATCCGAGTTCATTTGCTATTTTTCAAAAATTCACTTTTGAAGTTGCGATTTTCTGCCGAGAGAAAGATAGACCTCGGAAAAATAATTATTTCTCCCAAACCATGATGATTTTTTCACTAAAACCAGAGCACTTATAAAATAGACACATAAATCTTTGATTAAGTACCTGTTTCATAATTTTTGGCCTATTATTTTGGTCTTGGTGATTTTTACAAAATGTACAAACGCCCAGTGGCTTTCCGAAAATATTCTGGGACTAATATGTTTTAAAGAGAAATCTCATAGGGTTACAGAACGATTCTGGATACCAAATTTTTATGGCATATAGAAGAGTTCAATATCTTTCTAGAATGACCACTCTCATATTTGTTTGATAAATACACGATTTACTATAAGTTTTGTAATTTCAGTGCGCATTTTATAAAAATGAGAAAGTTATTGTACTTAGTCAAATTTTCTCTAAGTGTTGGAAAAACGTGAGAAAACCCATGTTTGTGAGTTTTTATGACTTATGGAGGGTGTTAAGGCTATTATCACCTAAGTATAAGTATATGAGTACGATTAATGATTTTTGAGACTAAGTATCCAATCTTATTATTTATAAAGTGAATAAAGTGTGGACATGGTCTAAGTACTTATGTGTGCATATATGTCTAAACATGACTACGTGACAAATGAATATGCATCACGAAATGAGTATATGTTTTATCAAGGCATGACTTCGTATCATGGTAAATCAATAAAACATGGCATAGGGCCATGATGCATCCTTGTTTTTAAAAATGACATCAAGCTTTTCAAATTCATGATTTCAAAGAAATATAAGTATTGAACTTGTGATTAAAAAAAAACGTGCGTTGCATATTGCGTATTCATCATTCATGAATAGATGAGCAGTTATGTGAATGTATTGAAGCGTAAGTTCAAAGTATGAAAGTTAGTACCGGAAATATGTAGACCTAGAATCGAGATGTATGATGTGGCTAAGTTATATCATTTCATGAGCTTAAGGTCTAGACTTGTCTTGTAGGACCTATCAAGAAAAACGAAGAGATCACCAGTTGAGATCAATCAGTTCACCGAGACGAGGTGGGTTATATTTTACAAGGTATCTTGGGTTAGTAAGCCCAAAGCTTTTAAAGTTAAAGTTGTGAATGCATGTAAAACGTTTTGTTGTGTGTTTACCTTACGGGGTCAGTAATACTGACGCCACCATGGCTTCGGCCAAGAAACCAGAAACGATCGGGCCTTGTTTCCTTCGGGGATAAGGTTTTGTGTACACCGAAGTTGGTGGGTGTGGCTCGGCGGGTCCCCATCCATGACAAAGTTAAGGGCCTTGGGGAGAAATCCCTTGGGTCAAGGTAAGGTAACACCAACATAGAAAATTGCTCAAGCTAAGGAGCTTCGGCTCAAGAAAAGAAAAGAAAACATTTTTACATAATTGTGAAGTGGTTTTCAATTTTAAAACCTTTGCAATTATGGGGTATACATGCATGTCACCAGATTTCATTTCTCGCAACAAGTTTTATAAAATGGGCAAATTAACTCACTGAGTGCATTAGTACTCAGCCCAAAATCTCTTTCGAAATGTTTTGCAGGATGAGCGATTGACGGGAGGAGGGAAAGACGATGGTTTCCCTATGGTTGTGGTCTACCTTAGCGTGGGTCCTTATTATCGTTTATATTTTGTTTAACGCTCCCACATGAAAATGTATTGATCAGGACATGTAGCCCACAACTAAAACCTAATCATTTGTGATATATCACTTATATGGTGAAATTGAATTCAAACTTGATATATTTAACTTCCGCGGGAATTGGAGTCCTCATACTTCGTGTTCATTTAAGTAATTTGATTTGGGTATTCCCTTAGAGTGTCGATCACAGTTCTTTCATATCCCGAGAAGTCTTCATTAATTATTTTGTTTATTTCATTTCACTCAATTGAGATGAGCAGCCACCCTTTCGTAACGCCTCGGGTCTTGGACCCAGAACCCGGGCTGTTACAAATCCTACCATCACCCAAGCCCAACATTATAAGCTTTTAAAGACCTACTGATCCAATATTGATGTTCACTCATGTTAGTGGAGAGGGGGTAGACTGAATTGAATTTGTGGAGACATCTGTGTACTTGATAATCAAAGTATGGTCATATTAAGGAGAACCAAGTTATGGGAAGATTCATGTAGTTGCTAATGTGTTTTATACCTGTTGATATTTGTAGCGGAGACGTCCTTGCAATATAAGGTTGATTGACTAGACTTGCAACGAGAAGGATTGAAGGATTCGTCTTCAGTGAAAAAATTGTGGCTGAAAGCAACATCCTTAGTTGATTAAGCCATCGTCTCAGCTGTCAGCGAAGCATTATGAACACTTCTTTGTTTGGTGTGTGTTTTTATGTTGTTGTGTGGCAGAGCATCACTCGAGGACGAGTAATGAGCTAAGTTTGGGGGTGTGATAACTCTTGTAAAAGAGTTATTATAGGACCTTTTTGATCTAAATAGCCTTGAATGTTATGTGTTCTGTTCGTTTGTTGTTGATGTTTTATATGTTTATGTCATGTTTTCGTGTGTGTGCGTGTCAGGATTGAGTCATGTGCTTTTAAGGGGTATTGTGTACATTTTATGCATTATCTAATCAATTTATGGTACATGGCAGGAAAGAGGCCGAACTCGTGAGCGAGGTTGAACTGTGAGTGAAGTCGACCTCGTGTGCAAAGTGGAGCCCGTAAGAATGGACGAGCTCATAAGCGAAGCGAGGAAAAGTCGCAAGCGAAGCGGTGTGGTTTGAAGTCTACTCAGTAGAGTTCGTACTCGTGGACGAGCTCGTAACCGAAGACGAACTCGTGCTTGTGAAATGAAGAAGTCGAGCTTGTGAGCGAAGTGAAGTTCGTTAGCATGTAATGAAGTGGACTAGCTCGTACTATTGGACGAGCTCGTATTTATGGACGCGCGGTGACGAGCAACGACACAGTATGGACGAGCTCGTACTCATGGGCGAGCTCGAGAAGAATGCAGAGATGAAAAAGGGAAGAATTCCATGGACTACATTGCGAAGCAAGGAGGAGATTAGCAGGACCACAACCACGTGGCAGCTGGCCACGGCAGCATAAAGGGGGAAAGCGATCTGTTCGCTGTGAGGGCTAACAGAAAAAGGAATAAAAATAAGAGGTTGAAGGGCTGACAGGTGCGCAGTCTACACCCCTAAAAGAACCAAAGGCTATTATTAAAAAGACACGCTTTAGGGGGAGGACGATCATCTTTGGGGCAGAGGAATCGGAGGAGCTATCTCTTGGATAGGAAGCCATCGGAAGAGGCGACGATCCAAGAACGAGCACATGATTCCGGCGACGTCTTCAATTTTATTTTTCTCGATTCCTTTTAGCTTGTTATGGCTTTTGTTTTTCTGAATATGGTTGAACAGCTCGCTATGAGCTAAACTTATCTGACTTGATCTCTCGATGAACCCCATGCTCGTGGGTTGAACTCATTACTACGCATTTCTTGTTACATTGCTATCGCTCTCTTGGGAATTATTTATCTTGCTTGTGCTTGATCCCCATGGGTGAGATTTCAGCTCTATGATTTCTGGGAAGTTCTTGTAGAGTGGAAAACAAGAGAGTGACGTAAGAACATGATTTAATTATTATGTGTGTGAATAGCATATGAATATGTGTTTATCTTGCATAGCAAATATGAATGGATTAGTAAAGGTATTCTAAGAGCAGTTCGATATAGGAATATATTGAGTGGCTTTGCAGATTATAATCTTAGATTTGGAAAAATACTAAGAATCGGAGAAGTTCATGTCATAGCGAGGAGGCAACGATAATGCTGTAGCATTATTAGTACAGAGCATGGGTGGAATCGAGAGGTCAAGTCTGTTTCTCTCTCATGATATCAACTATTTTTCTCGTCGTTATGTTCGGTATTCTACCTCGTTTTGCCGTAGTTTTTTTCTTAGTAGCAAGTTCTTAGTTGTGCTTTTTATTCAAGTGATACCACCTGTTGAAATTTCCCTTTACTGTTTTCCTTTATTAAACAAGGTTGTTGTCAACGTGACTTATACCGTAATCTCTGTGGATTCGATCTCGGAATAGTTTCGTGTACTACTTGTTGATTACGTGCAGTTGTGTAATAACCCGGAATAATAATAATAATATATATTGTTAAAACGTAGCTCAACGTAATAAATTTTTTTTTTGTTAACGAAGATTTTAATCCAAATCGCTCATTTAATATTTGTAATCGAATAAACGAGAAATTTATCGATTAATAATCGAACGATGATGTAATACGATCGGAGCCGATAAATCGGATCGCGAATGTGTGCAATGACAATCGAGGTAACAATTTCTCGATATCCAAATCGTCATGGACGAGTCTCAATCATCGATCCTCGTTCAGACAAAACGAGTGATATGTCGCTATCATAAATTATCCCAAAAATCTTAATTTCAAAAAAATGTGTGTTTTGAGTATACCAACAACTTCAGCCAAACCTTTATCCCACTCTCACCTGCAAACCCAAATCTAACCTCTGTGATACTTGCGTAACTAAATCCCACCTCCGCACCAAAACAAATCCTTCCTCTCACTTTAACTATTTCATCCTTGTTCATTCACCTACGGGAACTCTCCTCACAAATTCCACTCTCAAAATTTCTCTTCCCATCTCACAACACCCCAAGAAACAGAGAGAGAAGAAGAACCTTAAAGGTAATAATTCCAGTTCTAAACATTCAATATATATTTCATCTTAAACACACAACCAATTTCATTTCTTTCCTTTGAAGGAATTCGGGTGCTGTGAAGTGGGAAAAGAAGCAAAACACATACATCATTAATATCACCAAGGTTCTATCTTAGAACCTTACTCCATTTACAGATTTCTTACTTTTAAAAAATCATAAAATTGTTCACTGATACAAACCACCATGAACACTATGAACTAGAACTTCTAAACACTAAAATCTGAAATTACATTCTGTACGAGTTTGGACCGAGCCACTCGAGGCTCGGCCAGTGACTAACGACGACGACGACAGCCGAAGCAAGGCGGCCTTGCATACGGCGGCGACACCGAGCTCCTCCGATAGGGCCTCCCCGGAGCCCAACGACATCGACAAACCTGAAAAACAAAGATGAGATTGAGGGTGAGAAATCGAGGGAGAGTTATGACAGTGCGCGTGTGTGCGTGAGTGAACCATGACCGAGCCACTAGGGCTCGGCTGTCGACTGGTGGTGCGGCGACCGGAGCACGGGCCATGCGGCACGGCGGTGTCCAGCACAGAGATGGAGACGACGGCGAAATGATCGGGCCGGATCTGCCGGCGACGGTGCTAGATCTGGCGCGTTGGTGACGATCTCACCGAGAAGAGGCGAGGAAGACGGCGACCGCGAGTTCGTGTATGTGAGTGTGTGCGTTGGTTCACCAAGAAACCGAGAGAGAGGAGGCGCCGGTCGCGGTGATGGCATGACTCGACGACCGGCGACGTGTCTGCCGGAGATGAGGTGGCGACAGTTTCACCGAGAGAGAGAGATGAGTGTCTATGCGTGTGTGTGTCCGCGGAAGAAGAGAGGAGAGGAGGTCGAGGTCGCGGCGGCGGCGGCGCGGCTCGCCGACGGCGACGTGGCTGGTCGGAGAGGGGTGGCGGCGACAGCTTGTGTGTGGGTGTGTTCATCCGTGTGTGTGTGAGTGAATGCAGAGAGAGTGAGAGAGTGCAAGGGGAAGGGGGGACGGCTAGGGTAGTATAATAGGTTATGTTTTATTTTAATTTGTTTGGGCCAAACTTATGTGTGGGCCGAAAAGAAATAGGGAATGTGCTAGGCTTTAGCCTGATTTTAGTTCTTTTGTTGGGCTTCTAATGTTTGGGCCTAAAATATTTAATGGGCTTGATTTCTTTGCTTGTCCTTATTTTCAAATGGGCGAAAAGTTCCTTGGGTTGGGCTTAGTTTATATTTAATTATGTGGTGAAAATCTTATGTGATATGAAATTTGAAATTAAAATGATATGGGCTCTTGAATCAATTGAATGGACTTTTAATTAAATTGAAGATGGGCTTAGACTTATTTTAAATATTGGGCTAAGTATATAAATGAATAATGGACTAGAATTATTTTATTTCTATAATCCATTAAATTAAATTAAGAATTGAATTAATTCCATATTAATTAAATATGAGAGTTAATTCTAGTAATTAAATTTTGGAGATTAATTTTAATTAATTAAATAATAATCTAAATATCACTTAATTAGAGTTAGTTAATTAAATTCATTAGATTGAATAAAGTATAATTGTTTTAGAAATTGAATAACATAATTAATTAATTATGTTAAAGGATAATTGGAGAATTATTTTCTTTTAGTGATTTATTTATACGATGAACCTTAAGCAAATTGCTAAAAGATGTGTTGAAATTAAATCTTAATTAGTGGATATTTAAGATGAATTAAATCAATTTGATTGATTAATCAAATATTATTGAACTTTTAGTTTGATTTATTTAATTAACTTGTAATTGTTGATTTAATTAATTAAATTAAAGAATTTATTTAATTAATTAATGATATTGGTTGTCAAGTAGATGATTGAGAAATACTAGTAATTTTAATTCGTAAAACGTTTGCTAGATGTTGATTAAATTACGAGAAATATTTATTGATCGTGTAGCATAGATATGAGTTTCTCTGATAGAATATGTGGGACGTGTGAGGCGAGAAACACGGAAAAAAGATGATAGTGACGAAGGAGGTATTAGAGTTCGAAATCGTAATACGCGTTAACAAATGATGAATATTAGCTATGAATTTAAGATTCATAAATTGTACGAAACGACGTGAAGAAACATCGATCGCGGAGAAGAATGCAACGACCAAGTGTCGTCTATCACTATGGCGAGACTAATCGAATAGACGATATATAGTTGTTAATTGAGCCTTATCGATAACGAAAACCCTAAAACCCAAAGACTTAAAGGATGTCGAGTACGTTAAATATCAGCAATACTTCTCGAAAGAAGCGAATGACATACTAAATTATTTTTCTTACGTTGATAAGGTCCAGCGTGGACGTACACAAAAACGACAGGGATCGCTAGTAGATACTTCAAGAAGGACAATTCTTGAGGTGGGCTTTCTTGGAACAAAATGTTATGCATATCTCAAAGCATGATTTACAAAGCTTTATGAAATATTATCACATGAAATGTTATTGACTGCCAAATGTTTATGTTTTGTTGTTATCCTATCTGAGATTGGTCCATCCAATGTGGTATGTGAATGTGTTGGTCCACCAACGTTAAAAAAGGGTAACGATCGGATCCGACTTAGTTAGGGACTAGCTCGGATTGTGTACACGTGTGACTGTGTGTTAAGGTTAGCTACCTCGACCGGTCACGGCGACTATGTGTAGGTGGCCACCTCCATAGTGCGTGAATGAATGAATGGATGAATGAATGAATGATCAGATATGGAAACAACGTGAATGAAATAGTCAGGCCTGACACTTTTGGAAAATGATAAAATGTTTGATAGGCATGAGTCTTTCAACTAAAATCCTCATGTGCTATTGTGGGCAGTTTAATAACACTTGACAAAGAAAACGTTTTCTACAATGAGTCCACTGAGTACTTTTGTACTTAGCCCTACATCTCGTTTTTGATGTGCAGGTTGAGCAAGGATCGACGATGGGTGCGAAGTGGTGCAGAGTGGCAGTTATTTTGTTGCTTATTAGAAAGGATTTCTAGAACCTTGGGCATATATCGTCATATACATGTCCACACGTTATTTGCTGCCTAACTCTGATATTATTGGTATCTTTTGATTATAATTGCTTTTCATATCGTTTTGAACTTGAGGTCGTACCTCGTTCCTTGAATTGCACCCTGATTGGGTTATATTTGAATATTGAACCTTTTGACAAGTCCTTATGTGACTTGAGTTGATGTTGAAACAGCTTATCCCTTTTTGTCCATGTGTTTATGAGTAGTTTATTGGCTAATACCATTGATTAGTGATGTATATATCCGCTGCATTGTCATACCAGTGACGATCCGTATGATCCGTACTTCCTTGAGAAGTCGGGTCGTCACAAAGTGGTATCAGAGCACTTGTTCGCTCTGAACCCTAGAAACCCTTTTCTTGAATCCTAAGTTGGAAGTTGAGTCTAGAAAGTGTTTATGTTTGACTGCAACTGCACTGCACTCCATCGTCGTCCTGCTCAACGAGGAAAAGGTAACTATCTCAACTAAAAGTCGTTTTGGAATGATGGAAGTATATGAAATGTGAATTGGAAATTTCAATATTTCCTTGTTGGGAAGTTGGGAATATTTTGGAAGGAAGAATTTTTTTTTAAATTGAAAAGTTGTTTAAATGATTAGTCATTAGCCTGAAAGAAAGTTGCGAACTTAAGACTTGGTAAATGAATAAATGAGAATGTTTGATTATTGCACAAGGTGTCGCGATTTGTGTTTACTGTTGTATGCGAAGCATGATAGGAGCATGCTAAAAATGAGTATGTTTCCCATGAGAACATAGACTCTTAAGACGCATGACCCCTTTTTGCGCCGAACTTAGTATGAAAACGTAAGGTATCCCCGACTGAACGAAATACTAAGGAAGAACGAGAGCATAGAAATCCTAAGAATCACAATCCTAACGGATTCGAGGATGAGAACGCGATGAGTCTACGGTGACGAAGCAACTGCTTAACTGGAGGTTCGTACTATTATGAGTCCCAACCGCTCTACGCGAAGGAATTTCGAACATCATGCGCGTTGCCTCTATCGTAACAATAATGAAATGAATGAAGTGTAACTTTAGGGAAGCATGAAATGGAAATAACAATTTGTAAGTACATAATGAGAACGGATATGATGTGATGCGATAACGTGAGTAGAAATAAGAAATCCAAAACCCAATAAGATAGGGTGACCTCTTAGCCTTACCCGAAGGCTAGACACCGATCGTTACTCTACGCTAAGAAACCATACCATCTCTTTCCGAAGACCCAACCATGAAAGTCGTACCATAAGAATTTAGAAATGTAGGTCATAGTAGAATGTAGATTGCTATAACCTTCTTGTTGCAGATGTCTATTGTGTACGCACCTTCTATTAGATACACCGTTATGTTACCGTGTCTGACCATAGTGATACTTTTCTTTTTAGATGGCTCGGACAGTCTTTACGACTAGGCGCCCCATATCCTCTAGGGCCACACCAGAGGAGGTCATACATTCATATTGCTCTTACTAGATGTGCCACGGAGACGACCTCGGCGAGTTCCTGGCACATTTCACCCGTCATTGGGCCGCTGCACACGCCCGAGGCACATCCCATTATGACGGTGTGCTCGACTTATCATGAGGCGCCATCCGATTGGCGAGGATACGCCCGAGAGATTTGGCGGACTATATCTATCGGCGTAGAGAGCTTTGATCAGAGGCGAGACACCGCCGCTTTGCTAATCATCGAGCTATGTGTTCACGGTGTGCGGAGCTGCACCACGTGGACCGTATCTTCCCGCACGGGAATACACATGGCGTGACGAGATTCGGAGTGGCTTCACCCGGAGGTGCCCCGTTTGGCAGCAGATGGGCCTGTGTTCTTGCCTGGCATTGGCAGGGACATGTTTGAGGCCGGACCTTCCCGTCCCCGACAGCTCACCTTCCCGGTCCTACCACCAGTAGGGTTCCTTCCTCGCCACTGCCCTCCCAGGCCATCGCCGCCGGTCATGCCATGCCCATATCCACCCCCACCTGCCGACTCTCCCCCAGTCCAGCCGCCGCCACCACCGCGAGCACCTGTATACCAAAATTCTGTGGAGATCGAGGACCCACGCGGCCTAGCTGTAGGCAACGTGAGAGGAGCTTGTACTCGTCTGGCTGCTGCCCCACCCACAGCCACTGCTTTCGAGGAGGTCATGGCCGAGATCCGCCGAGACCTAGCAGCTATGGAAGATGCCAGGGTCATCAGGATCCAAGAGCCCGCGGCCCCCGTACTCGACGCTGAGGAGGAGGATCCAGAGGAAGATCCAGAGGAAGATCCAGAGGAAGATCCCGAGGAAGACCCGGAGGAAGACCCCGAGGGAGATCTATCAGCTGACGACGAGATGGAGGGAGTGGATAGCTCCCATGCTTCCAGTCCCGACTCCGACACATGGAGCCCGATCTACACCCCGGGCGACCATAGATCTAGTTCTTAGGACTAGATTGTCTTTTGTCTATATACTTTGTATATCTTTTGATGCATGCGGAAACGATGAGTCGTTCCGACATGAACCCCTTTTTATGCCCATGGTAGCGTTTTGATTTGTGTACGCACCGTGACGAGGTACACAGAGTGATGCTGATATTTGTTTTTGGGCATCACACTCTGTACCTGGTATTTTTGTAAAGCTTAAAAACGCTACTGAAAGTCCTCGTAGAGGCAATTGATGTGATATGATGATAGCTCTTCGAGAGCCTTTTGTTTTAATATTGTGTTATGTGGTGTTCGATGTTATGTTAAAAATTTTGCTACTTATATAAATACCAAGTTGATATATATAGATACATTAATCCTGATGGGTGGTATAAGACGAGATCTAATTTCGTGTGTTTATGAAGGATAGGATGCCGCCGAGAAGGAGAAATCGTGTGATAACACCTGAAAGAGAAGCCACACTACCACCACCACCGGCGAGGCGGATCGAGGAACTATTCCTCAGGCAAAACCCGCCCACCTTCAACGGTTGGGAATCCCGTGGATCTTGAACGTGGATTCGCGCCCGAGCGAATCTTCATTTCTCCACCGCACATCTCAGGAACGCTTGTCATGCGTTGCCTTCCAGATGACTGGCGCCGCCGACTTCCGGTGGGAGGCAAAGAGAAAAACTCTGACAGATGAAGAGCTGGAAGATTTCTCCTGGGAGGAATTCAAAGAGGAAGTGTACGAGAAGTACATTCCTAAGAGTTATCGGAAGAGGAAGGAGCACGAGTTTTACAACCTACGCCAAGGGAAGGCCACGGTCACCGATTACGACCGTGCGTTCTGTGAAATGTCACGGTATGCACCTCAGCTAGTCGACACCGACGAGAAGAGGACTGAGAAATTTCGGGCGGGACTCCGCCATGAGATCAGGGTGTCGTTAGCTGGTCACGGAGATCTGACTTACCGTGAGGCCCTCAGTCGGGCATTGGACATCGAGGCCGCTATGCCTGAAGATAGAGTCATGACTGTGCATCCCCCAACTCACCAAGGAGATTGCGGGAAGAGGAAGTGGGAAGGACCCCACCAAGGGCAAGGATCTAACACTAGCCAGGCCGACAGGAGGCCGTGGCAAGGGAACAACGTGCCATCTGGGCACGGGCAAGGAAATGGACGCGATATGGTACCCGCACCTGGCGGGGGAAACCAGAGGTTCATACGACCCCCTGTGTGCCCAAGGTGTCACAGGAGTCATAAGGGGGCATGCGCATTCACCAATGATGGATGCTTCGAGTGCGGCCAGAAGGGCCACTTCTCGAGACCGCCTGCACACGCCAAGGAGGAAATGGTCGTCCGAATGTGCCCAACCAAGTCCAACCGGTCCGGGCTATCCAAGCTCAACCGATCCAACAACAACCCCCGGTGCAGTACTACCAGCCGAATCAGCGACCATATCAACCACGGCGGCAACGACGACAACAATGGCGACAACCGCAGCAGCAGTACCGACAGCCCCAACAGCCACAACAACAACAACAACAACAAAGCAGCAACCGCAGCAACCACCACAACATTATCAGCAACAACAGCCGCCCCAACAAGCTAGGGCCTACGCCCTCCACCAAGAAAGAGAGTTCCCACAGGAGCCGCCAAGGAACCAAGGAAACTTGGCAGGTATGGGAATACTCCTCCAATTACCTGTTATCCTACTGTTTGATACTGGTGCCTCGCATTCTTTTATTGCTGAAGCATGCGTAGATAAATTAGGACTAGATCCTAAATGCGCTGAACAAATAATGAGAATATCTTCTCCAGTAGGAGGCATAAGAACGGTAACCCACATATGCTCGAACCTAGAACTTGGACTAGGCTCACTTAAGGTCTTGACAGATAACCTTCACGTCATACCTATGACGGATGTGGACGTAATCCTAGGAATGGATTGGTTAACCGAACATAATGCGACCATCCTGTGTAATGAAAGGAAAATTTCTTTCCAACATTCCGGAAAGGAACCTACAGACTTTCACGGGATCAACATGGGGAGGAGAGTTCCAATCATATCCGCGCTACAAGCAAGGACGCTACTGAACAAGACAGAGAACCACGCTTACCTCGTCTACCTTCAAGAGGAAGAGCAGAATGAAAGAAGGATAGAAGACATCCCGATCGGGAAAGAGTATCCCGATGTATTTCCAGACGAATTACCGGGATTACCACCAAACCGACAGATCGAGTTCACGATCGACATTGAACCAGGTTCTGCCCCCGTATCAAAAGCCCCATACCGAATGGCACCAAAAGAACTGGAGGAACTGAAGATCCAACTGCAAGAACTCTTGGAGTTAGGATTCATTAGACCCAGTGTGTCTCCATGGGGAGCACCTGTCCTCTTCGTGAAGAAGAAGGATGGTACCTTGAGAATGTGCATAGACTATCGAGAGTTAAACAAGATAACTCTTAAGAATAAGTATCCCTTGCCCCGAATTGACGATCTGTTTGATCAACTTAAGGGAGCAGGAGTCTTTTCAAAGATAGATCTAAAGTCGGGGTACCATCAACTAAGGATTAGACCAGAGGATGTACCTAAAACGGCTTTCCGTACAAGGTATGGTCATTTCGAATTCATCGTTATGCCCTTTGGACTTACAAATGCCCCAGCAGTATTTATGGATATCATGAATAGGGTATTTCACCCGTACTTAGACAAATTTGTCCTAGTGTTCATAGACGATATCCTGATATACTCCAAGAATAACCAAGAACACAAAGAGCACTTGAGAACGGTGCTGCAAACATTAAGGCAAGAGCAACTCTTCGCCAAGTTTAGCAAGTGTGAGTTCTGGTTAGGCGAGGTGACATTCTTAGGTCACATTGTATCCGCCGAGGGAATCAAAGTAGACCCCTCGAAGATTGATACAATTCGAGAATGGGAGTCGCCAAAGAACCCGAATGAAATTTGGAGTTTCTTAGGACTGGCCGGCTACTATCGAAGATTTATCGAAGGATTCTCAACGATAGCCCGACCCATGACCCAACTGTTGAGGAAAGGAATCAAGTACACATGGACTGCCGAGTGTGAGGCTAGTTTCCAGAGACTGAAGGAGTTCTCGACGACAAGACTGTCTTGGCGATGCCGAGGCGAGATAAAGAATACACAATCTACACGGATGCTTCCAAGAATGGACTAGGTTGTGTGCTGATGCAAGAAGGCAAGGTTATTGCTTACGCTTCAAGGCAATTACGCCTACATGAGTTAAACTACCCTACGCACGACGGATGGACAGTCCGAAAGGACCATTCAAACGTTGGAAGACATGTTGAGAACTGTCGTCCTCGATAGAGGAGAGAGTTGGGAGCAAGTATTACCACTTGTGGAATTCGCCTACAATAACAGCTACCAAGCAACTATTGGAATGGCCCCGTACGAAGCTCTTTATGGAAAGAAATGTCGATCACCACTCTACTGGGATGAAGTGGGAGAAAGGAGAATATTAGGACCTGACTCTGTGGGCGAAATGATTGAGATTGTGAGACAGATCCGCCAACGGATCAAGGAGGCCCAAGACCGACAGAAGTCGTACGCCGACAAACGTCGCACGGAGCTACATTTTGAAGTGGGAAACAAAGTCTTCTTGAAGATTTCCCCATCAAAGGGAATCGTGAGATTTGGAATAAAAGGGAAACTACGACCACGTTTCATAGAACCCTATGAAATCTTGGAAAGAATAGGACCAGCGGCTTACAGACTTGCATTGCCGCCAAGTTTTGGAAACGTGCACAATGTGTTCCACGTTTCACAACTAAGGAAGTACATACACGACCCCAGTCATGTGATACCGCCGACAGATATTATCCTCGATGACAATATGAGTTATGTAGAACTGCCTACGGAAATCTTGGACCGACGTACCCACAAGCTAAGGGACAAAGATATACCGTTAGTGAAAATTCTATGGAGACACCATGGACAAGAAGAAGCAACCTGGGAACTAGAATCAGCTATGAAGGAGAAATACCCAGATCTCTTCCAAGGTTAGCAAATTTCGGGCCGAAATTTTTTTTAAGGGGGATGGTATGTAATAACCCGGAATAATAATAATAATATATATTGCTAAAACGTAGCTCAACGTAATAAATTTATTTTTTGTTAACGAAGATTTTAATCCAAATCGCTCATTTAATATTTGTAATCGAATAAACGAGAAATTTATCGATTAATAATCGAACGATGATGTAATACGATCGGAGCCGATAAATCGGATCGCGAATGTGTGCAATGATAATCGAGGTAACAATTTCTCGATATCCAAATCATCATGGACGAGTCGCAATCATCGATCCTCGTTCGGACAAAACGAGTGATATGTCGCTATCATAAATTATCCCAAAAATCTTAATTTCAAAAAATGTGTGTTTTGAGTATACCAACAACTTCATGAACCTTTGTCCCACTCTCACCTCTGCAAACCCAAATCTCACCTCTGCATACTTGCGAACTAAATCCACCTCCGCACCAAAACAAATCCTTCCTCTCACTTTAACTATTTCATCCTTGTTCATTCACCTACGGGGACTCTCCTCACAAATTCCACTCTCAAAATTTCTCTTCCCATCTCACAACACCCCAAGAAAGAGAGAGAAGAAGAACCTCAAAGGTAATAATTCAGTTCTAAACATTGATATATATTTCTTCTTAAACACACAACCAATTTCATTTCTTTCCTTTGAAGGAATTATGGAGCTGTGAAGTAGGAAAAGAAGCAAAACACATACATCATTAATCTCACCAAGGTTCTATCTTAGAACCTACTCCATTTCTGATTTCTTACGTTTAAAAATCATAAAATTGTTCACCGATACAAACCACCATGAACACTATGAACTAGAACTTCTAAACACTAAAATCAAATTACATTACAGACGAGTTTGGACCGAGCCACTCGAGGCTCGGCCAGTGACTAACGGCGACGACAGCCGGAGCAAGGCGGCCTTGCATACGGCGGCGACACCGAGCTCCTCCGACAGGGCCTCCTCGGAGCCCAACGACATCGACAAACCTGAAAAACAAAGACGTGATTGAGGGTGAGAAATCGAGGGAGAGTTATGGCGATCTTGGCGTGTGCGTGAGTGAACCATGACCGAGCCACTAGGGCTCGGCTGTCGACTGGTGGTGCGGCGATCGGAGCACGGGCCACGCTGCACGACGGTGTCCAGCACAGAGATGGAGACGACGGCGAAATGATCGGGCCGGATCTACCGACGACGGCGCTAGATCTGGCGCGTTGGTGACGATCTCACCGAGAAGAGGCGAGGAAGACGGCGACCGCGAGTTCGTGTATGTGAGTGTATGCGTTGGTTCACCAAGAAACCGAGAGAGAGGAGGCACCGATCGCGGTGATGGCATGACTCGACGACCGGCGACGTGTCTGCCGGAGATGAGGTGGCTACTGGTTTCGCCGAGAGAGAGAGAGATAAGTGTCATGCGTGTGTGTGTCGGCGGAGAGA
Source organism: Salvia rosmarinus (assembly GCA_036937905.1). Taxonomy (NCBI): domain Eukaryota; kingdom Viridiplantae; phylum Streptophyta; class Magnoliopsida; order Lamiales; family Lamiaceae; genus Salvia; species Salvia rosmarinus. The sequence goes on along the minus strand of CM072824.1, from coordinate 41,792,838 downwards.
GAGAGGAGGTCGAGGTCGCGGTCGGCGGCGGCGCTCGCCGACGGCGACGTGGCTGGTCGGAGAGGGGTGGCGGCGACAGCTTGTGTGTGGGTGTGTTCATCCGTGTGTGTGTGAGTGAATGCAGAGAGAGTGAGAGAGTGCAAGGGGAAGGGGGGGCGGCTAGGGTAGTATAATAGGTTATGTTTTATTTTAATTTGTTTGGGCCAAACTTATGTGTGGGCCGAAAAAAAATAGGGAATGTGCTAGGCTTTAGCCTGATTTTAGTTCTTTTGTTGGGCTTCTGATGTTTGGGCCGAAAATATTTAATGGGCTTGATTTCTTTGCTTGTCCTTATTTTCAAATGGGCCGAAAGTTCCTTGGGTTGGGCTTAGTTTATATTTAATTATGTGGGCTGAAAATCTTATGTGATATGGGCTGAAATTAAAATGATATGGGCTCTTGAATCAATTGAATGGACTTTTAATTAAATTGAAGATGGGTTTAGACTTATTTTAAATATTGGGCTAAGTATATAAATGGATAATGGACTATAATTATTTATTTCTATAATCCATTAAATTAAATTAAGGATTGAATTAATTCCATATTAATTAAATATGAGAGTTAATTCTAGTAATTAAATTTTGGAGATTAATTCTTAATTAATTAAATAATAATCTAAATATCACTTAATTAGAGTTAGTTAATTAAATTCATTAGATTGAATAAAGTATAATTGTTTTAGAAATTGAATAACATAATTAATTAATTATGTTAAAGGATAATTGGAGAATTATTTTCTTTTAGTGATTTATTTATACGATGAACCTTAAGCAAATTGCTAAAAAGATGTGTTGAAATTAAATCATAATTAGTGGATATCTAAGATGAATTAAATCAATTTGATTGATTAATCAAATATTATTGAACTTTTAGTTTGATTTATTTAATTAACTTGTAATTGTAGATTTAATTAATTAAATTAAAGAATTTATTTAATTAATTAATGATATTGGTTGTCAAGTAGATGATTGAGAAATACTAGTAATTTTAATTCGTAAAACGTTTGCTAGATGTTGATTAAATTACGAGAAATATTTATTGATCGTGTAGCATAGATATGAGTTTCTCTGATAGAATATGTGGGACGTGTGAGGCGAGAAACACGGCAAGAAGATGATAGTGATGAAGGAGGTATTAGAGTTGAAATCGTGTCTGGCGTTAACAAATGATGAATATTAGCTATGAATTTAAGATTCATAAATTGTACTAAACGGCGTGAAGAAACATCGATCGCGGAGAAGAATGCAATGACCAAGTGTAAATCTATCACTATGGCGAGACTAATCGAATAGGCGATATATAGTTGTTAATTGAGCCTTATCGATAACGAAAACCCTAAAACCCAAAGACTTAAAGGATGTCGAGTACGTTAAATATCGCAATACTTCTCGAAAGAAGCGAATGACATACTAAATTATTTTTCTTACGTTGATAAGGTCCGGGTGGACGACACACAAAGCGACGAGGATCGCTAGTAGATACTTGAAGGACAATTCTTGAGGTGGGCTTTCTTGGAACAAAATGTTATGCATATCTCAAAGCATGATTTACAAAGCTTTATGAAATATTATCACATGAAATGTTATCGATCGCCAAATGTTTATGTTTTGTTGTTATCCTATCGAGATTAGTCCGTCCAATGTGGTATGTGAATGTGTTGGTCCACCAAGCGTTAAAAAGGGTAACGATCGGATCCGACTTAGTTAGGGACTAGCTCGGATTGTGTACACGTGTGTTGTGTGTTAAGGTTAGCTACCTCGACCGATCACGAAGACTATGTGTAGGTGGCCACCTCCATAGTGCGCGAATGAATGAACGGATGAATGAATGAATGCTCAGATATGGAAACAACGTGAATGAAATAGTCAGGCCTGACACTTTTGGAAAATGATAAAATGTTTGATAGGCATGAGTCTTTCAACTAAAATCCTCATGTGCTATTGTGGGCAGTTTAATAACTCTTGACAAAGAAAACGTTTTCGGCAATGAGTCCACTGAGTACTTTTGTACTTAGTCCTGCATCTCGTTTTTGATGTGCAGGTTGAGCAAGGATCGACGATGAGTACGAAGTGGTGCAGAGTGACATTATTTTGTTGCTTATTAGAAAGGATTTTAGACCTCGAGCATATATCGTCATATACATGTCCACACGTTATTTCTTCGCCTAACTCGATATTATTGGTATCTTTTGATTATAATTGCTTTTCATATCGTTTTGAACTTGAGGTCTGATTGGGTTATATTTGAATATTGAACCTTTTGACAAGTCCCCATGTGACTTGAGTTGATGTTGAAACCGCTTATCCCTTTTTGTCCATGTGTTTATGAGTAGTTTATTGGCTAATACCATTGATTAGTGATGTATATATCCGCTGCATTGTCATACCAATGACGATCCGTATGATCCGTAATTCCTTGAGAAGTCGGGTCGTCACAACTTGCATACCTTAGATTGTATTTACATCATATAAGACAACAATGTTACATAAGATGAATACGTATATACCCCATGCAACACTTCGAAGAAAGAATGGATATCGAATAAACCACTTTAACTTGTTAGTGATTTTATTATCACACTTGAAACAAGTGAAAAAATAAATAACAAACTTGCCGCAACCCTCTTTGATAAATAATCTTACAACAAAGTTGTAAATCGAAAAAGAGGCCGTCACCAGCAGCATTAACTGCCAAGTGCACTCATAGTTTTGTTATTTTCCCATGTATTTTTGTAAAAATATCAAAACATCTGATGTCTGCAAAATTTGAAGCATGCAACTCCATATGCTAAGAATACCTATACTGCGGCGGACTGTTTCTCGTCATTTTCGTCGAGGTTCAGTGCTTCCAGCAGCTTTGGCAATGACTCCGGGATACCACCGGGTATCACGAATTCGAGCAGTTTCCCTTGGCAACGGTAGAAATCTTCCACCGGCTGACTCTGCATCATCCAAAAAGGAAGTCAGTTGAGTAACGAAGTAATAGTATATAACCTCATGAAATGCACAACTCTGCAACTGACAGTGTACGAATAGCAACGAGCATGATCAAAAACAATGTTACTCGGACACTTCATTTAGGCAAAAGGATCCGTGTCGACACGACTTGGCACGGATACAGATACGAAATACGTGTCCGGTCTTGCAATTTCACCTCGGACATTCCATGAAAAAAAAAGAGGTGCATCCAAAGCTATGCAAGGCTTAAAAAGACACTTGTGTGGCGTGCCTAGGTGCAAGGCGTGCCTCGCCTGCTGCGAGGCAGATGCTAAGTGTAGCTGCGAGAACCTAATGCACATTTATGCTTCTCATTTTATTTATCATGCTTACATTTGTCTTCTTTATTCAATGTGGGACAACTATCTCTACCCTCATTTATTCTTTCAACTTCTCCTTACATTAGTCTACTTTTTTCGATGTGGGACAACTACCACAACCTTATTTATACTTTGAACTTCTACCCGCTGTATACATTTTGATGTATCCCCGTACCGATGTCCAAAGTTAGGGCGGTGTCCCCGTGTCGATAATTTTCTTAAAAATTGTATCTAACACTCGGATCTGCACCCGTATCTGATACCCATACCCGTGTCCATGTAACATAGATCAGAAGTAAGACTGGATCAAGCGGTATTCTACGAAGTTATATTCCTAAAAGAATCTGGTGTACCTCTTTTCTAACATAATTTAAACGATGCACCAAAACTTATCTACTATACCTATGCCGACTTTTAACCCCAACAGTTCTTTCCAAATTCATAAGGGAAAATAAGTACCTTTTCGTTGTAGACAGCAAGCCTCTCTTTCACGACACTTTCGGTATCATCAGAACGAGTAATGAGCTTTGAAGCGCAGTGGGCGGGAGGAAGAAGGGGGTCCATATATATGTCTGGATTCCCATTTTCACCCTTGACATTGATCGTTGCCACATTGAAGTTCTTCCCACATTGGCTGCAAATCCTTCTTCCAAGGCATTTATCGAGAAGTACTTTTTCAGGGAGCTTGAGATTTACCACCAGATCAATGTCGGTTACATCATTTAATATTTCCTGCATATTAATCAAAGAAACATAAACAATGTATTTCTTTTATGATAAATCTCATATAAATTAGTGTCAGGTATATCAAAGTATGATTGCATAAAAGTTTGAGAAGCTTAGAAGTTAGAGGTCATATTCAGTACATTTGTTTATTATTACAGGACTAAGGTTTAAATGGGCTTAATATTTTCCAAGATCTTCTTCCAGGTAGACTATTACTTATAGCACATGTAACTTCTCATTTATTTGGAAGTGAGTTAACATGTGGTTTGTAGCATAAAATTGTCATTTGTTCCTTGGTAGATGGTAAATGACCCTTTGCAAATGGCTATATTTTTCAGAACATTCGTCTTATCAACATTTTTTTGGGGCAAAAACATCAAACAAATAAGAAGGTATTCGAAAAAAGAAAAGGCATAATTGCATTTCTAAGACTAACAGGGGAGAAATGCAGCATAGCAAACGATCACGAATGGTAACATGAGACTCATCTATGAGCATGTTTGGATGCTGCATAGGAGAATATGCTATTCATTTTGTTTAAACATATGTCAAATCCATAATTGAGAAGTAACATAGACCCTAACTTCCACAACCCAAGTAAATGAATAACTACTTCAAAGAACCACTTATAAGCTAAGAAGCACGGGACGGGGACGGGACGGAATACGATACGGTACGAGGACAAAAATACCTCAATTTTCCAAAAATCAAGATACGAATACGTAGAAAATATGTTTATATTTATTTGTAATATATTTTATAATTTATTAATATTATGAAAAAATAATAATTCTTAATAAGACCTAGCTAAGATTCTTATTGATGGGCCCAAATAATTCTTTTATTTATTAGCCCAACAGCAAAAAGTCCAACCCAACCCCTCTTCTTCTCGTTTTAAGTCAAAACCTTAAAGAAAGGGAAGAGACTTTTAGACAAAAAATTCACCGCTGCTGAAATCCCTCTCTCCCATAAAAATTCACCGTCTGCCACTCCGATGAGGTTCGCCACCGACAGTACTACTGCTGCACAAGCAGCACCGCCGCGACCATCCTTCCTTATGCGACAGGGAGGTGCGGGCTGGACTAGGAGCACGACGCGACATGGGGCGGCGCGGTGCAGGGTAGCAATTAGGGTTTTTCAAGTTTGGGTGAGTGGGTAGGTATTGAATGTATTTGACTTTGCCAAAATGTATTTGACCACTTAGTATACGCGTATTTTTTTGTTGTATTTTAACGTATTTGTAAAATAAATAAAAGATACATAAAAATATGCCTTTTTGATATATTTCAACTTTTTCGTACCGGATACGTCCGTGGGACGGGGACGCTGCACTGCTTGACATATCGGTGCTTCATAGCTTATAAGTTATAACCATAGTCTTTCTCTTATTTCCTCCCAGATCAGAAATCATTACACCCCAGATCAGAAATCATTACCCTGATTGGCTTAGTTCAGTTGCTTAATAAGAGCTAATAGTTTTGGAGCAAGAAATCACTCAAAAATGTACGAGCAGGGAAGCAATTTCTGAACTAAATTGCAAGACAGACAAAATCCTTTTATATTTAGTACGCACTGGTTTCATATACCTCATGAAAATTACTTGAGTTTGCATGAGGAAAAATCACTCACCGCTTGCCTTACTGTGCGAGGAAAACCATCAAGAATAAATCCTGATTCTCCCTTCGATTCTCCGGCCTCAAGCCTCTTTGACAATAAATTAATAATTATCTCATCGGATACCAGTTTACCCTGGTTCACAATCTCCTCCAGCTGCAACAAGTAATCCAATAATTCAGCTAAGCAACATGAACCAAAACAAAGCACAAATTCATTGCACACTCACCACAAAAATCAATGAACCCACAATTCAGTTACTATCACAGTAATTCATTAAAAGCTTCGATTTTTTTAACTATTTTTAACATCTCAAACTACACATATTCACAATATATTCAGCATCCAAGACGAATATTCCTTTTTTATTTTTATTTTTGTTTTTATATTGAAGGAGTATTCTGATATTAAACATAATCGAAATCACAAAACACATACATTCAAATTCTGCGATCTCACTCAATCCAATCACATTCAAACACAGCCACAGCATCACCAACAAAAATATAACACACCTGCTTCGACATAGGCCCGGAAGAATTGAGCTCTTCGCGGACGAGATCGCCGGTGGCGATATGAGGGACGCCGAGGAGAACCGAGAGCCGGCTGGCGTACGTGCCTTTTCCGACGCCGGGGCAACCGAGGAAGACCCACTGGACATTCCTGCCCTTGGGATCTACACGGGGAGGGGAGGGCTGGGGTTTGAATTCGGTGGCGGCCGCCGAGGACAGGGATCTCCGGATTGAGGAGACGGCGGAGGCGAATCTGAAGAGGCGGGTCATAGCCGCCATTGATGGTGGTGGTTGTGGTGGTGGTGGGGACGAAGGTTTCGACGGTGGCGCTCCGAGCTGAATCGTGAAGGGTAAATTGACAGCGAAGCTTTAGAGGAAAAAGAGAAAGAGACGTGTAGATTTCTAGGCTTTATGATAAATAAAGTGAGTAATGCGGCGGAGAATCTTTCGAGATTCCCATTTGATTCGGGTATTCTTTTGAGATTGCGCATTGTTCCGCGGCAAATAACGTTCCACTTTTAGATTGGTTTATTCAGTTCATTTTATGATTTTAAAATCAAAAATTTTTTCTAGTTAAATTATAGTGTTAATATATAACAATAATTCAATGCATAACTTGTATATTAGATTTATCTCAAGTTTTAAGTTCATTATCAAAAGTAATCAATTAATTGAAAAACCCTTATATGCACCGTAGAAAATTGATTGTCGAGTGATCAATAGGTTCTGAGTGGGGGTGTGGGGTTGGTCGTTGGGTTTTGGAAGGTGGTTGCCATTGGCAATGATTTTGGGGATGGGATGGGGGTGGGGTGGGGGTTACCGTTGGGTTTTGGAGGGGAGGGTGGTTGGCCGTTGGGTTGGGTGGGTGAGGGAGGTTGGTCATTGAGTTTTGGGGAGGTGGGGTGGTTCACCGTTGAGTTGGGGATGGAGATGAGGGGTTTGGTTGTTGGGTTTAGGGGTGGGGGTTGGCAGTTGGGTGGGGTGGGGAGGGTCGGCTATTGGGTTTTGGGGATGGGGACCGAGTTTTGGGGGATGGGGATGGGTTTTGGATAGAAGTACGTGTTTTTCTGTAATTTCATTCACTTTTAGATAATTTTGATAACAAATTATAGATTGATGATATTTTTAGTATATATGTTATATATGTTATTAGAATTATTTTTAACAAATTATCAATCATTATTTTATTAACATGACATGATAATTTTTCTTTAGTATATACTGACATATCTTTAGAAAAGGTAGTAGTATGGTGACATAATTTGGTTGAGCCGAACTGAAATATAATTGATTCACTTCATTTTTCTTTTAATATTGCATGCTCATATGCAGATTATTGGAAAAATTCCTAAGTATCGGGAATATATCAATCATAACTGTATTTTGATTAGATCTCAAAACCTCTTATGACTGTCTTGCTGAAGTAATAGATGCTACTAACTTGTTTTCGAGTTGGAAGTTTATGTTTCAGGTTTCAATAGAACTATGAGTTTGGACAGGCCCAAAACTGATGGAGTTTAAAGCTATACAATGTCGAGCACTCATCGATAAGTATCGATCAAAGACAATCGAAGAAGTTCGATCGAAGATCGCGTCTTTGAAGTCGGAAGGCGAAGGAAGCCAATTGATGTCTCGAGGCGAAGGGAAGCGAGGCGATGAGCGGTGATAAATGAGTGAAGTCGAAGATTGAAGGCGAAGATCAAGCGAAGACTCGGTATTCTTGACAAGATGGAAGAAGCGGTCGATCGGTGATGAGCTAAGTCAAAGTTGAGTGCCAGAAGTCAAAATTGGGTATCAATGGTCAAAGTTGTCTGCCTATAGCCAAAGCTAATTGATCATATCAAAGCTGACTATCTACGTTAAAGTTGTCGCTGCATACTAACTCGGGAGTTTAAAGCGATAAAGGCGGAAGCCCGCATGGCGATAAAAAGGCAAGTAGTCTAGGCGGTCCAACTCAAGTCAAAGCTGATAAAACACGGAGTCTCATCGACTGAAGAAACATGAAGGTTTTTTTATCTTGAGTGTTTGACTCGACACGTGTCGTAACGTATCTGCGAAGCAATTTGACACGTCGTTCTATCATTTCAGAGTTACAGAGCTACAATGTACAATGATGCAGACTTCTGACAGCGACGTACAAGGATTCAACGAGAATATTTTCGAACAAAAAAATAGAAGAATTTGAATCGCAGTCCCTCCAACGACTCTATTCTATCTCTCCCTATATATATGCGCAAAATCTAACCTTTACAAGTTACCAAAGCGACTGCGCAATTAAATTCTCAAGTAATCATAGCTCAAAACCAAAGTTCCTTCAAACAACGATTTCGAAGAAGGAAGTTAACAATGCTATCAGTAAACCTTCAGAGCTCACATATACTTATCAGTTCAAGGTTTCAGTATACACTTCCTTACATCTAGGATATTCTATTTGTAATATATCAAACCTAGATTCACTGAGTTTGATGCATGTGTCAACTCAAATACAGTTGGAAAAACCTCTACAAAACCCCCAAAGTTAAGTAGGAGTTTGGGCAAGTAAGCAACAAAGTGTCAGTTACTGGAAGCTTGGTTTTCTAGCACCCGTAAGCTAGAAAGTTGATCGTCTGCTCGTAGAGAGTAGTCAGTGCTTTCTAACACCAGTTACTGGGTAATGCCTAGTTTAGCAGGATACTGTAAGATGACTTCAGTTACTGGGTTTATTCTTGTTCCCGTAAATAAGACCCAATCTCGAGTTAGTGGATTGACTGATCAATCATCCTTTTGATATAAGAGTTTATTTCTCTGAACCATGTAAAAAAAATTGTTCTTTACTTTGTGTACTGCTTTTATATTACATTTTATTGAACTGACGTCACCAGCACACAACAACACAACATCCTTTTGAAACACTCTTATCAGTATCACTTTGATACTGACGAGATAAACCGAAAACTGATTAAGATATATTTGGCCTAAGTTTTATGTATCAGTTTTCTAAGGCAAACTAATAACCACCATATTCTGCAAGCACATCAGTTATCAGTCCAACTGATCAGCTGTCTCGGCAGTCACTAGGTCTACTAACTAATATCACTCTCTTCAAGACTCCCTTATCTGAACTGATCAGCAGTACTGTCATTATTACTAGACTGTAGTTACCTGACAGCTATTGCTTGTAGCCAGTCAAGTCTTGAGTAAGTAAAAAGTTTTAAATTTGCGCCTCTTCCCATACACCAGATTGTACCTAGAGGGACCCATCAATTGGTATCAGAGAAGGTTGTTCACAAAAACAACTAACTCCCCCATGGTCTTGTTCAAGAACATATCTAAAATTATATATTCTTTGCATACTGCTGTATTTTTGTTGTGATGGAAACTAACTACAACAGGCCAACCTTTCTCCCCACGTTCGCGGTAGACAACTACGAGATCTGGAAGTTCAGACTCGAGAATTACCTAACTGCCCAACACTATCGCATGTGGGAGGTCATCACTCATGGCCCAATCATCATTAGAGAGAAGGTTATTAAAGTGAGCACAACTCCAGGACAAGAACCCATGTTCGAGGTCAAGGCGAAGGACAAAGCGAACTTTATGTTAGAAGAACACAAACAAGACGAGCTTGACAACCTCGCCAAAAACATCATCTCTGGAACAGTTCCCAACTCTCACATTGGGAAGCTGATAAAATATGAAACAACAAAGTAGTGTGGGATGCGCTCGAGAGCCTTTGTGCAGGCTCAGAAGAGATAAAGGAAAATAAGCTTACGATAGCTTGTCAGAAGTTTGACGACTTCAAAAAGAAGAAAAGGAGAATCCATTAATGATATGGAGCTCAGATTACCACCATTATCAATTAGGTCTTAGCCTTGAGAAATGACAAGTACACCCAAAGTGAGATCAACCTTAAAGTCCTTTGGGCCCTTCCTACTCTGACTGGAAAGTCTATATAGTAGCATTTCAGAATAAGGTCAGCTTCAACGAGATGTCTACGGACAAACTCTTCTCAGCACATGAAAGCTGACGAGTACAACATCAGACGTACTCAAGAATCTACAACGACCGAAGCTTCTGAAGAAGACACACAAGTCAGCACGAGCAAAGACGTTGTACTCAAAGTTGACAGATGCAAGGAAACTAAGAAGCCATCAAAAGACAAAGCTGAGTATGTTGCTGACCCAGTACACATTAATGGCTAACAGATTCAGGAAAATAAAAGCCCGACTGAAGAGGTACAACAAGTATCGAAAAAAAATTCAGGGATATGACAAGAGCCGCAGAGAAAGCAATCACAAGGATCAGACTGACGAGAAGCCCAGCCGACCTAAGTATAATGACGACGAGTGCTTCAGTTGTGGTAAGAAATGGCACTTCAGACATAATTCCCCCGAGCTAAGCCACAAGGACAGAAAGGCCTTTAGAGAAAAAACGCGACAAAAAGCTGAATGAGTGCAAGGCCATGGTTGATGAAAAGACTGAGACTTCAAGCTCATCCAGAATCTCTTCCAGCAACTCCTCCAACACTGACGATGAAAGCTAATGTCTGTTGTTAGAGAGATCAACAACTATGAGGAAAGCTGCATGGTGGGAATTGACAATGGCCTCGACGAACCTAAGGTAACATCCCGACTCTCTACTGACACTTTCTTCCATACTATTGTTATATCTGAACAGGTGTCCAACTCCAAAGACACCCCAGTCGAATGGAACAAGATGGAGCAAATCATGACTAACTACTGAACAGTCATAAAAATGTACGAAAGAGCCATGATTGAATATTATAAGCTGACCGAAAAGCTTCATTTTGCTGAGCAAAGTCAAAAGTCAGCTGGCCCTTCAGAACATGAGATAAAGCTCACTACTGAGCTGAAGAAACTAAAAGAAGAAAATGATGATCAAGTCAACATGATCAAGGAACTGAAGGCTGAGCAATCTCAGCAAGAGAAAGAAATAGTTCAGCTCAAAACCGAACTAATAGAGACCAACCTGAAGTTCAACAAACTTAAACGGAATGAAGCTTCACTCCAACAGAAGATCAAAACTCTGAACGGAGCCACAAAGAAGATGGAATCCATCCAATCAGTCCAGAGGTGTCCGTTGATCAAAACTAGATCAGGGTATGATCCAAGTTCAATAGTGAATGGTGCATCAACTAGTGGCAACAAAACTTTGTTCGTACAGTCCACTGAAAAGCTGAAGGCACCAGTGACCGAACAAAAGGATAGAAGGCATGTTGTGCCTAATCCAGGGCCTAAGTATAAACTACTTAGAAGACCTAATCCTATCAGACAGCCCCAACATAGCTTAGGCACTTTCAGCGCAAATCTACTCAATAGATGAAGCTTGTGTCAAAAGCACATACTACAAGAAAATGTGCCCCAGCATATGTTCCAATCTATCAAAGACATCCTACACATAGTAAACCTTCCATTACACCTCCATTTAATACATGTGCACCAGATCAGCATGTTCACAAACCCAAACCCTATGCTTAATCAACATAGAAGTCCAAGGCTCGGCAGAAGAAGCAAGGGACAGTTTACATCGACTTTTAAGGAATACGGATCAGGCATGACAACAGCGTCAGAATTATTCGATAGATTTGGGTTCCTAAATTAATTAATGTGCAAGGATCCACTTCATACTGGGTACCTAAAATATGACTTTTGCAGGTCAGATTGATCATCAAAAGAAGAAAAATGACCTCCCAGCCGAGAAGCATATTTGGTACTTCAATAGCGGATGTTCAAGACACATGATTGGCTGCAATGAGTACCTAACAGATTACGTGGAGAAGGAAGGCGTGAATGTCTTTTTTGGTGATAACTCCATTATATACACCAAAGGTTACAGGACACTTTCAATTGGCAATGCAAAAAAATTCAATATCAATTACGTTTTTGGTCTTAAGCATAATCTCATTTCTGTAAACTGTTTCTGTGATAACGATTTCATTGTCAAAATTCAAAAGAATGAATTCATAGTTAAGAATAACTAGAGACAGGTCGTACTGAGAGGAACAAGGCATGTGAACTTATACATTGCATCATGGAAGGACTGCCCTCCAGACACATGCTTGGTGTCAAAATCCTCATCAGAGATCAACTGACTGCGGTACAGAAGGCTAAGCCACTTGAACTTCAAGACCATCAACAAATTGGCTAAGCATTCATTTGTTGAAGGTTTACCAAATGCAGGATTCCACAAGGAGCAAGTGTGCAAAGCATGTCAAAAGGGCAAACAGATGAGAGAGTCATTCAAAAGAAAAATTTCCCACTCGACTGACAAAATTCTTCAACTACTGCACATGGATCTCTTTGGACCAGTCACTCCAGTCAGCTATAACGATAGAAAGACGCCATTTTTGTTATTGATGATTATTCTAGATTTACCTGGGTTGTATTTTTGTATAAGAAAATGAAATGTTGGAGAAACTGTTTGCATTGTTGAAGACGCTCAGCACCGAGAAGCAGACTGACATCATCACAATAAGATCAAACAGAGGAGCTGAACTTCTCAATGCTGTCATCCGCAAATATTGTGAGAAGAAAGGAATCAATCATCAAACGTCGGTAGATCGCATGCCTCAACAAAATAGAGTAGCTAAAAGAAGAAATCAGACACTGAAAGAGACAGCACACACGATGCTTGCCGGTCGGTTACCTCCTAAGTTCGGGTGAAGTCTGTCAACATAGCTCGCTACACCCGTAATGTATTATTCCCGACTCGTAGACATGGAAGACACCTTATGAAGTGTGGAATAACAAGAAGCCTTCTTTCACTCACTTTCGTTCTTCCGATTGTCTGTGTAACATCCACAACAATGATAAAGTGCAGTTAAAAACTTTTGACAGCAAAGCTGAACAAGAAATTTTCCTTGGGCATTCCTCTGCTGAGGAATCTAGCAAAGCTTATAGAGTTTTTAATAAGCTATCCTTCATTGTGGAAGTAACACCTCATGTTGTATTTGATGAAACTGCTACTGAGTACATGATACAGGTCAACACGGAAGCTGAGTCATCACAAAGATTCTTCACTCCCTTTAGCCTAACTGACGAAGTCTTAGTATGGGGACCAGGAGAGAAAGAAACTGAACACGCTCAGCTAGATCTGTGGAAAGGAACCAGTTCAATAAGAATTTTCCCTCAGAACTGAACATGCCATATCTCAATGAGGAACTGATCAAGCTGCCGCCCAGATAGATAAGGATCAGTCAACTGACACCTCAACCTATCAGTAGCATACACAGACATCAGAAGATACTTCAATCCCTCACCTAGCTGATCAGTTGCCTACTAACCAACTACCGATCTAGTTCCAGCACCTGAGGAAGTCAGAAGATATCGAAGATTGGTTAAAGATCACCCAGTCGACAACATTCTTGGTGAACCTAGATATAGGTCAGAACTCGAAGATCAGGTACTGACCAGGATCACATTGCAGATCAACTGACCAGCACAGAAATAACTCTATTTAATTGTTTCTACTCTCAAGTGGAACCTAAGTATGTCCTCGAAGCACTCAACGATGTAAACTAGATGAACACCATGAAAGAAGACCTAAACGAGTTCTTACCGAATACAGTTTGGGAGCTGGTGGATAGACTAAAGAATCAGAAGGTGATCGGTCTGAAGTGGATCTTTAAGAACAAGAATGATGAAAACTGTTTTTTCATCAAGAACAAGACAAGGCTCATGGCTAAAGGATATAGTTAGGAAGAAGAAATAAATTGCGATGAAACTTTTGACCCCGGTCGCACGATTGGAAGCCATCAGACTATTCCTCGCCTATGCTACACACAAAGGATTCAAAGTCTATCAAATGGATGTGAAGTGTGCATTCCTAAATGGCATACTGACAGATGAAGTCTATGTGGATGGCGACCGCCTAAAACCTGTCGTCAAAGGTCCTCGGTGCGCTATGATACTACTTGTAATCTCCTTCAACTTGAACACATAGTTCCGTATATGACAAGTTAAGAGGTCGAACCTAAGAGAGCTGGTTGTATTATTACTCGAGTTGTCACAGTTTGAGTAGGAGGTTGCCCAGAGGGCAAAGTGTCAGTCGGGCTGATGGTCTCAGTAGAAATGTACTGAGAGATAGATCTTGAGCAGAAAGTAAAACTGAAAACTAAACACAAGGTAAAAGTCAAATAACAAGCAGTTGGGCCAAGGGTTCCGCACGTTGAGATACTGGTCAAGATATCGGTCATAGGTGCAAAGGTTTTCACCATGAGTGTATGTCGTTGGTTAAAGGTACCAAGGGGTAGGTGCCCCTTTTTGGTCGTCACGTACACCAAGCCCCCCAGCCCCAGCTTGCCCTTAGGTTTTAGGACGAAGTACAAAGACCCCCTGCCTTGCCCCCTTGCCAAGACGCTCTCCCTAGGAAGACACTTCACTAGGGTATCCCGCCCCAACAACTTGACTCACTAGATAGCCCAACTAGCCACATCGGTCCAAGGGAGTGGCTTGCAGCCCTTTGCACAAGGTCGACGGCTACAATCACCCACTCCAGCCGCACTTCCCGGGATAAGGAGACACTCGTTGTCTTACTCCGGCTATTGCTTGTAGCTATCCCTCCCCTCAAGGCTACAGGTCGAGTTAATGCTCAAGGAAAGGAACAACATGGGTATGAAGGCCTAGAGCTTCGGGAACACCCACTTAAGGTTCTAAGGACGTTTAGACCTCACGACTCTCATGACCTCGACTCAACGTGCTTCACCCCGAGCCCAACCAAACCGACTACTCACGCATAATCGACATAAACACAAAAGCAACAAACAAGAACATAAACGAAACCATACTTGAATATAAAATCAAATGGAAAGGAAAAGGTCTCGGCAGCGGCGCTTAAAGAGAGATAACAAAATACATCAACATAAAGGTTTGCCCGTAGGACTTGTTTATCTTCCTCACGAATCACTCATAAAAACCAAAGGAAAATGAAAGAGAAAAGTGCAGAGAAAAATAAGGACCAGATGTTTCCCCTCTAAAATCGATATATGTGAAGTGGTTGTTGGGAGCCTAAGTATACTCCTCTTTGGCTTGGTCTGCACGTATCTTGAGGCGGTAGGTGGTGAGGTCAGCAGCTAGCTCGGGTTTCGAACCACCGATGGAGACTCATTCGGCTTCGGTGGACTGATTTGTCTCATCTCAACCACCACGACTGACCTTTCCTTTTCGGCAAAATTAACCTGCTGGGAGGAGGACCTTGCCTGAATCTTCCCTTTTGCGTGCAAGTTTGCGAGTTCTTGTCTTCGCCTCCCACCGCATTCGAAGTTTACCCTCCGTCCCTACGTAATTCCTCGTCCTTTTCCCGCCTTCCTCGACTCGATCATCCTCTTAGCTTCATGTCAGCTCGTTGGTCAGGCTCAGCTCCCGCGTGGTACCGTGTCTTGGCAAGATGTCAAAATGCCTTGCCAAGGTAATTCTCGGGATTTTACCTATCTCACAGGAGGTGGCCTGATCTTGCCCAAGGTCCGTCTCAACCTCGGAAGACCTAAAGCGTGTCCTCCCGCATACACACACCCAAAGAACACACAAAAATGCACTCTTTCTAGGGAAAGGACTACCCCAAAAAGAGCACGAAAAGTGGGCTCGTCACACTCACACACTTGAACTACGGTTGTCCTCAAGCGTGCAAGCATTCCTTGCCCAAAAGAAAAACAAAACACACAAACAACACACGCAAAAATCAGCAAGGATAAGATGAAACATAACAAAGATAATCTGGCATAGGCGATTAATACAACTATGTATCAAGGTCAATCAAGATCGGGGCAAAGCAAGTTTGTGGAAGTTCCTCTCAAGCACTCAAACACTCTGTGTTTAGGGTCTCACGCTCAGTGATGACTTGATCAAGGAAGTGCCGTAGCTTGCCCGCGCTCTACTATCTCTCGCCCCTATAGCTTGGTCTAAGTTCTCTATCCTTAGGTCTTTTAGGGTTGTATCGAGTGGCTTCTTTGCAAAGTATGAAGTATTTAAGCTTTGGGTAAGGTTGTCTTGACTTAGGTCTTGGGCAGAAGGTTTTCCCATTTCCCTTGGCAAGATACTTACGGGCCTGAGCACACTTTATATTTTGGGGAAACATTTTTTTATTTTTTCATCACACGTTCCCCACCCTTTTTCTTTATCTACACATTTGAATTGGGATACATTTACCCAATTTTCTCAATTTAAGCTCATTATGCCCGGCCGAAGGCCAAGGCATCTAGTGTTTGTGTTTTGCCCAGAATGATGCCCAAGACATACATATTCCTCCCCTATTATTCCTTTCTCAATCCTCAGGTCATGGAAGAGTACAAGGTAATTCAAAAGAAAACGAACAGCTCAAAGGGGGCTAGCAAAGGATACATATATCTGGGTTTATATTCATTGTTGACCATGGCTACGAAAAGAAAGCCTAAATCATCTAAAGCACTTAGACCTACAGCAGTTGGGCTTTGATCAAGACGGCAGGCAAATTCCAGTACAACCAAGTCAAGCATCCGAATAACACACAGAATAGAAATCATGCTTGCAATGATAAAGCATATAGGCTCAATTTCTCACAGGTGTGCATGCTATGCCCCTTTTCCGTCATACTAACCTCATTGAAACATAGCTAAACATGTATTACAAAGCCTATGTCAAGATCATAATCATCATGCTCATCTCAAACGTGCTGGTCAACACACACAACAAGAAATAGGACACTTTGCTCGTGGCAAAATGTTAGACTAATTAGGGTCCTCGAAAAACACAAACACACAAAGCAAACAAACACAAAAAACAAAAAAGAAAAACAAAACACAAAAACAAAACAAAAGACATAAACACAAGGGAGGAAAAGTTTAGGGGATGCAGCGGATGCTCAATCTTGATGGGCTTAAAATGCAAGTCGTGCGATGCGGATCTCATTCAAGGTCTCTTGCAATCTAGCGACGGCGGCTTGAGTGTCATCTTGGGTAGACTCCGGTGTTGATGAAGGTCCTGCCCTTACCTTGGCCTTTGAGCGTGCTGGCTTGGCAACTGGCTTCTCAAGCTCCTGCAGTATGGTGAGCTTGCTATCCTCGTCTTCCACGATCTTGAGCATCTTCTTGAGCGCCTTCAGGTCAAAGGTGTCCTCTCTCTCGGGGGTCATGGCAAAGTCGGGGTCGAGCAGATCGTTCTCCTTGGTGAAGTTGGTTGGCAAGTGGCACAAGGATAGCCTCTGCTGCTCCCTGCCCATGATGCTCTTCATGTGCGAAATTATAAAGGCTGCGAAGTTGAGCCTTGTCTTCTCGTGCATCGCCCAGAGAATGTACAATTTATCTTTTCACATTGTCGCGCTGTTGTCCTTCTTGCCAAAGAGGTTATAGGAGAGGATCTGGTGGCACACCTGCATGGCTGGGTCCTTGAGGGCGGTTCCTTTGGCGTCACAAGATTTGAATTGTGCGCCATATTTTCCGATCAGCTTTGCCCAGATCCCCGACCATTTTCCATCAGTGTAGTTGGTCACCACCTTGACTACTCCTTTGTAGCTTGTGCCCTTGGCCTCCATCAACGTCACCATCTTTAGAGCTTGGTTGAGCTCGTCAACCATGAACTCTCTCCGCTCCTCGAGGAGTGTGAATTATATGTCCTCTAGCACTCCCTTGTCGTGGTCGATGTCAAGATCACCATAGAATTCCTTCACCAATGGTGCGTAGACTTTGGTATCCCACTCAAGAAACTTTCCCCATCCGATTCCTTTGAACAGCCGCCCGACGTCCTCCTTGACACGCAGTCGCTCGAGGAGTGTCCAATCGCTTAGGCACCACCATCTCCTTGTTCTTGGCGAGCTCCTTGGCATTGACAGTGTAAGCCTTCCTCTTTTTCGACGAGCGTGTCATGATTTTAGTTTTCTTCATCGACTGTTCTTCGACGAAAAGGACATCGTCTTCCTCCTCCCCTTCCACTTGGTCATTCACCTCATCTTTATCTTCACCGAGCACGTCGCCGGAGCTTCCTTCCTCGGAGACCTTATTCTCTTCCGGTGCCTTGGTTTCCATGCCGACGGTCTCAGTGTGAGAGGTGTTCACCGGCATCTTTTTCGAGGAGGATGTGGTATGAGTCTCCTTGGTCTTTTTCTTTCCGATGGAGGAGGGCCCTCCTTTCTTCTTCTCTGGAGTTTTCTCCGGTGTCTTCTCGGTCAGGGGTTGCACCTCTTCACCGGCGTCCACCTCCATGTGGATGTCGTGTAGGGTGGGCGATCCTTCTGCTCCGACGGTGAAGTCAGCGAGGAAGGCTCCGTCGAAGGACGACGGGCTCTCCTCGGCAGCGGGCTTGGCTGGCGATTTTTCCATCTTCGTGCGGTGGACGATGGTTTTCTTCGAGGCTTTTTCCGGTGCGAGGTCGATGCGTGTGCCGTCAGGAATTTTGCCGAGTTTGTTCTTTGGTCGCGTATGAACCGTGGAGGAAAGGTTAGGGTTTTGTGCTTGGGTTTGGGGAAGTTTCGGGGGTTTGAATGTGGGAAGGTGGGTAGGCGAAATGAGGGGTTAATTGGAACGTGGGTTGAGGCGGTTATAGGGTAGTAGGCTGATTGATGGGACGTCTCTTGCGTCAGCCTACAGAGATTCAAGTCGTTGCCTCGTGCCCCATGTCTTGGCCAAGGCTGTCGCCTTGCCAGCTATAGTGCCTCCATTTCGCCTCGCCTTAAGTTCCTTCCAGACCTGTAGTTAAGAAAAGATGCTCCTCGAGGAAGAAACAGTCATCTTATGGAGCAGTCAAAATATCAAGGGTGGGTTTCCCCACTCACACACTTTGCTTGAGGCAAAGTGTTAAAAGTGGTCAAGACCACCCCCTTGACAAAAAGGGAATAAAAGGTAAGCGATTAAAATCATACCACATCGGGTTACCTCCCGGGAAGCTCTGTTGTTTAACGTCGTTAGCTCGACGTATTCCTCCAGCTTAGGCATCTTGAGGATCCTCTTGATGGACCTGGTGAAGCTCATCTTGCTCAATGTCCCATTCTCTGAGCCTTCGGTCATACCCATAGTAGGTCTTGAGCCTGCTTCCGTTCACCTTGAACACTTTCTTGCCATCCATGTTGCTTAGCTCCACAGCTCCATTCGGATGTTGGGCGTGCACAATGTAAGGTCCCACCCACTTGGTGGTCACTTGCTGAGGTATAGCGGAACCTATTTTGATAAGTAGCACCACTTGCCCATTTTCGAACTTATTTTCCTTGATCAAAAGATCATGGGCTCTCTTGAGCTTATCCTTGTATATGGCGGCATTGTCATAAGCTTCGAGACGAATATCCTCGAGCTCTTGTATGCCAAGCTTGCGTTTTCTCCTTCCTCATCCCGCCAAAGTCGAGCTTGCGGATCGCCAGGTATGCCTTGTGTTCCATTTCGACAGGCGGGTGACACATCTTGCCAAACACCATCCGCAGGAGACATTCCAAATGTCATTTTGAAGGCTATCCGGTATGCCCATAGTGCATCGTCAAGGTGAGTGCTCCACTCCTTCTTGCTCTCTCCCAAGGCTTTCCTCAAGATAGTCTTCACAATGTGGTTTGAGAGCTCAGCTTGGCCATTGGCTTGAGGATGGTAGGCGGTGGACATCCGTTGATGCACCCCATACTTCTTGAGTAAGCTGCCAATTGTGGCATTGTAGAAGTGGGTGCTCCGATCACTGATTATGGCTCTTGGTACACCGAACCGGCTAAAGATGTTTGACTTGAGAAAACAGCTCACGGTCCTTGCATCCGCCTTGGCCGTGGCCTCGCTTCTACCCATTTTGACACGTAGTCCACTGCTAGGAGTATGTATTAATTTCCCTTAGAGTTTGGCAAGGGGTCTATGAAATCCATGCCCCATACGTCGAATACTTCCATTGGCAAGATAGGTACCAAGGGCATCTCATTCCTCCTTGAGACATTGCCCTAGCGTTGGCACTTATCGAAGCCTCGGCACTTCTCGTAGCTATCCTTGAAGATAGTGGGCTAGTAGAACCCACAGTCAAGGATCTTCCCTGCCGTTCTCTTGTGCCCAAAATGTCCTCTGCACTCCTTCTCATGGCAGTGCTCAAGGATGCTTGTCTGCTCACCTTCCGGAACGCATCTCCTCAAGATCAAGTCTAAGCATTGCTTCCACAACTATGGGTCATCCCATACGTATTGTCGACTCTTCTTCTTGAGTTTGTTCCTCTTGTGTGTTGGCATCCCACGGGCAACACTCCGGTCACGATGTAGTTCACCAAGTCCGTACCACGGCTCCTTGGTGTAGATCTCGAGTAGATCCTCGCCGGAAACGTTGCTCTGGTGGATCTCCTCATCCTTTCTCAAACCGCTTTCAGTGGTCGGCCACTTGATTTTGAGATCAACTCTTATCTTTGATCTCAACGTCGAACTCCTGGAGGAGGAGTATCCACCGTATGAGTCTTGGCTTTGTATCCTTCTTTGCCATGAGATATTTTAAGGCGACGTGGTCAGTGTAAACCACCGTCTTGCTCCCAAAGAGGTAGGAACGAAATTTCTCGAAGGCAAACACCACGGCAAGAAGCTCCTTCTCCGTGGTTATGTAGTTGATCTGCGGCCCGGTGAGGGTCTTCGATGCATAATAGATGACGAAGCTTTTCTTGCCAATTGTCTGCCCAAGCACCGCGCTAACAGCGTATCCGCTAGCGTCGCACATTAGCTCAAAGGGCATGCCCCATTCGGGTGGCCTTATGATGTGCGCTATGACAAGGTGCTCATTCAATATCTGGAAGGCTTCTTTACATGCGTCGTCGAACTCCCACGATACATTTTTTGGAGGAGACGATGCATCGGTTGTGCTATCTTCGCGAAGTCCTCGACAAACCGCCGATAGAATCCGGTGGCAAGGAATCGCGGTGCTTGATGTTGGTGGGATAAGGCAGCTTGGCTATGATCTCCACCTTGGCTTTGTCTACCTCAATGCCCTTCTCAGAGATAACATGCCCAAGTACAATTCCCTCCTTGACCATGAAGTGACATTTCTCATAATTCAGCACAAGGTCCTTCTCCACGCACCTCTGCAAAACTAACTCAAGATGCTCTATGCACTGGTTAAACGTCTTGCCATAAACAGTAAAATCATCCATGAACACCTCAATGCATTGCTCAAGCAAATCAGAAAATATACTCATCATACATCTTTGAAATATCCCTAGGGCATTGCATTAACCAAATGACATACGACGATATGCAAATGTGCCAAACGGGCAAGTAAATGTGGTCTTATCTTGATATTCTAATGCCACACAAATTTGCATATATCCGTAGTAGTCACAAGAAAATGTAAATACATTCGGCGAGTCTCTCAAGCATCTGGTCAATGAACGGCAGGGAAAAGTGGTCCTTTCTGGTCACCTTGTTGAGCTTTCTGTAGTCGATGCAAACCCTCTAGCCTGTCTGGAGTCTTATCGCGACCAGTTCCTTGCCTTCATTCTCGATCACCTATACGCCGGATTTCTTTGGCACGACGTGGATCGGGCTGACCCATCGGTTGTCCAAGACAAGTAAATAAGGCCCAACTCAAGGAGTTTGAGTATCTCTGCCTTGACAACTTCTTTCATCACCGAGTTAAACTTCCTCTGGGGGTCTCTGACCGCTATGGCATCGTCCTCGAGCAAGATGTAGTGTTGGCAAAAAGTAGGGCTGATGCCCTTGAGGTCGGCTAAGGTCCAACCGATGGCCTCCTTGTACTTGCTCAAGACGGCTCTAGTCTCTTCTTCTTATTTGATCGGCAGCTTGGAGCTTATGATTACTGGTAATATCTCGTTGGCTTCGAGGTAGATGTACTTCAAGTGCTTCGGTAGGCATTTGAGCTCTAGCTTAGGGGCTTTCTTCAAGGAAGGTTGCATCCTCTCCTTGCCATGCACTAGCTGTGATCGATAGCATGGTTGATCGTCCCCGCTTTGGTCGGCTTCTACCTCAAGCACTTCAGTTGCCTCGATCTCCTCCTTATCGAGATACTCTAGGTCTTTAGTGTGTCCTTGGATGACTCTGTTGTACACGTCCTTGATCACCACGTTGGCAGAGTATCTCTCAACATCATTCTCAGTGAGACTGACGAAGTCCACCATCTCGGTGTCGATCGAAAATTGCTCGGTTTTGTAGATGTAAAAGGTGACCGTCTCCCCAGTGAATTGGCATGTGAGTTTTCCCGTATCACAGTCGATTAACGTCCGGGCCGTCTTGAGAAATGGCCTGCCTAGCAGCATGAGCTGCTTCTTGCCCGGCACTCGCCCATATTTAGAACATAGAAGTCGGGAAAATAAGGTCCTGCGCCTGACGAGCACATCCTCAACTATCCCTTCGGGATAGACACACGACTTGTCTGCCAGCTGAATCTCAACACAAGACGATCGGAGTGGTCCGAGTTTCAACTCTTGATAGATAGATGATAGGGGCATCACATTGATTGATGCCCCGAGATCGAGCATAGCTTGGTCTATCCTCGTTGTTCCGATCACACAAGGTATATAGAACATCCCGAGATCGGTACACTTGATTGGGAGGTCTCGCTTAAGCACGACTAAGACATTTTCTCCCATCTGGAATTTGGCATCGTCTGTGTACTTGACTCTCTTGGTACATAGCTCTTTTAGGAACTTGGCACACCTCGGCATCGAGGTCAAAGCAGTGATCAAAGGTATGTTGATCTCTACCTTTTTAAAGATCTTGATCATCTCATTCATCTCTTTAGCTTCTATGTTCCTTGCCAACCTTCCTGGAAAGGGAGGTCTGGTCTTGATCTCTGTCTTGTCTGCTACCTTGGGCAAGGAGGCATTCACCTCGGGTTCAGGTTCCTTGACCAAGTCCTCGACTTCCTCGGTTATGTCTTATATCTCGACTGTCTCCTTGACTAGGGCTTCCTCTCTGCTTGGCAAGTTCTTGCCGCTCCAAAAGTTGATTGCATTGACATGCGCATTGGGCTGGATTTGCACTTGAGCAGGAAGTTTCCCTTGCCTTTGGTTGATCTTTGAGATCTCTTGCGTCAAGGTGTTCAGCTGGGTCAGCACTGATTGCAGGATTCCTCTTGTCTCTATTTTGAACTTGTCGAGGTCTTGCACTATCCTCTCTTGCGTAGCTCCTTAACTGTGCACTATCTCGGCTAAAGATGGCCGAACTTGAGGTGGGTTCTGCCCAGGAGGTGCTTGATAGTGTGTGCCTCCGTACCTCAAGTTCTCGTGATTCTTCCTCGATGGGTTGTACAGGTTGAAGCGGGGCTTCTGACCTTGAGCATTTCCTCCACCACCGTTGTTGACATGCCCAAAGGGATTCACCTCTTCTTCTTCGGCTACTTGTAGACATTCGTCCGTGTTGTGGGTGGTGGAAAAGAAAAGCTGACACGCTTTGACATTCTTCTTGGCCATAGTGGGCCTCAACAGGTCCATCATTTGTTTCATCATGGCCTTCATATCCTTCGTGTCGGATCCGTCTGAAGTGGTAGCTTCTGGGCTGGGCATCGTCTTGACCATTGCATTGGCATCATCTCGAGACTCTTTAGCCAAGTCTGCGAGTAGTTTGAATACCTCGCTGGGTTGTTTGTTGAGGATGGAACCTTCGCACGCAGCACTCACGAGCTGTCTCTGAGTCGGCCTCAAGCCATTCACATAGTATTGAATCAAATCTTGATCAGAGATTTGATGGTTGGGACATTTTGCCAAGATGGACTTGAAACGACACCAATAGTCGTACACCGTCTCACCATTCCCCATCTGGAGGGAACTCATCCTTTTCTTCACGCTTTGTATCCTTGAGATGGGATAGTATCTCTCAAGGAACTTCTGTTGAAGCCCTGCCCAAGTAGTGACACTACCGTAGGCAAAGTGTACAGCCACTCTCGAGCACCGTCGTGGAGAGTGAATGGAAAGGATATGAGTCGGATGTATTCCTTCTTGACTTCATCCGTACACCTTATGATACTACACACCATTTCGAAGTCCTAGAGATGGCGCTATGGCTCCTCTCCCGGCATATCACTGAAGTTTGGCAAGATCTGCATGAAAGAGTGCCTCAACTCCCAATTGTCCTCGATCTCGGGCAAAGTGATGCCTAAAGGCCGGAGACTGTTGTTGTTCAGAACATCATCTCCCGCAGCGTCTGCTCTTCTGGAGTTGGTGGGTTTCGTTGATTCCTCTCCTCCATGTTGTCTTGCCTTGGTCCGTGCCTCCTCAAGATAGGAGCATTTCTCCTCAGTTTGCCTCTCCTTCTCCGAATGGTTCTCTCAATCTCTAGGTCAAACAAAAGCTCTCCATCCTCGCCTGCAAGTTTAGGTCGGAGCATGCAAAAACAAAAACAAAAATAAAAAAATGAGTAACAACACTAGAATAGCGTAGCTCCCCGGCAACGACGCCAATCTGGTGACCGCCTAAAACACGTCATCAAAGGTCCTCGGCGCGCCAAGATACAACTTGAATACATAGTTCTGTATATGGCAAGTTAAGGGGTCGAACCCAAGAGAGCTGGTTGTGTTGTTACTCGAGTTATCACAGTTTGAGTAGGAGGTTACCCAATGGGCAAGGTGTCAGTCAGGCTGACGGTCTCAGTAGAAATGTACTGAGAGATAGATCTTGAGCAGAAAGTAAAACTGAAAACTAAACACAAGGTAAAAGTCAAATAACAAGCAGTTGGGCCAAAGGTTCCGCACGTTGAGATACTAGTCAAGATGTCGGTCATAGGTTCAAAGGTTTCACCACGAGTGTATGTCGTTGGCTAAAGGTACCAAGGGGTAGGCGCCCTTTTTTAGTCGTCACGTACACCAGGCCCACCAGCCCCAGCTTGCCCTTAGGTTTTAGGACGAAGTACAGAGACCCCCTGCCTTGCCACCTTGCCAAGACGCTCTCCCTAGGAAGACTCTTCACTAAGGTATCCCACCCCAACAGCTTAACTCACTAGACAGCCCAACTAGCCACAGCCGGTCCAAGAGAGTGGCTCGCAGCCCTTTGCCCAAGGCCGATGGCTACAATCACCCACTCCAGCCGCACTTCCCGGGATAAGAAGACACTCGATATCTTACTCCGGCTATTGCTTGTAGCTACCCCTCCCCTCAAGGCTACCGACCTAGTTAACGCTCAAGGAAATGAATAACATGGGTATCAAGGCCTAGAGCTTCGGGAACACCCACTCAAGGTTCTAAGGACGTTTAGACCTCACGACTCTCATGACCTCGACTCAACGTGCTTCACCCCGAGCCCAACCAAACCAACTACTCACGCATAATCGACATAAACACAAAAGCAACAAACAAGAACATAAACGAAACCATACTTGAATATAAAATCAAATGGAAAGGAAAAGCAGTCTCTGGCAAGCAGTTGCTCGAGCAGAGATAACAAAATACATGAACATAAAGGTTTACCGTAGGACTTGTTTATCTTCCTCACGAATCACTCATGAAAACCAAAGGAAAATGAAAGAGAAAAGTGCAGAGAAAAACTAAGGACCAGATGCTTCCCCTCTAAAATCGATATATGTGAAGTGGTTGTTGGGAGCCTAAGTATACTCTTCTTTGGTTTTGTCTGCACGTATCTCGAGATAGTAGGTGGTGAGCTCAGCAGCTAGCTCGGGTTTTGAACCACCGATGGAGACTCATCTGGTTTCAGCTGGACGGATTTGTCTCATCTCAACCACCACAGCATGACCTTTCCCTTTTCGGCAAAAATCAACCCTGCGACAGAGGAGGACCTTGCCCAGAATCTTCCCTTTTGCGTGCAAGTCTGCCAGAGTTCTTGTCTTCGCCTCCCAGCTGCATTTTGATTTTACCCTCTGTCCCCTACGTAATTCCTCGTCCTTTTTCCCGTTCTTCCTTGACTCGATCATCCTCTTGGCTTCATTTCAGCTGGTTGGTTAGGCTCAGCTCCCGCGTGGTACTGTGTCTTAGCAAGATTTCAAAATGCCTTGCCAAGGTAATTCTTGGGATTTTACCTCTCTCACAGGAGGTGGCCTGATCTTGCTCAAGGTCCGTCTCAACTTGCAGCACCCCAAAGCGTGTCCTCCCAGACACAGACACATACAAAGAACACACAAAAATGCATTCTTTCTAGGGCAAGGACTACCCCAAAAAGAGCACGAAAAGCGGGCTCGTCAGTGGAACAACCCCCTGGTTTTGAGACAGAAGGTCATGAAAAGGTCTATAAGTTGAAGAAAGCTCTCTATGGACTCAAAGAAGCTCCCAGAGCTTGGTACGACTCATTGTCGTTGTACCTAGAAAAATTTATCGAAATCTGATTTTAACCATCTCCTGAGGATCTATATTGGATGTTTAATTCACCATACCTTGATTATATACCTAGCATGCACCTATATAATTAATTGTAAGCCCGACTCAACTTCGGAAATAAAGGGGTAAATCAGCATTTATTCTCTAGTGGCATGAATAAATTTTTATGAATTAATTTATGTTCTGGGCTGAACATAAGATAATTAATTTATTTGAGGCCCATCTTTATTCCTTGCATTTGATCCCTGGGTTGACCAATCAACGCCTGGAGCAGTTAAATTCGTCCACCTCATAAGAATCCCACTGGGATTCTTTTCTGATCCTCTTTATCTGAAAAGATATTATTATATTTATGAGATATGCAGAGATCTTATCCTAATAGGATTCTAGGGTTGCATTATAAATATAATGTGAGAGAAAGTCAGGGTATCCCAATGCTAAAGAGATTTTCGAAAATAATTGTGTGATTACTGTGATTTTCGAAATTTCCAAGTGTGAGGAAGAAGGCGAATTTTTGCAGTACTTTCCATAGATTGTTCTTACTCGGCATTGGAGTTTTGGCAAACGGGATACAGTCCAGAAGATCAAAGCACGAGTTTTGATCCGATTCCTTGTTCGATAAATTCATAGGTGAACACAAGAAAACACCGATGTGTTGCAATTAATTATATAGGTGCATGCTAGATAAATAATCAATGTATGGTGAATTAAACATCCAAGATAGATCATCGGGAGAGGGTTAAAATAAGATTTCCCTACAATTGGTATCAGAGCCTGGGATCAGTATCTTGGCTCTGTTGGATTAATTCACTTTTGATTATTACGTGTGCAATTAATTAATTATGGATCTGTCTTTTTTGTCTGATTTCGGTTTTCACCACGAGAAAATCCGTGGTTAGATTAGGATTTTTTTTGTAAATTTAATCTTTAAAAGAGGAACAAAGATAAAAAAACACGAAGATCGAGATGATGGAGTCCCATCACATTGTACGACGGGAGGCTGGCCGGACGCACAACACGAGGACGTGCGGTGACGACACACTGGGCATGCTCGACGCCGCAACACGCCGCTCGGTAGCTACGCACGAGCTTCAGCAGCATCAGGCGAACAGGTCTCGGTGCCATCGGAAGCCTCAGCCAGGCAACACACAGACGGACGTGCGGGAGCTCTCGACGAGCGTCGGTTGCTGTGCGTGCGGGGCGTACGATTTTCGTACGGACACCTCGACACGCCTCATCGCTGGACACGCATGTGCGAGTTTCTTGATAGCTTCGGCAGTGCTTGATGGACTCGGCAGTGTGCGGGACTCGGGCGAGGCGGGCGGATGCACGTGATGGGGTACGCATTATGAGCACAGACCCGTGCACACGCTCGACAGCTCGCCCGTCGCCTCTCGGCAGCATCGCGCGGACATCTCGGTAGGAGGTCTCGGCCAGGCTCGAGCTCGACTTCTCGGTAGCTGAGCGCACATCTTCGCAGAAGCTCGATAGTAGCACGTTGACGATGAAGCTAGGTGATGATGCTCGGTGAGTCTCGACAGGTAGGAGGGTGACAACAAGCGCGATGCTGGGGGTGTGCGATGGGCCATGCCCTAGCGCGCAGGCCCATACGCGTGTCCTAGCCCATCTTGGGCCAACCCGGCCCGTTTTCGACCCAGACCCATTTTTCGACTCGAGTCCAGATTTCTGACCCGACCACTGTTCCGCCCCGTTTTCAAATTTTTAGCCCAAATCTAGTTTTGACGAGTCCGATCCGGTCCGTGCTCGTGCACGTGAGACCCGTTTGAAGATTTTTTTACGATCTGTACTTTGCAAATTTATGTAATAAATTAGGCAGGGAAGTACAGGATCCACGAGGCCGCGATGAATTAATTTATTTTATTTTTATCGTTCACAGCTTGTCGTGAATGTTTAAGTTATGCAGAAGCATGCTATGTATGTTTAATTACATAGATAAACATGTAATATGTTTTCGTGATTGGATGCATAGAGCAAGCATGCTAGGTTTATCGCGTTTTTGAAGCATGGTTTAGAATTTTGCGAGCATGTTGTACATGTTGAGTTCTATAGAAAGCATGTTAGGTTTACGTGATTTGCATGGACAAACCTTTTGAAACAAAAGACTAAGCAAGAAACCCGACATATTAATTTTTAAAATTAAAGATGTCAAGATCTCCACCTTTAGATCTCTAAACAAAGTGGTACACACTATAAGTAAATGTCTATACGCTTGGCTTGTTTGTACTGTTTATCATAAGTTTGTTAGATGACATTTCTAAATAAAACATTTTAATCTATTGAGAAGTGGGAGTTTCATGTGTAAACGTCCACACACGTGGCTTGCATATACAATTTTCATAAGTTCTCTAGAGATAGATTTAGAATGAGATGACAAAAGATTTTGAATTGGGAGCGGTATGGTTCGAGTGAGTATGCCAATTCTAAGAATTCATTATCTGCTGTCAAAATTGTGGTCATTGCTTAGGCATTACATCAAGTACAACTTCCCGCGAAATCCATTCTTGCGATAGTGATGTGTTCTAGTAAGGTCCAATCATTAATTTCATTTTTCATAAGGTTAAGTTGACATGGATTGAAATTAAACGACTAAAAGGTATATTTTAGTTTGGTCGAGGGGTTCATTTGTAAACGTCCACACGCGTGGTTTGCATGTGGAATTTCTTAGGCGATTGGAGGTGTTTAGTATGATTTTGTGCTTATTCTTGGTATTCTTTTACATGTCGTTTTCAGTGGTTCGTCCTATTTATGCCGTTGTTTTGATTAGTATTTATCGATTCATACTTATTTGGTTTGTTTCGATGTTTTTAGAAAAATAATATTAAATAGGATGAAATGGATTTACCAAGAATTGAATTATATTGAAGAGCAACTCAATAGGAGTCTATAGGCGTAAACTGATTGCAATTCGGAATTCAGACGAGGGAGAACGGAGCGATTCGTCAAAGTCGTGCACATGCATCCCGGCCTTCGACGCGTCCAGCCATCCGGCGCCGCGCCCCGTCTTCGGTCGTGCTCCAGCCATAGAAAGAACGTGGTCTTACCCCCGTCGTCACCCTTTTCATCCCAGCACGCAAGCTGGTGGCCTTTCCCTCACCACACGTGCCTTCTTCCCCACCCAGCGTGGCTCTCCACCCGGTGCTCACCCAGCACGCGTTCTCCAAACATGTGCCCAACATCTTCCATCGCTGGCTTCATCCCGCGCAAGATGGTGGCCTTGCCTCTCACCCTGGGCGCACGCTGCATTGCCCAGCGTCCATGCCCGCACGCGTTCTCTCCCAACCAACGCTGCTCTCCACCCCGACGCTGACCCAACGCACGTTCTCCAGCGCCCTCCGTCCGCCCGCTTCATCCCAAGCAAGCAGGTGGCCGCTAATGCCACGTCCAATGCCTCGCCTCATGCAACGTTGTATTCTTCCGGCATTGGGTTCATCCCAGTGCCACGCTCTGTCCGGGCTGGGCACGCGTCGCCCTCCTCGTCCCTCGCGTCTGGCGCTTTGTCCACGTCTGACGCTGGGCACTTTTTTCTACCTCATTCCAGTAGCTCATTGCATCCGACGACCTACACTATTCTTTCGAACACCGTGTATGAAGATCATGAAATAACGCGAGAGCAGATTTATGTTAGATATAAGTTTGACAACGAACGTGATCGAGAGATTGATTTGTTGTTGAATAATTAATATATGTGGATAGAGTTTTTGCTATCGTGTGTATTTGTATTTAAATATCCATTGTAGTTGATGGCGGTTGGGTTGAGAGATTCCCCGTCATTAGTTTTAAGTCTAATATTGACGGGGTCGAGAGATTAGTTATTGTTGAACGCTAGGTGAGAGGCGTGGATGTTTTATGCATTGTGTACAGGTCCTTGGCTTATTAATAACGATGATAGATTTTGAACTCTGGAACACCGTCTCCAATTCCGTGTATCTGTCAATTCCTCTAGTTGTCCAAGTGCATCTTTTACCTTCTTTATTTTATTTCCTACTTTCTTCAATTCCGTGACAGATCCCCTTATTTTAGGACGTTAGTATTTCTTTTCTGTTTTTGTGTTTGGCGACAAAAGACATAGAACCATAGCACTGTTAAGCCTTCCTCGTGAGATTCTATTTTGAGGATAATTAGGTCGACCTTACCACTTTATAAGGATCTTGTACTATTGTGAGCGACTTAAAAGAACAATTTGGTTCGAACAAATTTTTCGTCGCTGTTCATTGGAGGAAGGCTTTTTAGGCTTTGAAAGCTTTAGACTTCTTCGACATCATATTCAAGTGTTGAAGATAATGAAGATAATGAAGTGAGGAAAGAATCATCACAGATAATGAAAGTGAAGAGTCAAGGTTTCATCAAGCTGAGACTAAGTATGGACAACCTGATCTCTTTCCGAATCAGTTGGAGAATGAGGAGAGGACAAACGTTGAGGTAGCATCTATAATATTTCAACATCCTAATTCACCAAAGTATTGTGCTCTAGTAGTTGAGGTTATCTATTTTCTTTGAAGAATATGATGTTTGATTTAAGCTTAATTGATTTAATATTTGTTGCCTTGACTATCCTTTGTGCTTACATTATTACTACTGATGCTCTGGTTGAGATGGTTTTCCTGCAGGTGAAGGACTATGGATAGTCCGTTTTTCATTGGTGGAACTCGTACCATTGAAACGAAGGCTTCTTGGGAGGCAACCCACGAGTTTATTTGTTTTTTCTGTTTTGTTTCTTTTTCTTTTCAGGTTTTTAATAAGTGAGATGAGAATTATGGCGAGCTGCATATCATGAACACTCAAGCCACTGGACGTCGTCACCGCCGTACCTAGTTGACATGTTCTCCCAATTTCAAGGAAGTTCACTTCTATATTTTACCTTTTTGGTTTTTAGTGTGGAGGTGTGCTTGCCGTCTTTGTGTGTTTGCATGTGACTTGTGTTTGTTTGGGTGTGTCGTCCTCTCTTTTATATCTTTTGTTTGGATTTGAGTATGCTTTATCGTCTAGTATACGAGTAGAGTTGAGTGAGCATGATTTGATTGGGTATGAACGTCCGAATTGATTTCTAGTAATTCTTATCGATGTGTGACTTGGCTTGATAATTGTTAACGATGGATCTAGCTGTGGGGCATATCAAAGTAAATTGTGATGAAGTGATATGTGTGGTTGATTGTCGTTGCTATTTATATGGTCCCCTTGCGTGTCTTATCTCAGAAAAAAAATTATGAGAATATGAAAATGAGTTTGTTATAAAAATAAAAACAAAAGTAAAAGAGTTGGAATAATTTGTTGATGGTTGAATAAGTGAGCTTAAGATTGGAATAAGGGCTCTACTCCTCTCGCTCTATGTTGTTTCTCGAATGGAAGCTCAAAAGTGATGAGTATGGGAAACCACATTAGGATACTCGGGTTTACAACTTGAAGGTTTGACTTAATGAACATTGTCCTATAATCCTCCTTGATTCGTCACATATGGTATTTGCAGTTGTTTATTATGTTGAAAATGAGATGTTTTATGTAAGGGGTCTATATGAGTTGGTTATTCGATTATTAAATGCATATGGATCAAAATTGTGATTTTTTTAGATTAAGTCGTATGCTCAATCAATAGTTGATTCATTACCATGTTGAGAAGTGTATCGGTTTAAAAATTCTAAGAAGATGTGATGTCGTGGTATGATCTATTTGAATGTTTGTTTTCTCGATTTCTTTTCTTGTGTCGTTATGATAATGTTTGCTTGAGGACAAGCAAAGGTTTAAGTGTGGAGGAATTGTTTAGTATGATTGTTTGCTTATTCTTGGTATTCTATTACATGTCATTTTCAGTGGTTTTTCCTATTTATGTCGTTGTTTTGATTAGTATTTATCGATTCAGACTTGTTTGGTTTGTTTCGATGTTTTTAGAAAAAAGATATTAAATAGGACAAAATAGATCTGCCAAGAGTTGAAGTATTTTGAATATCATCTCGATAGGAGTCCATAGGTGCAAACAGATTGCAATTCGGAATTCAGACGAGGGAGAACAGAGAGATTCGTCAAAGTCGCGCACATACACCTCGGCCTTCCGTGCGTCCAGCCGTCTGGCGCCGCGCCCCATCTCCGATCGCACTCCAGCAACAGCAAGCACATGGCCTTGCCTCCCGGAAGCACGTGATATTTCCCTCTGTCGTCGCCCGTTTCATCCCAGCGCGCAAGCTGGTGTCCTTCCTACACGCGTTCTCCCCTACCCGGTACGGCTCTTCACCCGACGCTCACCCAACGCACGTTCTCCAACACATTCGACGTTGGGCATGGCCCAGCACCCTCCGTCGCCTGCTTCATCCCTGCAAGCTGGTGGCCTTTTCCCCCTCCCCGGGCGTGCGCTGCATTGCCCAGCGTCCATGCCTGCGCGTGTTCTCCCCCAACCGGCGCTGCTCTCCACCCCGACGCTCACCCAGCGTGCGTTCTCCAACGCCCTCCGTCGCCCACTTCATCCTACGTAAGCAGGTGGCCTTACCCCCGGGAGGAGCACTAATGCTCGTCTCACGCAGCACCGTATTTTTCGGTGCTGGGTTCGTCCCAGCGCCACACTCCATCCGGCCCTGGGCATGGTTCGCCCTCCTCGCCCCTCGCATCTGGTGCTTCGTCCGTGTCCGGCGCTGGGCATTTTTTCTGCCTCATTCCAGCAGCTCATCGCATCCGATGCTCCATTCCGTCCGGTGTTGGGGTGCTCTCTGACCTTTCCAGAGAGCGCTCACGTTTGGCGCCTCGTCCTGTCCGGTGCTGGGCATGTTTTTCAGGCCCAATTCAACGTATTTTTAATAGGCTTTCAAGGGTTTTATAAATATGAAGAACAACCGCAAAACCTAGAGATCTCATTCTACATACGCATTTTATTTCTCTTTCTTTTCCTTTCTTTTTCTTCTCCTTTCTATTTAATTCTAGCATTTGGATTAACAATTGGGATTGAATTATTTCGGATTTTTAGAAGACGAATTTATATATGAATGGTTTGTAAGTTTTTCTCATTTCATTGTGTCTATGTAATTGATATGTGGATAATTTCTACTATGAGATGAATTATTGATTTGTTGAGAAATAAATGTTGGATTGTTCTTCTCTTGAATCGTGATTAATTGTGTTGATGATTTGCAATTTTCTTATCCATATAAATTGATTATTTCATGATCTTCATACACGGTGTTCGAAATAATAATGTAGGTTGTTATATGTACTTATGTTTGATTATGAAATAATACGAGAGCAGATTTATGTTAGATATAAGTTTGACAATGAATGTGATCGGGAGATTGATTTGTTATTGAATAATTAATATATGTGGATAGGGTTTTTGCTATCGTGTGCATTTGTAGTTAAATATCATTCGTAGTTAATGATGGTTGGGTTGAGATATTCCCCGTCATTAATTTCGAGTCTAACATTTAAGGGATCAAGAGATTAGTTATTATTGAACGCTAGGTGAGAGGCGTGGGTGTTTTATGCATTATGTATAGGTCATTAGCTTATTAATAACGATGATAGATTTTGAACCCTAGAACACCGTCTCCAATTCCGTGTATCTGCCAATTCCTCTTGTTGTCTAAGTGCATCTTTTACCAGCTTTATTTTATTTCATGCTTTCATCCGTTCCGTGACAGATCCCCTTATTTTAGGACGTTAGTATTCGTTTCCTATTTTGTGTTTGACATAGAACCGTAGCCCTGTTAAGCCTTCCTCGAGAGATTCGACTTGGGTCGACCTTACCACTCTATAAGGACCTTGTACTATTGCGAGCGACTTAAAAGAACAATTTGGTCGGAACAAGAGGTTTCAATTAATATTGTTTTATCAAAAGGTTACATTATTATTGTTACGAATTATGTGCGATCGTATGCTTAGGTGTTTAATTACTTTTCAGATATGTCTCTTACACCGATTATCAATATGCTCACACCGGAAACGAAACATGGAATATGTTTTTATCGCAGAAGAACACATGTTTGTGCTCACTACTCCCAAACCCGATGCCCTTACTGACGCATCGACGAATGAGCAGGGAGAGTCAAGCAGACTTTGGCATAAGTCAAATAATATGGTCAAATGCTATATGATGACTACTATGTCCAAATGCTTGCAGCTTCAGCATCAGTCAATGGTAGACCCGACTGAAATATGGTCAAGTCTCGAGAGTAAGTTTGGATAGTCAGATCGGACAAACCGCTTCCAAACAATGAGAGAAATCTTGGCATGTAGGATGGAAGAATGAAGTTCGGTCCATGAACATGTCTCCTACATGACTCATTTCATAGATAGTCTTGATCAGTTGGGAGGAGGTATGGACAACGAAGCCAAGGTCGATATCATCCTTAACATACTGCACAAATCTTTTGAGAATTTTCGCGTGAACGCGATCATGAGCAAGACCGAGTATACACTTAGTCAGTTGCTAAATGATCTTTTGGCCGTGGAAGGTGTCATGGGAAAAGGAGCACATGCCTTTGCTAGCACATCTAAGGGCCCAAATTTCCCATTGAAAAGTGGAAGAAGAAAAAGGGGTGCCAAAGGTGGTAGAGGCAAGGAAGCTAGTGGGAACAAGAACATGGTGGTCACCGGAGGCTTGAAAAAACCGAAGGAGGGGCAGGTGCTTCAAGTACGGAAAGACTGGGCATTGAAAGGCTAAGTGCCCCATGCTCAAGGCTAAAGGTACGCCATTTGCTTTAGTAACGGAAACATGTTTAGCGACTTGTTCTACTCATTAATGTGTAGTAGATACGAGTGCGACTGATCATGTTTGTTACACCTTGCAGGGGTTCCTGTGGACAAGGGAGCTGTTTGATGGCGAGATAATGATCTCCATGGTCAACGCGGCGAAAGTCAAGGCAATTGCAGTAGGAGATGTTTCTTTATGTTTTGAAAGGATAGTTTTAGTATTAAAAGACGTTTTATATGTGCCGGAGTTTCAGCGAAACCTTATTTCGGTTTCCAAACTATTTATACATGGATATTCTGTTGTTTTTTTATAGTGGTGTTTTTATCATAAGAAATAACGAAGTTATCTATGGTGGCACTTTATATAATTCGCTTTATACTATTTCTACCAAGCATAATAGCTTTAATTATGTTGTATCTACATCAAACCTTAAGAATATGAAGTTTTCTTCGCTAGATGACACCACATTTCTTTGGTATCTTAGATTAGGTCACATCAATCTAAATAGGATCAAAAGACTGGCTAAGAATGGAGCGTTGGGTGAAATTACGGTTACCTCGTTCACAGTCTGTGAATCCTATATAGAAGGAAAGATGTCGACCAAACCCTTCAAAGCGAAGGGATATAGATCCAAAGAAGTGTTGGAGCTAGTCCATTCTGACCTCTGTGGATCAATTTCCACACAAGCTCATGGAGGGTACGAGTATTTTTTTCACTTTCATTGACAATTACTCAAGGTACGGATACGTATTCTTGCTTCACCGCAAGTTTGAATGCTTTGAGAAATTCAAAGAATTTAAGGCAGAAGTGGAGACAAAGCTAGGTAAGAGTATCAAGTCACTGCGGACTGATCGCGGTGACGAATACCTCAATAACGAGTTCATGGACTATTTAGTGCAGTGTGGGATTACCTCCCAACTCACTACACCGGGCACACCAAAGCAAAATAGTGTGTCAGAGCGAAGAAATAGGACTCTCTTAGAAATGGTTAGATCAATGATGAGTTATGAAACATTACCTATTTCATTCTTGAGGTATGCCTTAGAAACAGCGGCATATTTGTTCAATCTAGTACCGTCCAAATCAGTTGATAAAACCCCTTCGAAGTTATGGTTTAGCGAAGCTAGTTTAAGCCATATAAGGATATGGGCGATTCGACACGTGTCTTTGAACAAGAAAGTCGATAAGTTGGAGACTAGATCGAAGCAAGGTTTGTTTATTGGTTATCCTAGAGGAACGAAGGTGATTATTTCTATAGTCCTAAGGATCAGAAGGTCGTTATTAGCACTAACGCCCGATTCTTAGAAGATGACTACATGAAAAAACACAAATCCAAAGTTCAAATCATACTTCAAGAATCAGAAGATGATCGTATTCCTCCCCGATTAGACCAAAGGTACGAGATGTCGTGTCTAGTGGGAGGGATCAACATCAGATGCTTCAAGAAAATTAAAGTGGGTCGAGTTCCATTGGAGATACCGACCGTACAAGTGGTACCTACCTAGCAAGATGTGCAAGATAGAGAACCATAAGTTACTAAACCCATTGTTGCCATTGTGCCAGTAGCACCTCGTCGTAGTGGGAGGGTTGCTCATCAACCCGAGTGATTTATGTTCGTGAGCAAGTCTTCGGATTTAGTCCCAGGAAACGAGCAGGCTGTAATCGACACATGGACATACAGCGAAGCGATACAAGATACAGATGTAAGATCATGGTACACCGCTATGGACTTAGAAATTGAGTCCATAACAGCTATGGATGTATACGAGAAAACACCTCTACCAGATGACAAAGAAGCCATAGGTAGTAAGTGGGTATACAAGAGGAAGAGAGATTCAGATGAAGAGGTTTCAGTTTTTAAAACCAGGCTTGTGGTGAAAGGGTACACTCAGATTGAGGGCATCGATTTCAATGAGACATTTTCTCATGTAGCAATGCTCAAGTCCATCAGAATTCTTCTGGCCATAGCAGCTCAACTAAACTTTGAGGTTTGACAAATAGATGTCAAGACCGCTCTTCTAAACGGTTACCTTGAAGAAAGTAGAGACATCTATCTGCAGCAACCCAAAGGTTATGTGGTGAAGGGTGAAGTGCATCGAGTATGGAAGCTTAAGAAGTCCATTTATGGACTTAAGTAAGCTTCCCGATCATAGAACTTACGCTTTGACGAGGTGGTAAAATCCTATGGATTTATCCAGTTGCCTAGTGAGAGTTGCGTGTATCATTTGGATGTCAACGATGACGTGGTATTTCTTACATTTTACGTAGATAACATTCTTCTACTTGGCAACAACGTGAAGCTGTTATCAGACGTAAAGAGTTGCTTATCCGATCAGTTTCAAATGAAAGACTTAGGAGATGCAGTGTACATTCTTGGGATCAAGGTTTAACGAGATCGCAGAAAAACGTTGAGCTTATCTCAAGCGTCTTACATTGATACTGTGATTACTCATTTTAGCATGCAGACCGCCAAGGAGGGATTGCTATCCTTCAGACATGGCGTTCATTTATCTAAGGAGCAGTCACCTAAGACTGCAAATGAGATAGAGGAAATGAGACAAGTTCCTTACGCTTCCGCCGTAGGAAGTCTCATGTATGCAATGCTATTTATGAGACCTGATATCTGCTATGCGGTAGGCATAATAGCTAGATATCAGTCTAACCCTGGACAAGCACATTGGACTACGGTAATGTCACGACCCGACTACCTAATCAGGTAATTAGGCCGTGACTTGGGGTTAAGAAGAAAATTTAACGACAACGGCTCAACCATATGTCAAGAGAAAAGATGACAACAACTTTCTTCATGAATGAATCTAATATTTACGGTTCAAGAAGGTAAAATATAAAGTGAGTTTTCAAGAATGTTTTGTCAACTAGAAGGATTTATTAACAATTTAAAACATAGATTGACAATGATTCAATCGAATAATATTGAATCCAACGAAAATCATTCTGAGCATTTAAGAAATCCTTGTTCACCGAACATTGGACATGATCACTTTATCATCTCAGAACACATAAGCAAGTAGGTCAAAGCTTAGCAACGAAAAACGTGGCTGAGAATTATGTATGAAGACATAACTCTCTGGGCAACAAAATATGATAACAACAATTGAATAATCTTAACAATTTATCATGAGTTAAACTTTTAGAGAAGCTCCTTTGACAAAGATTCGATTCCAAAGATTCTCTCGACTCCCCGCATATTTAGAAATATATCGGGCGTGAGTACAAAATGCACTCGGTGGGTATCGCCAAAAACATTTAAAACTTTGCCCTTAGGGCTATATTCTTGACTTGCCATAAGAATAAACTTATGCAGGGTTTTTATTGAAATTACCTGCATAGAGTTTCTCAAAATCTATTCATGCATGCTCATATCATTAGATCATCATATCATAATATCATATGCATATGCATGTTTCATGTCTGCATGCATCTTTCTTTCCTTCCCATATCCACGTATTTTTCTTTGTGTTGATCCGGGTAGGCCTCCTCAACACACTTTAACTCACATACCCGAGTTGGTCCCGAAGGATCTCAACTACGGTCATACCCGACGTCGGTCATTTTTTCTTTTCTTTCTTTCCGTGGATAGGTAGTGCATTATGTTTATGCTCATGCTCAAAACTTTGGCAAGCCAATCAACTTTCAAAACAATGCAATTAAATGCATATCATAAAATCTCATATTCTTTTTTTCATGCATAAGCATATCATATCATTTGAAAACATTTAAAAGCATAAGCATATTATTATAGAAAATACTTATACCCAGCTGGATGTTCCTTAGAGCTAAGGAACTAATTCCCAATTCCAATTCTTTCTTTATCCATATTTTATCCTCATAAAACGGCATAAATGCCTATCAAGACCAAACAAGAATATTAATCATCTTTAGTCGTCAACACGACTATATCTTCTTGATATCAAAACTAAGACTCTAAGGTCTATCAAAAATTGGGTCATTGCATCCTCTAACATCTTATTAACGAATAAATTCTATCGAAATTTCGACAGCGTAACGTTTATAAACACATTGCCAAATCAATACCAAACCATCCAAATATAGCCCAAACTCCACCAATTCATCACCATATGTCTCAATGATCAAATAAAACTCAACAATAAGCTTCAATCATCTCATCTTAATCATCAACCGAAAATCCCCTTAAGACGTCACTTAAGCTCTAACGTCGAAAATTCACGTGAGACGTCATATAACACCAACGAACCTATATACATGCTCAACTATCATTAAATATCATCATTTTATCAATAAAACATAAAGATCAAAACTTTGGCTTTGAAAACTTAATTTCGCCGACAAACTAAAATTTCACCGTTTTTGAATACGTCGGCGGAAAAATCCGAATAAATCATTTTAGGCTTTATTCATATCATAGAGTTCAAATATGAAGTCAAAATGATCAAATAAAATCAAAAATCCAACATTATAACACTTAGGGTTTTCGGCCATTTGGGCTTTTTCGTATACTTTCGATTTCAAACGTTTTTCTTGTTCCAAACATGTTTATATCAATCCAATAACATATATATAAAGTAAATTCAATCATAACAACATCATAAATTCAAGATCAAGCATGCCCTTATTTCAAAAATTTCATGAATTTACAATTAATAAACATATGATTTAAAAATTCAACGTTAAACAATACGTGAGCGTCGAATCCATCATAATATTAATAAATAATCAAAAAAACATAATCCTTCAAATTTTCAGCAATAACCAAAAATATGAAATAACATATGCTCATGAATTTTAAAATTTTCAATCCGTAGACGTGTTCTAGAGATGAGATTATACCTCGTTTCAAGACGGATCGAAAATTCAACTATTTGGATCTTCCTATTTTCTCTTGGAATTTTCAAAAATTAGTGTGTGTTCATGTGTGTGTTGCGTGAGTTTTGGCTGCAAATTGGAGAAGAAAATGGTTTTAAAATTATAGGTATACTTATGTAATAATTAAATTAATAAGGGTAAAATAGTAATTTCACATTATCAATTAATTTTTCGTTTATTTTTCCAAAACATAATGGTGCCAACACACCATTTTCTAGACAATTCCACAAAACCATTTTCCTATTTTTATCCTTTAATTTTCGTAATTAATAATATTAATAATAATAATGATGTATTTTCATGTAATTTTCCAAAATATTCAAGAAAATTCCATAATTAATTCCCAAGAATTCCAATATTGAATCTTATTTTCTTAACACCTTAAACTCATCATTTTCATCAATATAAATTTCCAAAATTTTAAAATATTTAATAGGAACTCACTTTATAAAAATAGAGATTTAATTCCATTTTATGCAAATAATGGAATTAAATATTCCATTTACTCTTAAATCCTTCAAAATCACTTTATAAATTCTTCCATCATCAAATATAATTAAAAATATAATTTATTCTTGATTCTAAAAAATCATTTAAAATATTTTGCTCTTAATCGAGCTTAATCGGCAAACGCCGACGTCACAAAAACATAGATTTTGAAATTCTAATTTTTATGAAATCAAGACTTATTTGAGCATGTATCTATCATCTCAAGACCATTTAAATCTAGGTCTTCTTATTCTAAATAAGATCTAAGAATCTTATCTCAGATTCTGTCTCGATTCTATCGTC
This sequence comes from Salvia rosmarinus, assembly GCA_036937905.1. Taxonomy (NCBI): domain Eukaryota; kingdom Viridiplantae; phylum Streptophyta; class Magnoliopsida; order Lamiales; family Lamiaceae; genus Salvia; species Salvia rosmarinus. The sequence goes on along the minus strand of CM072824.1, from coordinate 41,752,105 downwards.
TCAACTAGAAGCTTAACACAAAAGCTTCTAACTTAAACAAATCCTTTCATAAGGATGCAATGCCCTTATTAATAAGCTCTTAATCACGAGCTAATCTTTGCTACAAAAATACGGGGTATTACAGATAAAGAATATACTCAAGTACTTGAAAAGGACTAGAGATTATAGGCTAGTTTACCAAGCAGATAGTCTAATGGCTTTGGGTTATTCAGACACGGATTTCCAAGCTGACCATGATGATAAAAAGCCTACCTCAGGCTATGTGTTTACCTTGGAAGGAGGAGCCATATCTTGGCGGAGTGTAAAGCAACGATGCATGCGGACTCTACCATGGAAGCCGAATATGTAGCCACTACGGAGGCTGTTAAAGAGGTTGTATGGTTCAAGAACTACCTCATGGATATAGATGTGGTACCTCGTTTGCCCAAGAGTATCATAGTGTACTGTGATCACTCAGGTCCAGTGGCAAACTCGAAGGAACCACGGACCCACAAGGCGACCAAACACATAGAGAGAAAGTACCATGTCATACGAGAAATCGTTAAATGATGAGACGTGCTGATTGAGAATATTGGTACTGCGGATAACCTAGCTGACCCATTCACGAAAGGCCTGGCGCAAAAAGTCTACGACGAGCTTGTTCGAGGACTTAGATTGTGCAAGATAGTCCCCACTTAGAAAGGCAACTTTTGTAGAAGTGAGAGAAGCAAAGTGATGGTTGTTTGTAATAGCTAGTAGAGAGACACATTTTATACTAAAAGTTTGCTTTAGTATAAGTGGGAGATTATTGGATTTGTATACTGGAAGTAGTTTTGGTTGAGATTGTATACAATGATTCCTGTTACCACTATTACAATCTCCTATCTGAATTGTTTACTTGATTGCATGTGATGTCCCTTTATCTCATATATAAGTTAGATCATATAGTATGTAGAAGATATTAGAAGTCTGTATGATAGGTCAAGCTTAATGAGATATGAAAAGGATCATAGCTGAGACAACTTTAGGACGAGTTATCGGTATAGGCTTCAGTATAGATAAGAAGTGACTTGACTTGGCTACTTGTCTATACTGGTACGTCTCTGACGTATTGATGGATCACAGTGAGATGGGTTCTTCTATCTGACCATCGTGAAGAACTTAAATCTTGGTGACTTTATGTTGATCTAAACCTCGATAAGGTATTAGGTGAGTATGAGTTGTTGACCATCACTTTGACTTGTCATGGGTGAGGGTTACATGAGATAACCCAATATTCTCCACATCTTGTGTAGTGGCTGTGCTTGCATGTCATGCTAGTTTCCTGTATCGAGTCACCGTATCCATTTAGGATGATGACATCCCCTTAAGTAGCTCAAAAGGTTTATTGTACTAAACCTTGCAGGTTGAGTTATATCAAGTACAATAATAAAGTTGGGTGGTAGTACTTAAGGAATTAAAGAGATTAATTATTTTAAGCAATCGGTACGCTATAAATAATTAATGGATGTGCGATATCTTAAATACGGGGATTCGTGAAGTCTAAGTGCAAGCCCGACATAACTTCAGAAATAAGGGGTAAGTCAGCATTTATTCTCTAGTGGCATGAATAAATGTTTATGAATTAATTTATGTTCTGGGCTGAACATAAGATAATTAATTTATTTGAGGCCCATCTTTATTCCTTGCATTTGATCCCTAGGCTGGCCCATCAAGGCCTGGAGTTGTTAAATTCGTCCACCTCATAAGAATCCCACTAGGATTCTGTTCTGATCCTCTCTATCTGAAAAGATATTATTATATATATGAGATATGCAGAGATATTATTATATATATTAAATTCGTCCACCTCATAAGAATCCCACTTGGGTTGCATTATAAATATAAGATGAGAGAAAATCAGTGTATCCCAATGCTAAAGAGATTTTCGAAAATAATAGTGTGATTACTGTGATTTTCAAAATTTCCAAGTGTGAGGAAGAACGTTTAATTTTTTCAGTACTCTCCATAGATTGCTCTCACTCGGCATTGGAGTTTTGACAAACGGGATACAGTCCAAAAGATCAAAACACGAGTCTTGATCCTATTCCTTGTCCGACAAATTCGCAGGTGAATACGAGAAAACACCTATGTGTTGTAATTAATTATATAGGTGCATGCTAGGTAAATAATCAATGTATGGTGAATTAAACATCTAAGATAGATCATTGGGAGAAGGTTAAAATCAAATTTCCCGACAATACATGTGCAATCAAGTAAACAATTTAGATAGGAGATTGTAATAGTGGTAACAGGAAACATTGTATACAAGCTCAACTAAACTGTTTCCAATATACAAATCCAACAATCTCCCAGTTATACTAAAGCAAACTTTTGTATACAATGTGTCTCTACTAGCTATTACAAACAACACCATCACTTTGCTTCTCCCACTTCTACAAAAGTTTCCTTTCTAAGTGGGTGCCATCTTGCGCAATCCAAGTCCTCGAACATGTTTGTCGTAGAATTTTTACAATAGGCTCTTCATGAATGAGTCAGCTAGGTTATCCGCAGTACCAATCTTCTCAATCAGCACGTCTCCTCGGCTAATGATTTCTCGTATGACATGGTACTTTCTCTCTATGTGTTTTGTCACCTTGTGGGTCCTTGGTTACTTCGAGTTTGCCACTGCACCTGAGTTATCACAGTACACTATGATATTCTGGGCAAACGAAGTACCACATCTAGATCCATGACGTAGTTCTTGAGCCATACCACCTTCTTAGCAGCCTCCGAAGTGGCTACATATTCGACTTCCATCGTAGAGTCCGCAATGCATCGCTGCTTTGCACTCCGTCAAGATACGGCTCCTTCTCCCAAGGAAAACACATAGCCAGAGGTAGACTTCTTCTCATCATGATCATCTTGGAAATTCGAGTCGGAATAATCCAAAGGCATTAGACTATCTACTTGGTAAACTAGCCTATAATCTCGAGTCCTTTTCAGGTACTTGAGTATATGCCTTACCGTAGTCCAATGAGGTTGTCCAGGGTTAGACTGATATCTAGCTACTATGCCTACCATTTAGTAGATATCGGGCCTCGTACACAGTATCGCATACATGAGACTTCCTACGATGGAAGCATAAGGAACTTGTCTCATTTCCTCTATCTCATTTGCAGTCATAGGTGACTGCTCCTTAGATAAAGGAACACCATGTCTGAAGGGTAGCAATCCTTTCTTGGCGGTTTGCATGCTAAAATGTGTAATCACAGTATCAATATAAGATGTCTTAGATAAGCTCAACATTTTTCTCTTTCAATCTCGGTAAACCTTGATCCCAAGAATGTACGCTGCATCTCCTAAGTCTTTCATTTGAACCTGATCGGATAACCAACTCTTTACGTCTGATAGAAGATTCACGTTGTTGCCAAGTAGAAGGATGTCATCTATGTAAAGTCCAAGAAATACCACATAACCGTTGACATCCAAACGATATACACAACTCTCGCTAGGCAACTGGGTAAATCCATAGGACTTTACCACCTTGTTAAAGCGTAAGTTCCATGTAGAAAACGGTTTCACATCCATTTACCAAACCTCTGGGTTTAGGTGAGCTGCTATGGCCAGAAGAATTCTAAAGGACTTGAGCATTGCTACAGGCGAAAAGGTCTCTGCTCAACTAAAAATATACTCTTAATTGACTCCTAATCGAATGAGGTGTTATAGTAGGGAAAGTTAACCCTAGTCGTCTCTCAAGAAAACTTAACAGGGCTTATTGTTCGTATCAAACACAGAAAGCGGTAAATCCTAGACACTCTAATACCAACATGGGTTTTTGAAAACATACGAGAATTGAAATACGAGAATTAAACAGCAAACCTAAGCTAGGGTTTGTCAATCCCGAGCTAGACTAATAAAGCAATAAATCTAAACCAGAGGTTGTCAATCCCTAGTTGAAAAACTACTAAGCACGGAAACAGGAAGCTAAACAAAAAGCAATTAAACTAGATCTCCAAACACGAAACGATGAAATTCAACAAGAACGATTCAACATGAAATTAAACTCCAATATCACTTGCATAGAATTCAGATTATCAAAGCCGAAAAGTAAGAACCAATCAAGAAACCAACAACTCCACGATAATATAGAATCAACACGTAAACTAATTGATCAAGATCAATAGAACAAATAAGTCGATAAATTACTTTCAATCCAACTAAAAATAACACGGGATGATGCTAGAATTAAGTAAATCAAAGTCAAAGGAATTGAGTAACGATTACGTAATGTTAATCTTGATCCGAAAGAAAAGAAAGCTTCCAAGAGCAGTTGCATGCGTGTGAACGAGAGAAAACAAAACTCGTAACCCCAAAATAACCTAAAAAATGTTTATATAATAAGGGTAGACGAGCGGCCGGCTGAAGCTAAGCGGCACAGAGGGCGGCGGGCCGGGCGCCGAGCACGCTGCGGCATGCGCGGTGAGCGGCGTGCGGACGATGAGCTAAGCGCCATCCGAACAGCGAGGGAAAATGGCAGCGCGTGCTCGAGTGAGCCGACGCTGGGCGCGGCGGGCGAGGCATGCGCAGGCGAGCGAGGCGCGGCGGGCGGAGATGCGGGTGCGGGCGGGCACACGCGGTGGCGGTGGCGCCACTCAACGAGCGAGGGAATGGGCAAGGCCGAGTGAGCCGGGCCGGGCGTCTGGCGAGGCGTGGTGAGCTCGCGAGGCGAGCTCGGTGTCGCGCAAGTTCGACGGGTGAATTGGTGCACGTGCACAACTATGATGTTTCAACTGCTCTCTCGCATCCGAGCTCGAATTGCAAACCGTTTTCACCTATGAACTCCTATCGTAAAGCTCTTCAATAAAATTGATTCTTGGCAGATCCAATTCACCCTATTTTAATGCCGTTTCTCTACAAAACATCGAAACAAACAAGGTAAGTCCAAATCGAGAAATATTAATCAAACCAACGGTATAAATAGGACAAACCACTGAAATGATATGTAAAAAAATACCAAGAATAAGCACAAATTCATACAAAACAACTCCCCCCACACTTATTCATTTGCTTGTCCTCAAGCAAAGTCTATACTAATAAGAGTAGAAAAATAACTCATGCAACTTTAACTCTTAATCCAATCAATCAAACCTTTTTTTGAAATTACCCCAAACATGATTAATACATAATCAAAGTTAATGCGAAACAAATCTAAGATTGTGAGAAAGTCAAATAAACAAGAAGATTATTTTTGCTCAGACCCAACTCTCCGTTAGGGGTGAATTAACTAAAATGGTTACCTTTAGCAACAAGTTTCTTTTGAGAACACAAAGAAAGTATACCCTTGCCTGCTTCTGTGATGTCGAGATTCATGGCCTTAATTGCCCAGAAAGCTCTATGCTCAATCTCAACGGGTAGATGACATGCTTTTTCATATACAAGCCTATAAGGACTCATTCCCAAAATGCTCTTGAACGCAGTTCGGTATGCCCAAAGTGCAGCATTCAGCTTCATTGACCAGTCCTTCCGGGATGGTTGGACCGTCTTCTCGAGCACACCCTTGATCTGCTTGTTGCTTGTCTTAGCATGTCCTGAAGTTTGTGGATGATATGGCGTGGACACCTTGTGGGTGATGTCGTTCTTCTCTATGAGCTTTTTGAACAACTTATTACAGAAATGTGCTCCCCCATCACTTATGATCGCCTGGGAAACCAAACTCGCAAAGAATGTTCTCCGCACAAACTTCAAAACAACATTAGCATCACTAGTCCGCGTGGGAATTGCTTCTACACACTTGGACACATAATCTACAAAGAAGCAAAATATATTCATATCCATTTGACTTGGGAAAGGCCCATAAAATCAATACCCCATACGTCAAAAATTTCAACGATAAGGATATTGTTCAAAGGCATCTCATTTCTCCTCCCACATTGCCAACTCGTCACATGAGAAAGAGTTGCCCTGAAAGAGTTGGCCAAAGAGACCACTCTGCAAAGACATTAAAAGCTGTCTTTCGCCCACCAAAATGTCCCCCGCAGTGGGCTTCATGACACAACTTAAGAACTTGACCTTGCTTCTCATCAGGGATGCATCTTCTAACCACCTCATCCTTCCCGAGTTTGAAAAGGTATGGATCATCCCAAAAGTAATTCCTGCATACACTAAGAAATCTCTTCCTTTCTTGGGAAGTCAAATCAGGTCTCAAGGAGCCACAAACCAAGTAATTAACAATATCTGCATACCAAGGCGATGAATTGATTTCAAAAGCATGCTAAAAATGGTAAGACTCAGCAAGACTCTCTTGTGCAGGTAAAACAAAAGGGGATTCGAGACGAGACAAATGGTCAGCTACACCATTGTCACTACATTTCCTATCTATAATTTCTAGATCAAACTCTTGCAAAAGAAGTACCCAACGAATTAATCTAGGTTTAGCCTGAGATTTAGTCAACAGATATCGTAAAGCAGCGTGATCACTGTGAACAATTACCTTAGAACCAATGATATATGCACGAAACTTATCCAAAGCAAAGAAAACAGCAAAAAGCTCCTTTTCAGTAGTAGTGTAATTCATTTGAGCAGAACTTAAAGTTAAGCTAGCATAATAAATCACACGTAACATTTTATCCACACGTTGACCTAATACAGCACCCACGGCCACATTGCTAGCATCACACATTATTTCGAAAGGTAGCGACCAATTTGGGGCAACAACAACAGGAGCAGTAGTCAATTTCTCCTTAAGTAAATTGAAAGCATGCAAACATTTATCATCAAACTTGAAAAGAACATCTTGAGCAAGAAGATGGCATAAAGGTTGGCTAATCTTAGAAAAGTCTTTTATAAACCTACGGTAAAAGCCCGCATGTCCTAAAAAACTCCTAATGCCCTTAACATCAACGGGTGGAGGTAATTTTTCAATTACATCCACTTTAGCCTTGTCAACCTCAATCCCATTTCTAGACACAATATGTCCCAATACAATCCCACTCTTTACCATAAAGTGACTCTTTTCCCAACTAAGAGTAAGATTGCTCTTCACATAACGTTTTAGCACACGATCAATCTTATCTAGACAATCATGAAAAGAAGATCCAAAAACTAAAAAATCATCCATGAATACCTCGAGGAAATCTCCAATCATCTCGGAGAAGATTGACATCATGCACCGCTGAAAGGTGTCCGGTGCATTGCACAGGCCAAAAGGCATCCGCCGGTAGGCATATGTTCCAAAGGGACTTGTAAACGCCGTCTTGGCCTGATCCTCTGGAGCAATAGCAACCTAATAGTAACCAGATAAACTATCAAGAAAACAGAAATATTCATGTCCAGCTAATCTATCAAGCATTTGATCTATAAAAGAGAGAGGGAAATGGTCCTTTTTCATCGCGGCATTCAACTTGCGGTAGTCGATGCACATGCGCCAAACGGTAGTAGCCCTTGTAGGTACCATCTCTCCTTTCTCATTTTCCACCACTGTGATGCCTCCCTTCTTGGGCACCACAAGTACTGGGCTAACCCACTCGCTATCCGAGATAGGGTAGATTAGTCCCTCCATAAGAAGCTTCAAAACCTCCTTCTTAACAACTTCACTTAGGATCGGGTTCAATCGCCTATGGGCATCAATCACCGGTTTCACTCCATCCTCAAGCGTGATACGATGCATACATGTTGCCGGATCGATCCCTTTATGTCGGCTAGACTCCACTCAAAGGCAAGCTTATTCCTTCTTAGAACCGAAAACAGTTCTTCTTCTTCAACACTTGAAAGCTCAGAGGATATTATTACTGGCTTTTCATTCCCCTCCTCCAGGAAAACATACTTCAAGTGTTTTGGCAATTCCTTCATTTCTAGAGTGGGCTTTGGCATGTTGGCAACTTCAAGTGCCCACTCTTCCTCGTCAGTCGATCCTGTAAAAACTTCCTCGAGGCTATGCTCCTGCAACAACACATTCTCGGCCAAGGGATCAATAGCATCAATGAAAGCACAATCATCAATAGAATTGACAGAAGGAAACATCACACTATCCCGAACAAAAAAAGACATTGTTTCACCAAGCACAGTCATTTTTAAAGTGCCACTCTTAACATCGATAAGTGTGTTGGTTGTGGCCATGAATGGCCTCCCCAATAACAGTGTGTGCTCTTTTCCGTCTTCCCTAACCTCACCAATTTCCAAAACAACAAAGTCAGCAGAACTATCAACCCACCCACCTCGACTAAAATGTCCTCAATAATACCCTTCGGATATCCGCGGACCCATCGCCTAGTTGCGAGACACATACGAGTGGGTTTAAGTTCGCTAATTCTAATTGTTTGAAAATTGAATAAGGCATCAAATTTATCTCGACCCCAAATCAAGCATGCGAGAAGCTTCCTTACCATTACCTAAGGCAATTTTAATAATAAAACTACTTGGGTCCGGAGTTTGGGGAGTGGCGGTCGTGTCATAGGATGGAATTGGCGCCTCGGAGACCACAACCTTCTCGTACTCTCCAAACTTTCTTTTCTTTGAAGCCGACTCCTTGAAAAACTTGGCGTAGGCGGCACATTTCGATCACGCCCAACAAAGGCAAATTGACATTCACCTTGGATAGGAGTTTGTAGAACTCATTTAGCTCACGATCTTGTTTCTCATTTCTAAGCCGGTGTGGGAAAGGTATCGGAGGAGTATAAGGCTTTGCTGCCTTATGTAACTTGACCTCTGTATCGTTCTCAGTTTCTACATCTTAAGGTTTCATCTACTTCTCGAATGTCTCCCCCACCTTATTCTCAATCACCCGACCACTTCTCAAAACTGTGACTGCCTGAGCCTGATTGTAATAACTCGAGAAAAAAAAATTTAAAACGTAGCCCAACGAATTAATTTTTAAAAGTTAACGAAGAATTTAATCTGAATCGCTTATTTAAATTCTTTTTTAAAAAAACGAGGAATTTATCGATTAATAATCGAACGATAATGTAATACGATCGGATCGATAAATCGGATCGCGAATGTGTGCAATGACAATCGAGGTAACAATTTCTCGATATCCTAATCGTCATGGACGAGTCACAATCATCGATCCTCGCTCGACAAAATGAGCGATATGTCGCTATCGTAAATTGTCTCAAAATCATAATTATCACTTTGGTCAAAATCCCATTTTCCCTCTTAAGTATCCAATGCCAACTTACAGCAACACCATTTTCTCTCATATTCACTCTCCTCACCTTAATTCCTCACAATTCCACCGTCCACTTTCCAAAGTGTTCGAACTATTTGATAAGAAAGTCAACAAGACGAGCTTCAGCTTCTTTCTTCGAGGGTAAGATATTCCAAATACTCATCTTTCAATTATTTATTTTACATCATCGCAACATATTTGTTTTTCCGTAACCAAGCTCTTGCCGCTAAAACTTCGACAAAACAATTCGTAATAACAAGCACATTCCTCACCAAGGTTCTACCTTATCTATCTACCCATTTACAAATTCTTTTCTATAATTGAATAATGTATGCAAATACATGTATATTGGAAACCAAATGATTTCTACACCGAATCTTGAAATAAATTATGATGTGAACAATCCAAACAAATAAAATCACAATTCTGTAGCTTAAGAGCTTAAGAGTTTAGCAATTAAAAGCTTAAGAAAATTTTAAAATTTTAACGAGCCACAAAGACTTACCGTGAGTCGTCTGAGGTGGCAAGCGGAGAAGGGCGCGTGCACAACCACACCCATGACGCCAAGCACCCTCGACAGTGGCCTTCCCGAGCACGACGAGTCGGCCGATGGCGGTGACCGAAAATACAAGACGAGGTGAGAGATAGTGAGATCCATGTGAGTGAGTGAGTGCGTGTGTGTGTTCGTGAGATGAGATGTAAGAGACGAGAGAACGAGAAATAGAGGGGCGACGGGCGAAGTCTCGGCTGGAACAGAGACGGCTGAGGAGGAGTCGGTCGGATCTACCGCGACGGCGCCAGATCTGGAGTCACGGCGACAAAGAATCGCCTCAAAGGGAGAAATAAAGAAATCTGCGTGTGGTGTGTGTTTGTCCGTGGGTGTGTGCATCTATTCGAGAGAGAAAGAAGAGGAAAGAAGAAGGAGAGTACGGTGGTCGCGGGGGCGAGCTCACGACCGGCGAGGTTCTCGCCGAACCGCGACGGGCTGGCCGGACATGGAAGCAAGCGGCACCGCATCTCGTATGTGTTCGGCGTGTGTGTGTGCGTGTGTGCGCACCACGTGAGCGAGGAAGAGAGGAGAGGTGGTACGGTGGCGACGATCACAAGACCTCTCCGATCGGCGACATGGCGGCCGGCCATGGAGGCGGCGGTCAAGGCATATGTGTGTGCGTGAGTGAGCGAGAGAGAAAGATCTAAATGAAATGGGGAGTATGCTAGTGTATTAGAGTTAGGTTAGTTTATTTTTAATTAGTGTTTGGCCTTAATATTTTCAATAAATTAATTGGTTAATATGTACGATTTAATATAGTGTTGGTGATATGATTTTAAAATTTATGTTGTGATAATGGGCTTCATCATACGGGTCGTTATTAATTTTGTTTGGGCCTTAAGTCATTGGTGAGAATTTAGTTTGGGCTCGAATTTAATTGATACGGGTTTAATTCTTAAACAATATTGATATGGGCCTTTAGAATGAATTTGTCAAATGGGTCAGAAAGAGATGGGCTTAGTTAGTTTAATTCATTAGACCGAAAAGGTTATATCTTCGACTTGAGATAATGGGCGAGTTTGGGCCAAATTTAATTAAATCAAGATGGGCTTAACTTATTGAAATGTTGGGCTAAGTATATAAATGGATAATGGACTTCAATTAATTACTGAATCCATTAAATTAAGTTAAGGATTCAATTAATTCCATATTAATTAAATATGAGATTTAATTCTAATAATTAAATTTTGGAGATTTATTCTTAATTAATTAAATAAAATATAATTGTTTTAAAATCGAATAACATAATTAATTAATTATGTTAAGGTATAATGGAGAATTATTATTTTAAGTGATTTATTTATATAATGCAATGAACCTTAAGCTAATTGCTAAATATATGTGATTGAAAATAAATCCTAATTATCGATATCTAAGATTTAATTAATCAAATGTTATTGAACTTTTAGTTCGATCCATTTAATTAACTTTAATTGTGGATTTAATTAATTAAATTAAAGATTTAATTAATTAATTAATGATATTGATTATATCAAGTAGATGCTTGAGAAATATTAATAACTTTACTTCAGAAACGCGTTAGACGATGGTGAGTTACGAGAAATATTTAGTGATCGGATAATATCGCATGAAGTTTCTCATAGAAAAAATATGGACGGAGGCGCGAGAAACGGCGAGGAAATGATAGTGATGAATGAGGTATGGGAGCTCGAATCGCTGATACGCTGCTAACAAACGACGCAGATTAGTTATGAACTTAGATTCATAAATTATACGAAACGACGTGGTAAACATCGATGGAAGGAAGAATGCAACATCGAAGTGTCATTTATCGCCATGGCGAGACGAACCTAATAGCGATATATGGATTGTTAATCGAGTCGATCGATAACGAAAATCTCAAATCCGAAACTCTAAGACTTAAAAGATATCGAGTTGTTTAATCTTAATGATGCTTACCAAAAGAAACGAATGACGATTAAATTATATTTTTACGCTGACAAGGTCCAGCGTGGACGTAAACCAAAACAACGAGAGGATCGCTAGCGGTGTATTCCAAGAAGGACAATTCTTGAGGTGGGCTTTCTTGAAACAAGAATGTTATGCATAACTCAAAGCATGATTTACAAAGCTTTATGAAATATTATCACACGAGCTGTTATTGGATCGCCAAATGTTTTATGTTTTGTTGTGGTCATATCGAGGTTGGTTAATCCAACGTGGAATGAGAATTGATTGGTATATTCAATGTGGTATGTGAATGAGTTGGTCCACCGTTAAAAAGAGGTAACGATCGGATACGACTTAGTTGAGGACTAACTCGGATTGTGTACACGTTGTGTGTTAAGGTTAGCTACCTCGACCGGTCACGACGACTATGTAGGTGGCCACTCCATAGTGCGCGATTGAATGAATGAACGAATGATCGACATGGAACAACGTGGATGAAATAGTCCCGCCGGACACTTTTGGAAAATGATAAATGTTTGATAGACATGAGTTTTTCAACTAAAATCCTCATGTGCTATTGTGGCGCTCAATAACTTTATCAAGAAAATGTTTTCGACAATGAGTCCACCGAGTACTTTTGTACTTAGCCCACATCTCGCTTTTTGATGTGCGGGTTGAGCAAGGATTGATGATGGGTGCGGGCGGTGCAGAGTGGTAGTAGTTTGTTGCTTTAATTGAAAGGATTTCTAGAACCTTGAGCATGTATCGCCATATACATGTTCACACATTTATTTCTCGCCTAACTCGATATTGTTTGGTATCTTTGATTACGACGTTTTATCTCGTATTGAACTTGAGGTCGTACCTTGTTCCTTAAATTGCATCCTGATTGGGTTATATTTGAACTTTGAACCTTTTTGGCAAGTCCTTCTGTGACTTGAGGTGGTATCGATACTGACTTATTCCTTTCGTCTATGCATTTATTCGCAATTGATTGGTTAATCGATTGGTTTAATTATATATATCCGCTGATTTATCATACCCGGACGATCCACGTTATTTCGCACTTCCTCAAGAAGTCGGGTCGTTAATCGATGGGGTTGGCTAGGGAGCTTCCCATCGCTTTTTCTTTGCGGTGGCTCGCTCGTGAAGCTAGCAATCTGTCCCATTTCGCCTCCAGCGCGCTTGTGTGGATTCTAGAGCATCCATTATTTGGGTCATCACATCCTCAAATGTTGGTCTCGAGGTGGCGGTGTTCGCCGATCTGCTGCACTGTCATGGATATTGTCATCGCGAGAACTGCTATTGTGAGGGGCTGTTCTTTCTGGTATTGCCTCACTCTCGAAATTGCTGTGGTGTGGAGGTCTTCAGATGGGCGCCTCGATTAGAATTTTGCCTCTTGACTTTGATTTCTCCATCCCACTTTAGATTGATTCTCCACCCGAGCCAAATCAGGCTCGATTAGACTCGAATTGTTGCCGGGGTAGGAATCCTTGCATAGTATAGGCTTCTGCTTCGCCTTTATGAGTATGTTCTCCCATCCTGGGGCACGTATCAACGTTATGCCCGGGTTCGTTGCAAATACCACAAGGTTCTAAGAATTCTTCGTGCTGGGTTGGTGGATCAGGTTTTCTCAATTTCAGCTCTTGTACTACCCTCATCAACTCAGCCACTTGTTTATTCATGTCGTACGAAGGGTTCACGGCATGTGCCTTTGCTCTCCCACCACGACTGGACTTCTGTTGTGAAGTAGCAGCCATGGCTTCAAAAATATCGACGATATCCATCGCCGCCCTAGAACCGATGTCTCACCGCAGCGTTGTCCACCATGTACTGGAAACTCTGAGTCAATCCATCATAGAAGAATTGGTACAAAATTTCATCTGGCAAGGAATGGTGAGGGCATTTCTGTAATAAGTCCCTGAACCGTTCCCAAGCTTCATGGAATGGCTCGTCAGACGTCTGATTAAAGGTCATGATCTGTGACCTCAACTCTTGACTCTTCTTGTTCGGGTAGTATTTCGTCATGAACTTATCTACCACGGCGTTCGATTCTCGCAGAGTTGGCGAGGAGAGCCAGGAACCACGACTTTGCTCTATCCTTCGTGGTGTCACGGAAACACCGCGATCTTGGTGATCTTCATTTAGTCCTCCCAGCGGGAAGGACTGCAAGACTGAGTAAAATTCTCTTATGAACCCCAAGGCATCCTCACTAGCTAGCCCATGAAAAGTAGGCATGAGCGAGAAGTGGTTCGGTTTCAACTCGTAGTCTCGGGCTGTCGGTCCAACAACAATTGGGGACGTAGCGGCCCCAATCATCGGCCTATAGAAATCACGCAGAGCACGTGCATTCTCACCCATCTCTCTCAACGGGGGAGTATTCTCAACAACTGGTTGATCTCCGATAATCTGCTCAGACTATTCACCACTAATAGAAGTGGCACCAAACTCCTCCAGTTCCGGAAGAAGTGACCTTTTAGATCTCCAAGTGCGGTCCAACGAGGTAGCAAGCGGTCTATTTAGACTACGGCGACCTAGCATACACAACACTCAAACAAGAAAAGATTACACGCAACTGGAGAATAACAAATAAAAACAAAAGAAACACGGAAAACAAATCAACACAAACAATACGCTAAAGTTTTCCCGAATAAATAGCCAAAATTTGTTCAACCAAAAGTATACTCTTAATTGACTCCTAATCGAATGAGGTGTTATAGTAGGAAAGTTAACCTGAGTCGCTCTCAAGGAAAACTTAACAGGCTTATTGTTCGTATCAAACACGAAAGTGGTAAATCCTAGACACTCTAATACCAACATGGGTTTTTGAAAACATACGAGAATTAAATAGCAAACCTAAGCTAGGGTTTGTCAATCCCGAGCTAGACTAATAAAGCAATAAATCTAAACCAGAGGTTGTCAATCCCTAGTTGAAAAACTACTAAGCACGGAAACAGGAAGCTAAACAAAAGCAATTAAACTAGATCTCCAAACACGAAGCGATGAAATTCAACAAGAGCGATTCAACATGAAATTAAACTCAATATCACTTGCATAGAATTGATTATCAAAGCCGAAAAGTAAGAACCAATCAAGAAACCAACAACTCCACGATAATATAGAATCAACACGTAAACTAATTGATCAAGATCAATAGAACAAATAAGCTCGATAAATTACTTTCAATCCAACTCAAAAATAACACGGGATGATGCTAGAATTAAGTAAATCAAAGTCAAAGGAATTGAGTAGCGATTACGAATGTTAATCTTGATCCGAAAGGAAAAGAAAGCTTCCGAGAGCAGCACGCTACGCGCGAGCGAGAAAACCAAAACTCGGAACCCCAAAATAACCTAAAAACGTTTATATAATAAGGGTAGACGGCGTCGGTGAAGCTAAGCGTGTAGTGAGAGGTGAGCGGATCTTTGGCGTCGAGCGCGCGCTGCGAGATGGCGGCATGCATGCGTGGGTGGCGAGCGCATGAGCGATGAGCGCTCCTCCAACGCGAGGAAAATGGCGGCGCGCTCGAGTGAGCCGCGCGGGCATGCGGGCGGCGTGCGAGGCGGCGGAAGCGTGCGGCGGAGATCGGTGCGTGCAGGCGGGCGGGCGCCACGTGCGGTGAGCGGGCTCACTCTGAGCGACGAGGGAATTGAAATGCGCTCGAGTGAGCGGCTGGCGTCTGGGCGGCGTGGTGAGCTCGGTGAGGTGAGCTCGGTGTGCGCGCGAGTTCGGCGGGGTGAGTTGGGTGCACGTGTGCAACTATGATGTTTCAATCTGTTCTCTCGCATCCGAGCTCCGAATTGCAAACCGTTTTAAACTATGAACTCCTATCATAAAGCTCTTCAATAAACTTGATTCTTGGCAGATCCAATTCACCCTATTTTAATGCCGTTTCTCTACAAAACATCGAAACAAACGAGGTTAGTCCAAATCGAGAAATATTAATCAAACCAACGGCATAAATAGGACAAACCACTGAAATGACATGTAAACAATACCAAGAATAAGCACAAATTCATACAAAACAACTCCCCCACACTTATCCATTTACTTGTCCTCAAACAAAGTCTATACTAATAAGAGTAGAAAAATAACTCATGCAACTTTAACTCTTAATCCAATCAATCAAACCTTTTTTGAAATTCCCCCAAACATGATGAATACATAATCAAAGTTAATGCAAAACAAATCTAAGATTGTGAGAAAGTCAAATAAACAAGAAGATTATTTTTGCTCAGACCCAACTCTCCGTTAGGGGTGAATTAACTAAATTGGTTACCTTTAGCAACAAGTTTCTTTTGAGAACACAAAGAAAGTATAAACAAATTTTAGAACAATGTTCGAAAGGTGAAGTCTCGATGAACTCGAGTCTCCTATCGTGGTTTCCCATGCCCATTCTTCAATTTACGAGAAAGAGGGGCAGAATCTCATCCTCCATTTATACAATCTCAACAATTTATTGGAGTTTTCTCCTCTTCTTCATTTTTTTTATATATACACACCCTTTTTTTTTTAATGAAACAAGTATATAGGTAACCACACTGTTAACACTCCCCCTAACATTAGTCGGACAAATCACATCAATAATCCTTGATTTAAGATCAATTCTCACAATCCCGTCAATTCACATTGCACTTCAATAACGTAACAATAAGATAAACGAGAATACATCATGGTTTGACCAATACCACAGAGTTCAGGTGCACAAATCACAATCCTAACTTATTCGCATAGACAAAAACTTGAGCACAAGATACCAAAGTAAACAAGGATCCAAAATGTCAATCATGCACATACCCGAGCACACCAACATATCATCAACAACTCCCCCCCACACATAAAATCAATGCGTCCTCGGGCTCTAAACATTAACAATGAGAAAGAGGCGATAGAGGATGAGACTTCCCTGAGAATAGATGGCAGAAAGAATGTCGTTCAGAGATTGAGTCCCAAGAATAGGCCTGCAGCAAACACCAGAAAAACCAAGGAAAAACACACCACAATAGGAAAGGAAAATAACCACCGAAACAAGGACGAGAGTAAAGAAAATAAGATAAAGAAATATATACATACTCTCCAATAGTGAAGCATCACTGTTGGTCCGGCGGTGGTGGCGGTGGATAGGCGGTGTGGGATAGGGACTAGGCGTCCCACTGGGCTTGAAGGTCAGCCAAATGCTGCTCATGGGTGTCTAATCGTTGGTAAACATCTTGACGGAAATCTCCAAACGCCTGCTGTGAATATTGACTGAAGTCGCTGAACTGGCGAAATTGGGCGTCAAGACGTTGAAATACCTCATCACGGAACTCTCCAAAACCCTGGGTCATTGATTGATTAAAATCTGTGAATTGCTAACCCATCTGCTGCCTATACTCCCCAAAGTTCTGATTCCAGGAGGAGCTAAAGTCCCCAAACTGCTGTGAAGTGGCCTGCTGAAATTGGCCAAAGTTGGAATCAAAATGAGCCCTAAGACCACTGAAGGCGTGTTGGATTTGTATACTGAAAGCAGTTTTGGTTGAGCTTGTATACAATGTTTCGTGTTACCACTATTACAATCTCCTATCTGAATTGATTACTTGATTGCATATATCTGTGTCCCCTTATCTCATATATAAGTTAGATCATACAGTGTGTTGAAGATCACAGAAGTCTGTATGATTGGTCAAGCTTAATGAGATATAAAAATAATCACGGCTGAGACAACTTGAGGACGAGTTGTCGGTATAGGCTGCGGTATAGATAAGAAGTGACTTGACTTGGTTGCTTATCTATGCTGGTACGTCTCTGACGTATTGATGGATCATAGTGAGATGAGTTCTTCTATCTGACCGTCGTGAAGAACCTAGATCTCGGTGACTTACGATGATCTAAACCTCGATAAGGTATTAGGTGAGTATGAGTTGCTGACCATCACTTTGACTTGTTATGGGTGAGGTTATATGATCTAACCAATATTCTCCGCATCTTGGGTGGTGGCGGTGCTTGTATGTCGTGTTAGTTATCTCAGTCAGTCACCGTATCCGTTTAGGATGATGGCGATCCCTTAAGGAGCTCAAAGGTTTATTGTACTAAACCCTGCAGGTTGAGTTAGCTCAGTATGTGATATAAAGGTGTTTGAGAAGGAGGCCTCTTACCGACATGAAGAATGGTGTTTGGATATGGGGAGGGGAAGAGAAAGAAAGTTGCATGCAAACATGATACATGCATATGCATATGATATTATGAGATGAAAGCGAGTAAGTATTTATTTATGAAAGTACATGTTATGGCAGTCGAGTTTAGCCACCAAACTGAAGTTTATCTTTATGTTTGCTGTATACCATGAGTGCATTTTTTAGTTTCACTTGTCTATATATTTCTAAATATCGCAGGCTTCGAGCGAATGCAGAATCTTGGAATCGACATGGGAGGAGCTTCTCTAAATGTTGATTCATAATAGTGTTCTATTGTTATTAACATGTTTTGTCTGCCCAGAGGTTACGCTCATACAATTCTCAGACCACGCTTCGCTGCCTAGAGCTTCAGACCTTACTTGCTTATGTGTTCTACGATATGATAAAGTGATCGTGTCCAATGTTCGGACAGGATTTCTCGAATGTTGTAATGGTTTTCAGTTGGATTCAATATATTCAGGTTGAATCGTTGTCATTCCTTGATTTTAAATTGTTAATAAATCCATTCTTGATGACAAAATTCTTGAAACCTACTTTATATTTTACCTTCTTGAACCAGTAAATGTTAGATTCATTCATGAAGAAAGTTGTCTCATCCATTTCTCTGACATATGTTTGAGCCGTTGTCGTTAAATTTCTTTCTTAACCCCAATCACGGCCAATTACCGATTAGGTAGTCGGTCATATGTAGAATGGTATCGTAGCGGTTTAATCAGACGTGAAATCTTTGCAAATTTGTGTACCATGTCGCTGATTTGCACCATGAGTTAGAATCCGCAGTAACCACTCACGAATTTGAAATCTTGTGCAGTGTGAAACTTCGAGCTAATGAATTTTTTCAAATGATTCTATTTGAGAATCGGTGTAGAATCGCTTGTTGATTACGAATTGAGAAAATAAGTTAATGAGATAATCTTCGAGAAAGCTCAAGACGATTCGATTAGTCTCTAGCTCACTGGTAAAAGCTTATCTTATGATTATGTTTATGAGTATGATGATATGGTTATCTCGTAATAATGTTTATGTATACTGCCATAATGAATGAGTGCTATTGAGAATGTGATTGAAATGAGCTAGTGCTCTACTGAGCTAAAGTTGAAAAGAAATTAGGAGAATGAAGAGATGGTGAACAATATGAATAAATTTTACGCAGAAGTTCAAGTATTCTTCATTGGACGAGCGAAGATCGTATAGAAAGTTTGAAGAATCGACTCTTTATGCAAATCATTAAAGATTAAGGCGTTTATATACATATCGACAAGTAGCTTGCTGAGCTAGATTTCTCGCCTGAACATCGCGTGGAAAGAGCTTGATCAGAGCGTATCGAGATTAAATGGAAAATTCCATGATTCCTTTATTGTCTAAAGAGGACAAGATTGGGTTTTGCTGTTGCCATTGGTTATGTTGAGTCGGCTTTATTGTTTTGAGCAAATTAATTCTCCGGACTTCATAGTTACCATCAAATTTCAATATTTCACACACGAGGCCTTCTTTCTGATTCATTTTCCCTATTCCTAAATTTATCTCAGTTGTTCATTAGCTTCGGTTGATTGAAAATTTTTCCTTCCATTTGAGAACGATGATGGAAAATCTTAAAACCATAGATGTTGATTCTTTTACGCGAGCATATCTAGCCTTATTCTAAAATAGTGTTTCCTTACAAATGCCTGTAGATTAGCTTGCAACTCGATATAGATCTGTACAATTTGATTATTCTTAAATCGATATTAAGATGTCCTTTATCTGATCTAGATTAACGTAACCAATCTTTTGCGTCTCTTGAGATTTCTCCATCGCGTTAGTTTGTTCTATTCTTTGTGTTCCCAAGACTTCTCATTCTGGAATTTGAGAAAAGACTCGCTAGTTATCGAAACTCAAATGCCCAAAAATTTTTATATGAGCTTAAGTTGTATCATTTGTTGGCACAAAGCCACTACAATTCCAAATATGCCCATCTGCGCTTTTGTGGCCATCTCGACAGTGAAAGTGATAGTCTTGATGATACGTAATGTGTTTTTTGAAATATTTAAAGCATTATATACCCAGAGTCCTCGGATGATAAAGTTTTCTTCTTTGCAAAAGTCCTTAGAGATACAAATTCTTCCTTGATATTTATACATCATTTTGCTATCCAAGTTTATTTCACTCATAACTTTGTGATAAGCAATTTTGAAGACCTGAGATCCGAATTTGAAGTGATTGAAAACACATACCCATATTGATAAGCAAGATATCTTTCAGTTGATTCATTCAATGATGTCACCCAAAAGAAAGAAATCTCACGAAAGAATAAGAAATAGACATTTTTTTCAAGATTTACTTATACTTTCTTTCCCTTAAACCAATTGTAGAATCATATCTTGCGTCTCAAACTTTTATCCTTAATGAAATGTATAACCACATGTTATTAAAGAACGAGTTCGCATCAATGAGTTAGTTTTCAAGATTGAGAACTCAGGTAAGAATATTTCCTTGCATATCATTTAGGTGGAAGGTCCGCTGATTTCAATTAAGATTACGCTCGAAAGTTCTTTCTCCCGAGCAATTAAAGAATGTTATGCTGAAGTAGTTCGAAGGAGAATTACAAGTATTCTACCTCGGAATTCAAAAGCGAAAGAAATTTCTGTATTAAGCATGAAAGCAAAGAAAGAAGATTGTCGCGTATATGATTAAATTCAGTTGATTCATGAGGCTTTATTAAAGTTGAAAGAGAGAAGACACGTGTTGATTACCCAAATCAGAGCATGGGGACAATCGATCGACTCAGCGAAAACCTATGTTATTTAAGATCTCTATCACGATCTGAGGGTCGAAGTTAGCTCAGTGTACAGCGAAAGATAGTACATTTACATGAAGTGCCTCGCTCTCATTATCTCGAATGCAGACTCCAGAGTTTACATCTTATGTCGGACAAATTTATTATAGATAGATGAATCTGATGAATTTCAATACGTTTTTATCCGCATATGATGGTCAATTTAAGGACCATCCGAGTGTAGAAGACAGATCGAACCAAGATTTATATGACGCCTTATGAAGTCTTTACGATAGCAAGTGTGAGATCGTCTTTATTTTAAAAGCGATTTGCAAGAAAAGTGCTTGACGAAGGATTAAAGAGACGGTCGTAATCATACGACAAGTAAAGCAAGAATCCAAGATTATCGAGATGTATCGAGGAACTGTAGAGATTCAGAAAGATTGGTTAGTCATCTATAGATTAGCATTTTCTCCAGAAATTGAAAATATTCGCGATGTGCTCTATATGTCGAGATGTACAGATATGTGTTAATCCAAAACACATTATATCGAGAAGAAGAAATGTTCGTGAACAAGATTTAGTACGAAGAAAAATCAAAATGCATCTTAGATCGATATAGAAGCATGATGATTTAGAAGACGACATGGAAGTTAAAGATAAGACTGATAAAGAAGTGCTTTGAGCTTTCTGACGTACTAAATTTCGAGGACAAATTTTTTAGGGTAGAAATGTAATACCCGTATTTCTATAGCGAGATTAGCTCATGATTAAGAGCTTATTAAGAAGGGCATTGCATCCTTAAGAAAGAGTTGGTTAAGTTAGAAGCTTTGGTTAAGCTTCGAGTTGAGCGATAAATTTGACGATTGAGATAGAATGCGAGATAAGATTCTTAAATCTAGTTGAACATAAGAAGACCTAGATTTAAATAGTCTTAAGATGATAGATACATGCTCAATGAAGTCTTGATTCAAAAATTGAGAATTTCAAAATTTACGTTTTACTGGCGTCGGCGTTTGCGATTAAGCTCGGATGAGCAAAATATTTAAAATGGTTTTAAGGTCAAAATAATTTTAATCATTATATTTTAATGATATTTGATGATGGAAAATTTAGAAAGTGATTTTGAAGGATTTAAGAATAAATGGAATATTTAATTCCATTATTTGCATAAAATGGAATTAAATCTCTATTTTATAAAGTGAGTTCCTATTATATATTTTATAATTTTGGAACTTTATATTGATGAAAATGATGAGTTTAAAGTGTTAAGAAAATAAGATTCAATATTGGAATTTTGGGAATTAATTATGGAATTTTCTAGCATATTTTGGAAAATTAGCATGAAAATACATTATTATTATTATTATTTATTAATTCCGAAAATTCAAGGAATAAATATGGAGATTATTTTATTGAATTCTCTAGAAAATGGTGTGTTGTCACCATTTGTTTTGAGAAAATAAGAAAATTAATTTATAATGTGAAATTACTATTTTACCTTACTAATTTATTTTAAAACATGATCACTCTCATTTCTCTCCCACACGACCACACACATCACACATTTTCACACACTAATTTTCAGAATTTGGGATTCGAAAATAGGAAGATCCGGAGTTGAATTTTCGATCATTCTTCAAAAAGATAGAACTTATGTCGATTTTATATGGAATAATGGACCAAATGGGATAATGAAAGAAATGGAATTGAGACATAGTTCTAGCTCTAAGGAACATCCAGGTGGTATAGTATTTCTATAATAATATGCTTATGCTTTAAATGTTTTCAAAAATAGTGATATGATTCTGTGAAAGCATTGACGAGAATTTTATGATATGCATATAATCGTGTTTGAAAGATGATCGACTTGCCAATGTTTTGAGCAATGAGCATATAGCTGATGCACTACCTATCACGGAAAGAAAGAAAAGAAAGAAGAAAGAAAGAAAGAAATTACGACGGCGTGGGTATGACCAGTAGTGAGAACCTTGGTCAACTTTCGGTATGTGATATAAAGGTGTTTGAGAAGGAGCTACTTCTCAACACGCGAAAAGAATCGGGATATGGGAAGGAGAGAGAAAGTTGCATGCAAACAGATCATGCAGTATGCTATGATATTATGAGAATGAAAGCGGTAAGTATTTATTTATGAAAGTACATGCTTATGGCAAGTCAAGTTTGTAGCCCTAAGGGCAAAGTTTATCTTTATGTTTTCATGCATACCCAGGTCTTTGCTACGCCGCATATATTTCTAAATATGCAGGTTGAGCTTGAGAGAATCTGGAATCGAATCTATGTCATGGAGGAGCTTCTTAAATGTTGATTCATAATAGGTTCTATTGTTATTAACATGTTTTGTGCAGTTATGTCGTCATACATAATCTCACCAACTGTGCGTAGAGTTTGACCTTACTTGCTTATGTTTACGATATGATAAAGTGATCATGTCCGATGTTCGGTGAACAAGGATTTCTGAATGTTCGTAATGGTTTCGCTGATTCAATATTATTCGTCAATCGCTGTCATTCCTTGTTTTAAATTGTTAATAAATCCTTCTTGTCGACAAAACATTCTTGGAAACCTACTTTATATTTTACCTTCTAACCATAAATGTTAGATCATTCATGAAGAAAGTTGTTGTCATCCTTTCTCTTGACATATGTTTGAGCCGTTGTCGCTAAATTTCTCTAACCCCAGCCAATTACTGATTAGGTACGGCGACAACGCAATCCAGACAAAATTCACCTCGTGGCCCATCCAAGCAAATGGTCAAACCGAAGTCACGAACATGAAATCGTAAAGAATCAAAACTCGACCCGCGAAGTAGAAGCGATGGTGAAAATTTACCGCGGTCTTATGGTCAATCCGAAACACCTCGGACATCGATGCTGGAGAAACACCCCTGTTGGTGTATGGAACCCGGCGAAATCCCTAGAGATCGGAATGCCACCCACTCTCTCGACTCAAGTAAATGGGGAGAATCTCGAACCACCTAGATAGACCGTAAGAAGAGAGACCTCGCCACATGAAAGCTCGGATAAACAACAAGTAGCTCGGTATTACAACGCAGTGTCAAATCCACAGCTCCAAGTAGGACACCTCTGCTTAAATAATGAAGCGTAGCAGCAATAGCTCGATAACGCAGCCACAGGGAAGGACCTTACAGGTCGAAGAAGTCCCTGTAAGTGGTCGTATAAGCTCGCCCATATATCCGGTGAGCAAATACCCAATACGTGCAACATCATTTATCTCAGAGATATTTAGCATAAGTGTCGGGGGTCTGAGTCTGTCTCGGTCGTGTCTTCGAGTGCATGGTCGTGTCTATAGCGCTCTTTTATTAATAAAATCTTTTCTGCATGTTTTATTTGTCACTTCATGCATAATACCTCTTCCCTGTTTACAATACCCTTCGAGGAAGAACTACCTCTTGGAGGACGAACTACCTTCGTTTAATCGGGATGAACTATAAACGCGCGTGAGGGACCACTATCGATAAAACTTGATAAATAAGGAACCTATACTTTCGTTTATTTCGAGGAAGAGGACCACCCAGCGATATTTCTTGCCAAAACGAGGAACTATACCTTTGTTTATTTCGAGAGAGGGACCACCTAGCGATATTTCTTGCCAAAACCCATACCTTCGTTTATTTTGGATGAACTACCACGTTTATTTCGAGACGAACTACCTCGTCGACTACGAGGCAAATGTATACAACATTTTCAACGAAGAAGAAATATTCATTCTTATTTCCGATTATAACACATACATTACGAGGCGGTGAAGGTTCGGGAGGTTGGGAAAAGCTAAGCGATCCCTAGCAAGTCGGGTTCAACAACTCATCTATGCTAACCTATCCTGCCTCTGCCTCGTCCTCGATCGCCGGAGTTCGGCCAGCTCGGCCTCTGCCAAGCGACCTCGGCGATCGATGATGCGACCACGGTCGCTCGATGGGCGCGTCTCTGCATAAAAATTCTCTCGACATATTGACTTCGCGTCGGGATACAGAAAAGCCTCGAGGAGGAGTAGCCTCGGCGAGGCGAAGAGCCTCGGCCGTCGCAGCAAGCACTGCGTTCGAGGAAGGGATGACGAGCTAAGCCCTATTTTCTTCGTCGATCATCTGCTCCTGGAATTGCCAGAGTCGTGACCATACTCTTCCCTATACCTCCAACAACAGTGCGACTTAAACTTTAGCTTGACCTCGAGATAGTCATTCCACCACCTCGGATAAGCGCTCATATTGAATGCTCTTGATCGAGTTTGGCCTTATCCTCGGCGATCTCGAACTTCTTTAACTCAAAAATCGAGCTTGAAGCTCGTCAAACTTCTCTGTGAAGTCCCGAACTTGGCGTCGGCCTCCTCCGCACATGGACAAGTTTACCCTCGGTGTGGGACCTCGACCTCTTTAGATTCGAGGCAGAGTCGGCGTTTGATTGATCAACCATGGGGACACGTCGAAGGTTCGAGAAGAGAAAACAACAAGGCAAGATTTTTTCCATCAAATTTGGGAATTTTATTAAAGCCTTCAAGGCGGAAATGTCGAGTACATATAAAAAAGGGATCAACGACCCTCCAGAAAACTCCTTGCTGGCAGCCTCGCCTCTGAGCTCGACGCCTCGGCCTCTCCCGAGCCCGTCCGGCCACCTCCCCAGCGTTGCTCGCCCCTCGGTCTCACGACCTCGACCTCGCTTCCGTGCCGACCTCGGCAGACGCGGCCAACAGACTTTCCACGATCGCTAAATTTTCTACCAAAATAAATTGATAGTAAACAGCAAGATATATATATGTATCCACGGGATCTTGCGACTAGAACGCGACAATTAATTATCACGGAATCTTTATTATTATCGACAACAATATCGAGAGAATATTATAAAACTAGACTAAAAATAAAGATAGGAAAAATCCGGATATAAAAGACCAAGGGATGTATTTAAGCCTAACGATTCACAATAATTAACCTATTAATCTGTTTACCAATTTAATCCACATTCATATGAAGGATCACTAATGTAACTATAGTTTCAGCGGACAGACTATAGTAGTAGGTTAGCCTAAACTCTATCTCCGTCGGGTCTCGAGAGAAGTAAGCTAATTACAAAGCACAAAGATTTAACCTCTACTCACTTTCTCATCGCGGTCTCGAAAAAGCGTATTATGAATTGAAGATATCGATTATGCAATTAATTAGTCGGACATCAATCACATAACTAACATGCATCATATTGATGCCGACACGCATAAGAATTAAAGCCAGAATCATAAATCATTAATGGACGGCAAAATAGTATCAGCGGATAAATCATATAAATCTAGTCGGACATACAAACCCACAGGATCAATCTGAAATTTAGCTACGATGATTAAATTACTAAAGCGATAAATAGATAAAAATAACAATAAATAAATAAATACCGTAGGAATCCACGAAGAACAATGCGACACTGAATCAGGAAGATAAGCTGAAGCTCAATAAAAGCGAACTAAAGGCTGGAATTAAAATTAAATGGAAAACTAGAATCAAAAGAATTGAAGAACAAAGCTAATCTAATGCGGAAGAAAAAGCGTGAAAGAAAATAAATAAAGCGCAAAAAGAATGAAAGATGTGTTACATTTCTCCCAAAGCTCTCGTGAATTTGTCTCTTCAAAATCCCTCCCTTCAATGTATGCGCCCGATGTATAAGCGCAGCCCTAGCACCTCGCAACACGTGCTAGAGACCTTTGGTGCATGAAGGAGACCCACGAGCCTTTCAAAAGTGCTGAAATTTCGGTCATCCTCGCGAGCAATCATCTCGACCAGCGGTCATGAGCATAACTCGCGAGGCGTAATTGCTGCGTCGCGCGACTTCGCCGTTTAGCTCCGTTCTCTCGTCCGGACTCGGTGAGATCCGTTTGCGCCTGGGACTCCTATCGAGATGATATTTAACATATTAAACATTGCTAAACCATCCTTGTCAAATCCATTACATCATATTCAACGTCGTTTTCAAAGCAGTTCTTCATGTGCCCAGGCTATTGATTCCTCTTTATCGTGATCCTTTTTGACATCAAAACCTATGCTAAAATGACATGAAATACACGCATAATATCTTCCAAGGTAAACATAAATATATCAAAGACAACTCAAAATCACTTATCAATTATAAACAAAGCGAATATAGCCTTATAAATCATGTAAAAATGAGCATCAACTCCCAAACTTAACCTTTTGTTTGTCCTCAAACAAATCGAAACAAAGAGAGCGACCCGAGGGGGTTAAAAGTCGAATGATAAAGCAATAAGCCTCGAAGCATAAGCAATAAAAGATTCAATCAAATGAATCAAACACAACATCTTTCGTTAAGCACAAACCTACTTAAACTTGAATCCTCACAACATGGATGTATATATAAGAAATCTCGAACACTCGAGTGTATCGAGGAGGATGTGTATACTCTCAAAGTTTAAAACACATGGAATCTACCATAAGCTTGCAAATCGTCTAATTCTCCATTGCTCAAATATGTGTTCAGAACTAAGATCAAAAGGTCTTATAAAGGTTATAATGTATGCTCTTTGGTAAGGTAGGATATATTTAGGCTAAGTGACTCATAATCCCATAATGAAAAACATCATAAGTATCAGAGACATAATTCCCAAACTTTCACAATTATTTCAATTTCCAGAAGTCATTTTTCTAGAATTCCACAATTTTCATATAAGCGATATACTCAGTCTCAAGCACTAGCTCTTCCCATTTATATTCTTTTCACGCACTTGTGTCGACTTTTTTTTTTTGAACTTATATGGGTAAACAACTATTTTAATTATCACTTTCTCACGTCTATTTTCTTCTCTTTCTTCTTCTCAACTCTAAATTCAACAACTAAAAATCACACTAATAACATAACTTACCCATGACTATAAGAAAGAATTAGGTGGCTCAAGCGGGCTCGTCAAGGATAATAAAATAACGAGGTTAGTGTTTGGATAGTGTATAGGCTAAGAAAAGAATGTAAATATCGTCTCATAATTCTTAAGCACATCAATGCAACCTCGAAAAGAACGAGCAAGTTCTAGAAACATGCATATTTCAAACTATTCACGAGAGAGAAACAAGGCGAAAAGATATGGCGATCAGCTCGAGTCTCATGGTTTGAAAAATGTGATCAAGTTCTCAAGGCTCGATACTCACAATAATCATAACATGCTCGTCTCACAAAATCGGTTGCAATAAATTTTCTAATAAAAACAATTCTCATCGCCAATTTGCTCGTCATTCACTCGACAAGCAGACACAAAACCAAACACGAAAAACAAACCAACGAAAAGCGGAACAAAGCGAAAAACAAACAAAAAAAACAAAAACAAAACAAAACAAAGAAAAACATTGGGTTCCTCCCAACAAGTGCTAAATTTAAATTTCTTTAGCTGAACCATTTCATACCTCGATCAATCGGCGTTTTGGCGTGAGACTTACCAACTCACGTGCTTGCCTCCATACTTTGCATTTGGATAGACCACCAGGTGTGGAAGTGGCTCCTCCAAACTTGAATGAATCGCTCGGGAGTTCCATGCAGTCCGTCTCTTCTTGTAGCACCTTGTCAGTGATCGGTTGACATCCAGCTCAATTTGGCTAGCGCAGCTGGTGGTGATTGAATGAGCACTCTTCATCTCGAACTATCGTGTTGTTGATGGCATCATATATTGAGATTTTCAGCTCCTCGTCGTTGACACGAAAAGTCGGATCATGCGTCGATTAAAGCACGACCGATTGCTAAAGCGGCCGACCAAGATTAGTGGTTGATTTTAAATTCGGGAATGTCAAAATAACAAAATCGGAGGAAAGACAAAATCAATTCTTACAACATCTTCAATTATGCCCTTAGGATATGCAGCGACCATCGGCCATCATTAACGAAATGGAGTCTTCTTGTTTGCCCGACCGGCGATTGAACACATTTATGACATCGGTTATGCTTCCCTAATCGCATGTCGTTGGGAAGCGTGTCTCTGCAATCTCGCACTCGGTGAAGCTCCCGGATCTTTTGTTTCGTTGAAACTTTCTGCAAGATAACTACTCTTGAGAGGTTGATCTTGTCAATTTCCCCAACTTCTTTTTATTTGCCAGCGCATCTTTGAGAAATTGGCGTAGCAGGGCATATTCGAGCGCAACAAAAGAGGTAGATTAATGTTCACTTTCTGAAATATCTCCTTGAAGGCGGCTCCTCATCATATTTCGTTTTCCCAATGGCGAGGATATGGGGCGTAGGCTTTGGAATCATCGGTGATCATTCGCGTCTTCTCGCGAGTTTTGCTCTCAGCCTTCCCTCGCGAGACACTCTCTCTATACTCGCTCGCATGAGCCGCTCGCTATCTCTATTGCGACCTTTTGTCGTGATGCTTCATCGCGAGGTAATGTCGCGACATGCTCTCCGTCTGTCTTCGCGACCTTACATCGCGATGCTTCATCACGAAGGTTTGTCGCGAGGTGCTCTCCGTCGTCTTCGCGTCAAGTGCTCGCATCGCTTCTCGAAGGCTTGTCGCGAGTAGTCGTCTTTCTCGAGCGAGGTTTGCCTCGCGGTGGTCGCGACCGAGGCTCGCGACTGGTGCTCTCATGCCTTCTCGTGAGGCGTGAATCGTCTCTGCGTATGATCCTCTTCACCCTTCGTACTCGGATGATTTATGTAGGATCTTCCACTCTATAGAAAGCATTACACGATTCGGGCATATGATTCTTAGGATTACATTCGATGTTGCTTGGGAATTGCCTTGCTGTGCATTCCGACTCTTTCATTAGCCATCGCCTTACTTGGTTTCCAACATCTTATTGTTTTCCCATGGCTATCACCGTATTGTTGATGGCGTTTTTGTGCTCTCAGGCGTTCATCCTATTCACATTCTTTGGATCGAATATTTTCTTGAGCCACAATTTGTTGGTGACTCGTTGCTATTTCTTGATTGCTACGCAACAATTGTTGCATCATATCCTCGAGGCTCGGCTTCTTGGGCTCCATCATTCCATTATTAACAAAAAACCGGTGGTGGTTCTTTGAGCATTACTGCTTGGCATAGGAAAATTGGGATGATTCTATTGTTGGGATGATAGGCGGTTCGCTCTGATTCCCAGCCATTACTCATTTGGTTCAAATATTGACCTCCTCTATTATACGCCATGACCACGGTCATACGCCCTTTCCTCTGGCCGTACTCCTCGAGTTGTGAACTCTAACAAGTCATCATACTTATCATCCAACTCTGCGGCAGCCACTCTTCGATCTGTTGTCTCTCCATGACCATTGATAGCTATTAGATGTCACTCTCAATAATTCTCAATGCTCGTCTATTCTCGATTGAGAGGCGTCCTCCGCTGATGCATCTACAATCTACGGGTGTTAGCATTGAGTCCACTATAAAATTGTATTACTTCTTGCTCGGTGAGAACCCGTGTTGTGGACATTTTACGAAGCGGTTACGAATCGCTCCCAAGCCTCAAACAATGACTCTCTCCCGTTTGTGAAAATGGGATATCTCAAATGATCTTGAGCATGGCGGTGGGAAGTATTTGGATAAAAATTTCTCCTGAGCTGCTCCCTGTGGTAATCCTCGATCTATCGAAGCTCTTGAACCACTCTTTCACTTGACTCCTCGGAAAATCCGAACATCCGCATCCGGATGGCATCGGTAACCTCCGTTATGCTTGATAGTATCATAGATATCGAGCAGCTTCTAAATGAGCATTGGGGTCTTGATAACCCTAAAAGCTGCTCGCTTGTCTCTTGATGAGGCGGACTTTAACTTCAAAATGGCGATTGACGTTCGGCCCGGTGGTGGCATTCATTCCGACATTGCCTCCATCTCGACCGTCAGATGGGACTTGGGTACATCGCCATTTCTTGTTGTCTTTTTCTCGGCTTTCTCTCTTATATGATCGTCGATCTCGAGATCGATGAAATGATTTCTTTCCTTTGTGATCTTGTAATCATGCCTTTACGTAGAGATAAAAATCAGTCGAATCGAAGAACACGGAATATATATATATATATATATATATATATATATATGGTTTGATCGTAGACTTGTTTTTGAGAACTTGAATTAAGCGTTGAAGATGATCTAAGCGTTAAAGTTTGCTCGAAACTTCTAAAATTGTTGAACAAAATATTTTAAAGTTTTTTACAACTTTCTCTTGTGATCATTCTTACTCTTATCATATTGAGTCAAAAAGATTTCGTTGATCATTCATATATATATATATTTTTTTTCTATTTTTAATTTTTAAATTTTTTTTATAAGCGAATTAATAACTACAATCGAAAAATTATCACTATCAATCTAAGGTCCTGACAACGGCACAAATTTGATCGCTAAATTTTCTACAAAATAAATTGATAGTAAAGCGACAAGTATATATATATAGTATCCACAGGATGCGACTCAGAACAACAATTAATTAACACAAATCTTTATTATTATCAGGCAACAATATCGAGAGAATATTATAAAACTAGACTAAAAATAAAGATAGGAAAAAACCGGATATAAAAAGTGACCACAGGGATGTATTTAAGCTAACGATTCACCAATTAACTATTAATACATTTACCAATTTAATCCACATTCATATGAAGGATCACTAATGTAACTATAGTTTCCCGGGAATGACTTATAATAGTAGGTTAGCCTAAACTCTATCTCCGTCGGTCTCGAGAAAGTAAGCTAATTACAACACACAAAGATTTAACCTCCTTGACTCACTATCTCGGTCGGGTCTCAAGGCAAAAGCGTATTATGAATTGAGATATCGATTATGCGATTAATTCGTCGGGACATCAATCACATAACTAGCATGCATATATTGGCGGATACCAACACATGAGAATTAAAGCGAGAATCAAATCATTAATGGGACGGCAGCAATTCAACGGATAAATCATATAAATCTAGTCGGACATACAAACCCTAGGATCAATACGAAATTTAGCTACGCATAATTAAATTACTAAAGCACAAATAGATAAAAATAACATGGTGAAATAAATAAATAAAACCGTAGGAATCCACGAAGAACAATGCACACTTGAATCAGGAAGATAAGCTGGAAGCTCGATAAAAGCGAACTAGGCTGAATTAAAATTAAATGGAAAACTAGAATCAAAAGAATTGAAGAACAAAGCTAATCTAATCTGGAAGAAAAAGCGTGCGAAGAAAATAAATAAAAGCGAAAAAAGAATGAAAAATGTGTTACATTACCCTACGATGCTCTCGTGAATTTGTCTCGTCAAAATCCCTCCTAGCTGATATGCTGATGTATAAGCAGCCCTAGCACCTCATGCACATGTGCTAGAGACCTTTGGTCGCAGAGGACCCGGAGCCTTTCAAAAGTGCTGAAATTTCGGTCATCCTCGCGATCAATCATCTCGACCAGCGGTCGCCGCACTCGCGAGCGTAATTTTCTGCGTCTTGCGACCGCGTTTCGTCCGTTCTCTCGTCCGGACTCTGCGATCCGTTTGCCTCTGGACTCCTATCGAGATGCTCTTTAACATATTAAACATTTGCAAACCATCCTTGTCAAATCCATTACATCATATTCAACGTCGTTTTCAAGTTCTTCTTGACGAGCTCGCGGTGGGCTATTGATTCCTCTTTATCGCGATCCACCTTTTGACATCAAAACTATGCTAAAATGACATAAAATACACACGGCATAATATCTTCCAAGGTAAACATAAATATATCAAAGACAACTCAAAGATCACTTATCAATTATAAACAAAACAAATATAGCCTTATAAATCATGTAAAAATAGAGGCTTATCACCATTACACTATTGACCTCAATGGATGTCGATCTACCGGCGAGCGAACCACCTCGGCATTAGCCGGTCGAAGGCGACTAGGCTCTCAACGACGGCAAGCTCTTCATGCCGGAGAGAGGACCTCGGCGTCTGCTCTGCAGGGCCCCGTCATGACCTCGTACCCGTACTTGGACTTATCCAATCTGGGTAA
Source organism: Salvia rosmarinus (assembly GCA_036937905.1). Taxonomy (NCBI): domain Eukaryota; kingdom Viridiplantae; phylum Streptophyta; class Magnoliopsida; order Lamiales; family Lamiaceae; genus Salvia; species Salvia rosmarinus. Next base: position 41,719,598 of record CM072824.1, on the reverse strand, counting down.
TCCTCGACACCGTCCGCATCTCGCTACCACCCTCGTGTTGAGCACCTCGTCAGCTCGGCAAACCGCCAAACCTCCTTGACAAGAATAACCTCTCCATGAAGCGAAGAAGCTCTCCTGCGAGTGCGCCTCGGCTCACTATCTGGAACTCTTCCACCTCGGCCTTTAGGCGCCGACCTCGGCCTCGCGCCTCGGATGCGCGAGCCAGGCGTATCCGAGCCTTCGCCTCGGCCTCGACCACCTCGTGAACAAGGAGGTCTTCTCTTCCTCAAGTCCGGCGAAGCGAGCTATCTGCTTCGTCTTGGGCGTGACATCGTTCGGATGGTCCACCGTAAGGAAGATGTCATTTTCATTTGGAGGACATCACTGCACTCGGCCTTCATGTCCTCGGTCCACAGACAAAGATCAACAACGTCGAACAAATACATCAAACATAACTGCGACATGAAGCAAAATTACATTACGCGAGGAAAAGGCGGCGACTTGGGCGCAATGACCTCGCGATAATCATCGTCGCAAGATTTGGAGGACACCTCTCGCTGCCACGGCGGGCGATGCGTAGGGAGAGGCGACTCGATACTTCTTTGGCCATTTCGGATGAGGCGCTAGTAATTTTTCGATGCCACACGGATGGCTCGGCACCGGACTTGGACCTCTTCTCTTCTTGCAGCGAAGTCCCTGCGAGGATAAAATCGAGTTAACATAAAGAAGCTGAGATTCAAACAACAACAAACAAAGAACTATCAAGAAGGGGCATCGACCCACACGCGGTGGCGGGATCATAAGGGCTCGACCGCGGTGACAAGATCGCCTCGGCAAACACCCGTCAATTTGGCCGACCTGCAATGCCTCCAGTCACCAAAGCTATCATCAATGGCCGTCCAGCGACTTATCGTCATTCGGACGAAATGGAGCGCCTGAAGCGATAAAGAAAACTTCTTTTGCCAATTCGAAATTTTAGACTTCGTCTTTACCTGAAACGGCGGGTGATATATAATACCACCAGCTGAATTCAGCGAAAAACCTAAGGATCAACCACAGGGTAAAGAATGATTATGCCGGCGGGCATAGGCGCAATGCCGTCAGCGGCGAAATGAGTTCGGCGTTATTTGGGCTAAGGTATGCGAACATTCTTTGAAGATCGGCATAGAGCGGGAGGAAAAGGAAGGCGAAGACCATTTTGGCTATCTTCGTAATAGTGATAAATCCCCAGGAGAAACCTATCCTCTGGGGACCATTACAGGATGGAGGACAAAAACCTGTGCAATATCTATTATTTGAAGGATTCGAACCACGAAGGAAATGTAGATACTTTCCGAAATCCCTCGACGGTGGAAAAAGGAACTACAGCGTAGGGGTGTGGAGAATCACAGTAAGGACCTCAAAACCATGGCGAACCGGTGGCGTAGCGACACTACCCATCATGGCGTGAGACTCAGAAGAAAAAGGCAAGCCATTAAATATAACTTCTTGGTTTGTGGGTGGTAGATCGAAGAAGATGGCACGAGCGGCAAAAACAACGAAGGCGACAATGGTGAAAAGCGAGCGCGCTTTTGAGAAAGTCGAGAGTTTTGAGGAATTTGAAAATGGGAATGGATAAAGTGATCGAAAATGGCGTATCATGGAATTCCTCAATATGCACTTTATCGGGAACCCGATTGCCGCGTTAAATGCGCATTAAATGAAGATCCGTATCCGTGTTCGACGCCGGCGGAAAATCCGTGTTCGACCTCGACGCGGCGTTCGCATTGAGCCGAGGCGTCGTGTATCGACCTCGACAATGGATTACCTAACCAACCGGCATACGCCTCGGCAGGTGAAGCCAAGCGACATCGACTTGCATAGCCGGTAAGGTGAAGCGAGCAACATCGACTTGGCATACGCCTCGGCAAGGTGAAGCCAGCGAAATGCAACCGGCATACGCCTCGATGGTGAAGGCAGCGACATTCAGCTCGGCATGACCTCGGCGGTGAAGTATTCACGGCGATTGGAGCGAATCGCGATCGCGCCGCGGATCGCGAACTCCGCAAACCACTATCCCCTCCATCACGACCTCACTTCTACGTTTTTTTTGGGGGATATGATGGATCTGACCCAAACACTAAGCAGCATCGGGCCCAATATAAATTGGCCCGGACATCAGCTCGACCTCGAGTTCGGCCGGGAAGACTCTAAACCACTACAAATCAAATCTACAAGTGGAGCGTAGAAGATTCGGATATCTAAAGGAATCTGGATGCATATCTAAAGAATCCTTATAAGAGAAGACTTTGTATTAGAGTCGAACTCATATCATTGTGTATAAATAGAGTAGATTAGGCGGAAAGATCATCTACACTCTTTGTAATCGCTTCTTACACTCATACACATATACTCTCTCTTGCTTCGTGGGCGTAGATCTATTTTAAGATCGAACCACGTTAATTCTCTGTATTCATTGCGCATTTAATTCCCTACGAAAACTAGATCGATCGGTATCTTTGGTCTTGTGAAAGTTGATAATATATATAAGTAACTAAAATGAGCAATTAAAAACTAGAAAAACTATAGAACCTAGCACATTTCATTAATCTCACTCTCACTCATCCGTCATCGAACACCGATGCCACAAATCTGCATAAAGCTCAGCTCGCTCCGGCCCGCATACCTCATAAGAGCTCATTATACTCGCGCTTCTCGCAGTCAAATCTCAAAACTTTTCATAAATCTCCGATCGACATTGAATCACTCCCTCTCCCTCGCCCTCGATCCTCTCGGTCAGAACCGCCTTCTCTCACTCCCGCTCGCCACAGCGAACCAACTCTAGTCCGGGATCTCAAGCGCATCGTGCTCGAGGAAAAATCCTCCACCGTCCTTCTCTACGTCTCTCGTTGGAAAGCCATCATCCCACCGGATTATCCACTCTCCACCAATTAAGCCTCAAAACATCCACGTCACCAAACGCGACCTCTTCTACGGGCGTCAAGCTCTTCCGGGATCAATCCCAATCCGGCGCCTCCCGATGGCGTCTCATCTCGGCTGCACTAGGTGAGACCTCAAGTCGTCGCCACCGAGAAGGGTTGTTCGTCGGCGATTGATCTTCGGTGAGAATAGCGACATGATCGATTGCGAAAATGGGGATGGGAGGCAAAGCAATCCTCCGAATATCGACCGTGTCGAGGATATGCGAAGCGATGATGTTCATCCTCTCGTGGAGAAGGATGCCGTGTACATCGATTAGCGGAGGATAAATTCTATAACCGCTTCCTGCATAATTGTGACGAGCGAAGGCGCGGATGTTGGCGCACCTCTTCTTAAGGAAGATGAAGATGGAATTGAAGCTGCCTATCTGGCATTGGTGGATAGCGATCCGTATGGTTTGAAGATTTTATCGGTTTATGGTTGTGGATCGAAGAATATGTCGTATGACAACGCGAATTGTGATCTGGGATATAAAGTGGTGGGTGAGGCTGTGATCTTGACAAGTACAAGATACTAGAGAGATGTAGGTTGCGATGGCGGAGCGGATATAAAGGCGGGAAGGATTTGTTGGAGGAGGATTTCGTGAAGAAGAATCCGGTGGGTAGAGGAGCTGAATTTGATTATGAAGTCGAAGGCGGAGGTCGAGGCGAGCTCGTTCGGTTTCGATACCTTCGAGGTGTATCTGGTTGAAGGCTGCGGCGAAGGATTGGCTCGAGCTTTGTGAGGTGGAGGCGGAGTTTTTTTTATCATGAGAAGCCCATCATGTGCAATAGCACGCAAACCATACATGGCGGGTAAAGCATACTTGAAAAACCATGACGTGCAAACCACACATGACGGATAAAGCATACTTGAAAAACCGGTGTGATAGATTCGAACCAATAGAAGCATTTGGTAGGATTTGAACCATGAACCTCTCGGCAAATCCACCTTAATCATTGATCCACAAGGGATGAGTTTTTGATGCTTAGTTATGGGCGGGAATGTGTTTGTTTGGAAATGAAAATGTTGAATTTGATGAGGCCTCGGTTTCCAAGTGGTGAATGTGTCGTTTCTTTGCAAATTCGAGAGATGAGAAGCTGTTCTTTGTGTGTTTTCTTGGATTTAATTTGGATATTTTGGAGGAACTATTTTGCGGATACACATTTAATATCAAAGTTATTGGCTAGTGTTATTAAAACTTTATATAGCTTTGATGTTACTCGGATTCAAAATAGATATGATGTTTTAAACTATATCATTTTGTTAGATTAAATCTTGTATGTATGTATGTATCTAAGTCAATTGCCAAGACACTGATGTTTACCAAAAGCGATCATATTCTTAAAGATCGACCAAATATGTTATACTTACATATTTATTTTTGATCAGTATATTTTCCTTCACTTTATGTCTCGGTTTTAATTCTACAAACTACGAGAGTCATAGTGTTCTAATGATGTATTGAAAGAAACATTGTGAAGGTTATTGGAAGGCGTATATGTTGTTCGTATTTTTGTATCTTGTTGACCTTTTATTCTCACTTTGAGTTTGCATTGTAGTGTATCGAGGTTATCTCGGTTTTGGTGATGGTCCATTTTGGGACGTCATGTTTTGTACCTTATTGGTAGTGGGAGTTGTGCGTGCGTTGAGGGGCTGCCCTAGGCCCAATCGGCGACTCTGTGTTTATCCTTTGCATGTGTTAGCGTTCCTTTCCCTGTGATCCGCTACTTTACTAAAGTACTCTTTTCCCGTTGGTCCGGGGTTTTTAATGTGGTTCGCCTGCTTCGTCACTAAGGAGTTTGGCATGTGGCGAGTTTCTACCATACTATCTATCCGTGCAATTCGTGAAGGACTTTCTTTAACATAATATATAATTTCTTGCTACATAGCGTAATTTGATTGATTTATTTATTTCCTTTTTATATAGGCGAAGAAAATTTCCTAGATTGAGCGAGTCGTTTTTGGCTTAAGTGTTTTGACCGCTAGGTGTTGGACTTCAACCATGTGTGTCCCGTTCGGGTATGCCGAGTTCGTCATAATATGGTTGATCGATTTATATTATGTTTTCGTTTGACAAAAAAATACATTTTTGTAATAGATTATTTGATTCCATGTTTGACTAAATATTAAATCATTTTTGTTACTAAGGTTACCACTAATGGTAATTTTGTTAAATTTCTTTAGATTTAAAAGTTGGAATCCAACTTTTATATCATGAAAAAGTTGAAACAAGAAACCAACTTCTTAACAAAGTTAGCTTTTTTTTAAATACTTTTGTTTTTGTATGTATATTTTTCTTTGTTTATATATACATATATATAGATATAATTATAATATATTATAGGGGATCCATATAAAAGTTGATTTTGTAGGTATATGGTTGGAGAAAAAAATAAAAAAGTTAATGAATTTTAAAAGGCGATGTGCTAACAAAAAGTTGGGTTTTATAGATATATGGTTGGTGACAATTCATGTGTGTGTGTTATCGTGTCGACACTATAACAACACGACACGAGAAGGTCAAACAAGAACACGACCGTTAAGGATCTCTCACAAGAACACGAACACGAATATGATATAATTTTTCATATTGACCGACATGAAGCGATAAATTCAAATCAAAATTAAAAATAAACTAATAAAAGAAATAAAATATATAACATATAAATAAATTAATATTAAATATATATATCGAATTATCTGAAAAGCGACACAATCCGACATGAATACAAATGCAATAAGAAAATTATCATGTTACACGAATACGACACGAAATTATCGTATCCTTATCGTGTCGACACGATAAGACTAAACACTAACTCATTAATTTCGTGCGTGTTAGGTGTCGTGTTCTCGTATTGTAGGAAAATCTGATTTTAACCTCTCCAGGATCTATCTTGGATGTTTAATTCACCATACATTGATTATTTACCTAGCATGCATCTATATAATTAATTACAACACATAGGTGTTTTCGTGTTCACCTCAATTTGTCGACAAGGAATGAATCAAGACTCGTGTTTGATCTTATGTATCCGTTTGCAAACTCATGCCGAGTGAGGCAATCTATGGAAATCTTGTAAAATTCGTCTTCTTTCTCACTTGGAATTTTGAAATCACAATAATCTTCTTGTATTTTCGAAAATCACATGATATGGATGACTGATTTTCTCTCACCTTATATTTATAATGCAACCTAGAATCCTATTAGGATAGGATCTCTGATATCATAAATATAATAATATCCTTTCGAGATAGAGAATCGAATAGAGTCGTGGGACTCTTATGGAGGTGGACGATTTTAGCAATTACCGGGCCTTGATGGGCTAGCTATGGATCAAATCGAGGAATAAAGATGGCCTCAAATAAATTAGTTATCTTATGTTCAGCCGAACATAAATTAATTCATAAACATTTATTCATGCCACTAGAGAATAAATGTTGATTTATTTCCAAAGTTGAGTCGGGCTTGCATTTAGACTTCACTAACCCATATTTAAGATATCGCACGTCCATTAATTATTTATAGCGTCGATTGCTTAAAATAATTAATCTCTTTACTTTCTTAAGTAGTACCACTCAACTTATTATTATTATTGTACTTGAGATATCTCGACTGCGGGGTTTAGTACATAAACTTTTGAGCTCCTTAAGGGGCGTCATCATCCTAAGCAGATCGGTGACTCGTCGGTAACTCACATGACATACAACCGCCACCACCGAGATGCGAAGAATATTGGGTTATCTCATAACTCACTGACAAGTCAAGTGATGGTCGTCTAACTACTTAATACTTTATCGAGGTTTAGAACAACGTAAATTCACGAGATCTAGGTTCTTCACTATGGTCGAGATAGAAGAACTCATATCACTGTGATCCATCAATATGTCGAGCGTGCCGGTATAGATAAACAACCAAGTCAAGTCACTATATCTGAACCTATCGACAACTCATCCTAAAGTTGTCTCGTGTGATCCTTTTATATCTCATTAAGCTTGACCAATCATCGGACTTCGTGATCTTCTACACACTATGATCTAACTTATATCTGAGATAAAGGGACATACATATGCAATCAAGTAAACAATTCGGATAGGAGATTGTAATAGTGGTAACATGAATCATTGTATACAAGCTCAACCAAAGCCTTCGGTATCAAATCAACAATCTCCCTTATACTAAAACAAACTTTTAGTATAAATGTGTCTCTACTAGCTATTACAAAACAACCATCTCTTCTTCACTTCTACAAAGTTTCATTTCTAAGTGGGGCCTGCTAAATCGTCCTCGAATACGTAGTTCGCTTCGTGAATGGCGTCGTCTAACTATTCTCTCGTCATCTTAACGATATGATACTTTCTCTCATGTGTTTTTCACCTTGTGGGTCCATGGTTCCTTGAGTTTGCCGAGTTATCACGTACACTATGATACTATTGGGAAAAGAGGTATCACATCTAGATCCATGGGGTAGTTCTTGAACCATACCGCCTCGCTCTCAGGCGTACATATTGACTTCCATGGTAGAGTCCGCATGCATTTGCTTTGCCATACGGCCTCCTCCAGGTGGTAGACTTTTTCTCATCACGGTCGCTTGGAAATCAGTCGAATAACCCAAGGCATTAGACTATTCTGTTGGTAAACCTTTATAATCTCGAGTCATTTTCATGTACTTGAGTATATGCTTTGTGATC